>JADRCH010000134.1:1796902-2019942 GCA_019843965.1 Rhynchomys soricoides
CACCACACACACACACACACACCCCACACACACACACACCACACACACACACCACACACACCACACACACACACACCACACACACCACACACACACACACACACACACACACACCACACACACACACACACACCAACTGTGTTTCAATTAGGAAAAGTTTTTTTTCCTTTCCTCCCACCAAAGGTAGTGAGAAGGGGAGGAAAAGCATTAAGCCTTGGCTGTACGTCAGACTGTCCTGGCTGCCTCACCGTCAATTTTAAGCATGATTAGTATTTCACTTTTACCAGACGTTAACTATTTAATTTAAAATAAATAAATAAAGCAACAGACAGTGCTCCAAGAATATGTATTTTCATAAACCAAGAACTTTCTTTTAAAAAAAAAAAAAAAAAAAAGATTTATTTATATATTTCATGTTTGTGAGTACACTGTTGCTGTCTTCAGACACACCAGAAGAGGGATCCCCGTTACAGATGGTTGTGAGCCACCATGTGGATGCTGGGAACTGAACTCCAGACCTCTAGAAGAGCAGTCAGTGCTCTTAACTGCTGAGCCATCTCTCAAGCCTCCACCAAGAACTTTCTTAAAGGCCTGAAGAATAAGCTATATTTCTCTGATATTTTAGAATATGAAGTTACAACTCAAAAAAAGCACTAAAAGCCACTAAGTATTTGCATCATAAGAATTTTCCAACATATCACTTATTCAACACTCCTGTGTGGCAAAAAGCCCAACCTTCTAAAATTAGATGAAATAAGCAAACCAAAAAGAGTAAAATTAAGTATCACAATTCTTTTTAAAGGGGACTTGGTTTCCCTCATAGGAGAACCTGTGGCTGCCTCTAAATCAATAGATACTATTAGCTTGCATAAAATTCTAACAAATGCAAGCGACACTGGAGTTCACAAAAAATGCATTTAGATAAAGGCTGAGAAGGAAGACGTGAAGTCTCAGCAAACACAGGTTAGGCCAGACCCTCATACCTACACACTCCTAACTTACTGTAAGCACTGCTGTTACAGCGATGAGACCTAATGCTCCTGAGAAACACTTTAGCCATTACTGGTGAATACTGTTCATATGTCTTAGGAATGTCATGTCTTAGGAATGTACATGACTTATAAGGTGTATGCTTTTGCAATTATACACATGCACCCTTACCCTGTCTATGCCTTTTTTCTGCTTTCTGCCACAGCAACTCTTCTGTGACTCAGCATATTACTATGACTTTATCCCTCCTAGCATAGTTTCACTATTTCAATAGCTGGATTCACCTGCTATTTTACCTATTGAAATTCAAGATGAATCAGAGTATCTTCTAAAGAGACACCTCAAGGAGGAGTCTGACAAAAAGAAATGAGATTAAGAATGGCAACATGGGGACCAGCTCATACATATGTGCAATACAGTTGAGTAAAATTTTCTTTCCTGCTTTCTAAGTAGTTTACTTACTAAATAGTAGTAATTACATTATAGTTACTCCTTAAGATTAGTATTTTCTCCTTAAGATTAGTAGGTGTGTGTACATGCATGTGTGTAGTCAGAAGCAAACGTCAAGTGACTTCCTCTATTGCACTCCACCTTGTTTATTGACATGGGGTCTCTTACTGAACCTGGAACTCACCATTTTGGCTAGACTGGTTGCCCAGCCAGCGTCCGTCTCCATGTCCCCAACACTGATTACCAGCACATGCCACCATGTGGGACGTTCTCACGGGTGTTGGAGTTCTGAACTCAGGCTCTCATGCTTGCACACCAAGTACTTTACCTCCTGAGCCATCTCACCAGTCCCAAAAAATGGTGCTGTTCATTAAGTCACTAGGAGTTATGATTGCCACTACTGTACATCCCAGTGAAGTCCTAACTGTTCCAGGAGATTCCAGGGCATTGAACATAAACACTAATTGGCATGAGCACTGTGGTGGTTTGAGTAAGAATGCCTCCCAGTAGGCTCATAGATTTGAATGCACAGGGAGTAGCCATATTTGTTGGAGTAGGTGTGGCCTTGTTGGAGGAAGTGTGTCATTGGGGATGGGCTTTGAGGTTTTAAGAGCTCAAGCCAGGCCCAGTGGCTCTATCTCTTTCCACTGCCTGTGGATCTTGAGATAAAACTGCAGCTGTGTCTCCTGCACCATGTCTGCCTGCACACCACCATGCTTCCTGACATGATGAAAATGAGCTAAGCCTCTGAGACTGTAAGCAAGCCCAATTAAATGCTTTCGTTTATAAAAAAAGACTAGTAGGTGTGATAGCTTTCTGTTACTATGCCAGATACTCAACACCATCAACCTATAGTTTGTTTTTGCTTAAAAATTTAGAACCTTCAGTCCATGATTGGTTGGCACCACTCTTTTTGGGCCAATGGTCAAACAACTCATGGTAGAACGTACACGGCAGGGCAAAGGCCTCATTTCGTGACCAGGAAGCAAAAGGGAAACAGAGGAAGAGACCAAGGCCCGACAGTCTCCTGCAAGGGCACATTATCAGCGATTAGAAGCCACCATAGCAGCCTACTTTCTTAAAGGTTTTACCACCTCCCAGTGTCACACTACCATAGCGCAAACCCTTAGCACATGGGCTTTTGGCAGCCTTTCCAGAAGCAAATTATAGCAGTGAGAAAAACTGAAGGACTGTATCTTACCTGGGTAGTTTCACAGTATCTCATAGTTAGAATCCTTCAAGAGATTATGATACTTATTTGTAGTTACATGGGAAAAAAAACCCACAGAAATTGTAGTAATTTATCCCTACTTGAAAAACTAAAAACAAAACAAAACAAAAACCCCACACAACAAACAAACAAAAAACAAAAAACAAACTTCAGATTCTTCAAAACTAGTCACAAATGCAAACAAGGTTTCTGTTTTGTTTTGTGTTGAGGCAGGGTCTTGTTGTGGAACTCCTGTTGTTCTGGAACTCTGCTGGCCTCAAACTCACATAGATCTGCCTGACTCTGCGTCCCAAGTACAGGGATTTATCTATTTGCACCTTGCTTTCTCACATTAACATACTCTCAGAGAGCTTTCTAAACAAACTTATTTCACTTTATTCACAGATCTGAGCATATAAATTAAGACTACTGAGAAAGTTTGAGGTAGTTTGTTATTATAAGAAACACCAATAAATACACTTGTAACTAACTTAAAACCTCATCATTAAAGCAGATATCAACCATTTAGTTACAGAAATTATAGATTTTGATGGCCAAAATCTTCACATATTATTACTTTACTTTGCTTTTTAAAAATTAGGACTTTAATGGGGGGGATTTATGCTTCAGTGGAAAGAGTGTTTGCTTAGCTATATAAGGCTTTGGGTTTAATCCCCAGTAAAATCCCATACACACACATAAACACGCACCACAAACCACACCACACACACACACATACACACACACACACACACAACTTATAAATGAAAAGAAGGAACTGGAAATGATGGGTCAGTGGTTAAGAACACTGACTGCTCTTCCAGAGGTCCTGGAAGACCCAGCAACCACATGGTGGCTCACAACCGTCTGTATTGGGATCTGATGCCCTCTTCTGGTGTGTCTGAAGACAGCTAGAGTGTACTCATATACATAAAATAATAAATATTTTTTAAAGGCCTTCCCATTTAAAAAAATAAAATAATTGAAAAGAGATTACATTTTATCCTTGGTAACTTAAAGTCACCAAAGAATTATTTAATTCTGAAAGAGACGACCCTGGTCTGTGTCCTGCTTCCCTTTTTAAAGTGTTTTTTTTTTTTTTAATTTTATGTGTACATGTAAGTGCCTACATGTATACACACACACACACACACACACACACACACATATACTGCATGTGTGCAATGGCCATGGAAGAGAGAAGAGGGTGTTGAATCCCTTGGAACTAGAGTTATGGAAAGTTGGCAGTAAGCCACCAGATGGCTTACTACCCAGCCAAGCCCAGGTCCTGTACAAGATTTTAGCCTCCAGTGTGTCTCACTTTCTTACAGGACAGAGTTTCAGAGTATCCTTCATCTAGCTGCCTCTCATTTATACATCACTTCACATATTTAGTGTATGTGTCTAAGTCAGTACATTACATTATTAAGCTACCGATTTTACCCATACTTCCCCAATGTATTCACTAATGTCTGTTCTTTGTTCCAAAATACAGTACTGTGTTTAATGTGTCCTATGATAGCTGTTCAATCTTTATTTTTTTTCTTTCCATAGTCTGGACAATTTTGCAAAATTCTAGTCCAAAATATCATAGAATCTCTCAGAATCTGGATCTGCCTGATACGTCTAGATCAGCACTATGGGCTTGCAGAGGGATGCTAGGGAGGTAAGTGAGCTTCTCACTGCATGCTATCAGTAGTGCACTCTATCCACCAGGAAAGGCTGCCCTCGATAACTTGCTTGATAGCTGCTTCTACTTCAGACAGTCACTACCTGTTCAGGTTCCTATTTTTTTACATTTTGTTTAAGAAAACACCTGGCCACCTCCTGATATGGAGGAACTACCCTAATGCCACATGAGAATCCCACCTCAACTTTCTAGTAAACTAGCTTTTAAGTGCTGCTCTATCATCTGACTACATTTTAAAACTGTATTTATCACCACTATTTAACAGTAAAATATTCAGTCTTTTCCCATTGATATATGTGAAAGCACCTTAGGAGATAATTTATTTTATGTTTCTTTGTATTCCTGAATGAAATAATACAGTAATATATAAGAGAGACACAAAATGACCAAGAGCTCAAGCTCTACAATCAGTAACTCAGTACAAACAAAAACAAACAAAATTAACAGTTCTATTAAATAACATGAATGAGGATATGAACCTCATTATCTCTACTTGAAAAAGAGAATTAAAGACTACATTTTTTCAGTATTATTATTAGTGATACCTGATACTATTTAGTATAAATAGTGCTAAGCAAATTTCTAGTAAGTTAATCTACAAACAAAACTTTCAAATTTGATAAGTATATAGCGCACTGGTAAGAAACTTTCCAAAATAGCATGATTAAACATCACTTGCTTGTTTGCCAGTTCTCTAGCTACCTTCCCAAAGAGATTGTTTCTACCTAGGAATTTAGGGACTGTGTCTATCTAGCTTTCCTATGGCCACACAGAGAGAGCATATATCCTAGAATGTAGAAGAAACATAGATGCACAGATCCACTATTCAAAGACTGACTCAGATTAACAAAACAATTAATGTTGAAGAATTGGCCCAGATTTTTTTTTTAAGTTGATTCTGCCTTCCAGAAAATGAAAAGCAGAGAGTGAACTTTTTTTTTTCCTTTTACAAAGGTTACCACAGAAAGTGGACCTGCTTCAGCACTCGCCTGTTTTATACCACATTCTAATCCCAGGAACACATGTTAACAAATCACACATTGGCTAAAAACTTTTAACTATGCATAAGATGCAACTACAGCTTAAACTCAAACTCCTAAACAAACTGATTTTAGAATGAAAATCAGAAATAGTTTTTGTCCATTTTAAACAAAAAATTGGAAAGACTACAGAATCTTATGTTAATAAGACTTACTTATACATTGTTTGTACGAAAAACATGCTCAACAAGACAGTGAACTTAACGCTATGCAGTGGTGGCGCACGCCTTTAATCCCAACACTCAAGAAGCAGAGGTCAACGGATCTCTGAGAGTTTGAGGCCAGCCTGGTCTACAGAGCAGGAAAGCCAGGACAGCCAGAGTTGCACAGTGAAACCTTGCTTTGAAAAACAACAACAAAAATAGTGAAAGATAGTGAATTTAGAAAGTTATAAACTGATAAACATTTCATTGGTTTAACAGGTAGAGAAAATAAATACTTTTTAAACTATAGTTGCTAATCATTTCATATGAATGTTTCTTCTTTCTTACCTAGTTTAATTCAGCTATGAAAACATGAATTCCTCACTACCTGAACAAAACAGTCAGTACCCAAACAAGTGATTACATACTAAATATTCTTGCTTACCATGAAATACTTTGTTCTGCTCCTTTCCTACCATTTTCTTGGAAGTAAAATAGTGTGAGAAAATGGGTTATTTCTTTGTAATATCTGTCCTTTCTCCCAAGACCCAACAACTTTTAATTAACTACATAGTCATTCACTACACTTAAACACTGTAGAATTAAATTATGCATAAAACAGAAATTCAAAACCTAATTAGGTCCTCCTTAATTTTCTTGATTGAGTTAATTTCTTGATTAATTAACTGGAAACCATTTGACTTCCAAAAGGATTTGAACCCAGACTAAGAATTATTTAGCTTCTATTTTTCTGAAGTATACCAAAAATAGCTTTTCAAAAAATACCTTATGAACAGTAACCATGTCTGCTATCTTTTAGCCTACAGATAGCTTCTTTAATCAAGTATACTAAAGTTAGGAGCTTAAAAAAATTTAATATGGTTAAATCTCAACATAATTGAAATAACTACAGAACCTTAGCATGCTAACAAAGATAGTACAATGAGGTAGACACCTTGCTCTCCCCAGTGGTTACCTTTTCCCATCACAATCAGGGAAAGGACACCAACATAAATGTGCGCATATACTTGAATGCCATTTTTATTACACGCATATATTTGTATAATGATCATCACAATTAAAATTGTAACTATTTCAATACTCTGCAGCTCTGCCTTGTGCTACACATTTATGATGTCATCTAATCACATCCTCCCTATCAACACAATTCCTTGGCAACCATTAATTTGCTGAAGACCTCTATATTGTTTTGAAAAAGCTTTATAAATTCATTATACAATATTTGAAATTTTAAGAATGTCCCAAGAGCCACAAATTATTAGAAATATCAAGACTTCACCTTACTTCTTGTTGCTAATAGTACGCCACACTAGAGCTCATCTCAGTTCAACCTTCCAGACACATAGGGAACATTTTGCTCCCCTGATCTGTTCAAAGGGCAAAAGGAAAGTAACAAGCCAGGGCTCAGTTAAAGGACTAGGGAAGGAGGAATGGCATGGCCTGAGGGGCAGGCAGGGATTAGGGCTGATGCCAGGCCTCAAAGCCTGCTCCAGACCTTTATCATTGGGCACTTTTCTAACACTTACCCCATCTTACCTAACAAAGAGGCGTATGGCACCCTTCAACATCTGCTAACTTCTTATGGGGAACGTCGTTCTAACATCATCCATCATGATGAACCTCATTCTCTCACAAGATCAACCTCTACACTGGGTGTATCTACCAGCTGTCTAAATACCTCTACTGAAACTCAGTAACCAATCAAAAAGAGATTCCTGTCATGCCTCTGTCACATGATTTGTGACCTCATCTAGACTCCAAAAAGTGCTTGCCTCAGGAAAGACTGAATGCTTTTACCACAAAGAAATATATAAATGAATGGGGAGACAGAAATGTTCATTTTCTAAATAGACTGTTCTATTATTACTGTTTTCAAAGTTGATGTTTAGTTTTTAATGTATTTCTAAGTCTTTTGTCAGGTATATGATTTGCTCCTATTTTATCCTAGTCTTTTTTTCTCATCATAGGATATTTTCGGACAAAGGTTGTTTATATATTTACTTACTTACTTATTTAGATGAATTGAAATTTAACTGTTTTTACTTTTACAGATCATGTGTTTTGTACATCAATGAATTCTCCAAGTTTTAGTTCCCAAAGATGTACTGATTCTCCTAAATGTTATATAGTTTTACATTCTGAACATCAATCAAAGGTCCATTTTGAGTTATTTTTGTAAAAATCATGTATTTTAGGATTAAGCTTTGGGAGGGGATGGGAGATGTCTACTGATATCTAATTGTTCTCAGCTCCACTTCCTAGGAAGACTTTTGCACCTTTGTCATAAGTCAAGAGAGCTATAATTGTACATATTTTTGTCAGCAGACTGGATGTAAGTATGTATGCATGTATGTATAATGTGGTGTGCACATATGTATATATAAACATATATATAGTGTGTGTATCGATGACATATGAAATATATATTTAGTATACTAATTACATATCCAAAGTAGGAAGACCCCTGGGACTTGGTGGCTAGCCCAGTTCAGCCTATTTGGTGAGCTCTAGGACAAAACAGACCCTGTCTCAAAAAGGTATATGGCATTCCTGAGAATGATACTCAAGATTGTCCTCTGGCCTCTACATGCACATGCAAACATGTAGCCACTCAGACATGAAAACAAATGAAATCACAGTGGCATACCTATCCAGCTCTCCACCAAGATTCCTGACAGATGTGGCATCACAAGTATAACCTTAAACAGTTACCATCACCCTTACTCAAAACTTGCATTCACCAAGAAACTATGCCATTAAGTTTCTACGCCCAAATCTCACTTCTTGGAACATTAGATGTGACACTCAGCTAGGAAGAACTACCCATCCTTTTTAATTTTTAAACTTTGCCAACTCAGCGCCTGCTCTAAAAAACATAAGTCCTTCAAGATTTCAGCCTCAACTTCTTTTACTGTTAACAGTGAAGTTTGGAAAAGCAAATGTGGACATCATTAGTTGTAAAAGAGTAACATATGTCACATGTATAAACAAGACTATCTCTGAACATTTTAGATATTTCGCTTAGCAAAACGACTAGATCTAGATAAGCAATGCTAAAACATAAAATGGCAGAACTTAACTAATTAGTTACTGCACACCTGCCATTTATACACAAATTTCTGTATCTGTGGTAACAGAATTTACCTTTGGCTTTTTCAGTATTTAAAGGAACTATGCTATGAAACCTTCCCACGCTGTGAAACAAACGCAAAGTCTAACTCCCACAATTAAAAAAAATCAAGATCAAGGTAGAAAGTCTCTTGTATAACACAGAAGTCACAAATTCTAAGACTATCCTTGCATTTCAAAGTTAGTATTATTGACCCAAAATATTCTCTATCTACCCAAATACCGAAAGTTGCGCTTTGGTATTTCTCAAAAAAAGTAGAACCTAATGTAGTGAATATGAAATCACTGTTCTTTATAGGTATTATTTTTGGTCATTTATAAATACAAATCATTAGCCATATGCTATAAAACCAGATTATCAACATGTCCCACAAAATGTATTAAACTTATAGACTGATTATCATAACCAATACAATACAGTGGTGAAAGTTTGAGGAAGGTTCATACTCAGAACTTCTCTTCAAACTGTTCGTAAGCAATGATGTCTCCAAAAGAACAATTGTCCAAAGAAAGGTGCTACTTTACACTGTAATGACAGCATGTGTAATAACTGATTCCAGTATACTTAGGGGTTACTGCAAACTGAGGCTTCACAAAGGTGGTAACTATTATATAAAGTATACAACAAATATATATCCAAGCATGAAATATCCCATTAACAAAGTCAGGAGGCTTGTAAAGCATCCCTAAATTTTAAGTACTATTCACTCATAAAATATTGTTTGGGTATCATTTTCTGTTTTTAATTAGGTGTTGTCAATGTCAATCAAGTATGTTGATTTTGCCATAAAAGGGGGTCAAAGAAGAATACAGCAGAGAAATCCCCTGACCCCCTGAGATTTAATCTTCATGAAACATGACCCAAGAAAAATATCACTAGTTTCTACTACACTGCTATGAAATAACCCATAAAAGCACTAAAAGCACTAAGTCATATTCGTATAATGGTAAAACAAACATTATTATTTAATTTTAGCAATGCCTTAAAATACTGCTTCTGCACAAAACAATAATTTTATATTCACCAAGGGTATGCCTGCATAGTCAAATGTGTTATTATTATTTGAAAAGCTCAAGTATTTTCTAAATATGAATGAAAGTTATCAAATAAAAATGTAAAAAGAACAACAAAAATAAGTTACTAGAACTGACAAGTGGCATTAACAAGGTTGCAGAATATCGATAAAACAACTATTAGAAATCTAAATGAACAGAAATCTTTGAGCTCATGCATTGGTACATCAATATTATTAATATATTAATTCTCAGGACTGGAAAGATGGCTCAGGGTCAAGAGCACATACAGTTCTTATAGAGGATCTAAGTTCAGTTCCCAGCATCCACATCAGACAGCTCACATCCACTTGTAACTCCAGCTTCAAGAAATCTTGTGCCAGCTGGATGGTGGTGGCACCTGCCTTTAATCCTAGCTCTTAAAAGGCAGAGGCAGCTGGGTCTTGGAATTTGAGGTCAGCCTGGTCTACAGACTGAGTTCCAGGACAGCCAAGGCTACGCAGACAGACCCTAATCTTGAAAAACAAAAAAGGGAGGGAGGGAAGGAAAGGGAGGGACCAGAAATCTTGTGCTTCTGTGGGCCTGTAGGTATGTACATTCTCATGCACTACTTACACACAGATACACTCAAGTACACATAATTAAAATAAATCATTAAAAGTATTTTAATTCTCCTCAAATTGATTTACTGAGGCCAGGTGAAATGGACTACATCCCCTGAAACCATGAGCCATAATAGACCTTTCTTTTTAAGTGCTTCAGTCGGGGATTTTGTCCTAGTGATGAGAAATTGAACTGATAAACATGTGGTTAAAGGATTCCAAGCACAAGAGACATCTGTATCACTATTTATGAACTAGCCTCAAAAGTCTATGTTCTTTTGTCACAGGCAGATACAATACCATTCAAAGTCAAAGAAGAAAAAGGTATACCTAGAAGAAAAATGTCAAAGAACTTCAAGGCCATTGTTTTTAAAACCTACCGGTTACCTTAATTAAATAAAATTTATATCTAGGAAAAAGTCTTCACAAATGATTCCTAAGCAGAATTAAGCTCTCCAGATTTTTTCAGTATTTGTCACTATTACTTAATACAATCTTTGATTTGATTGAGAGTCCCTAGTAGACTTAATAATTATGCAATCCTTTATAGCCTCCAGAACACTGCTCTGTGCCAATGTCATTGATCCACCTATCTAATATTTATTCTGAAACTACTGCAGACTATCATAGCCACTAATAATATACAACAGTGAATTACAGCTGATTTTGCTTCCTAAAACACTACAGTCTAGAAGAATAAAATCTAACAAGTAGTTATAAAATAATGCAATATACAGCATTGCTAGAACAAGTGAATTATAATTATAAATCTTCTAAGCACTGGATTCCAATTCTCTGAAATACAGATGACAACATCTGCTTCCAATAAGTAACTATAAAAGGTGAAGAACGATGGTGAAGTGCCTAACACACCACAAGTAAATGGAAAGTGCTATTTCCAATAAGCACCAACAGCATTCTTAGTCTAGAACGCCAGTTTACATATTGATCTAAAACACAGTATTTACTTTGCTGTACAAAATAGTATAAAGTTCACTAGTATAGCAAACAGTACAACTCTCAATTTCCTTCCTTAAATACATCAGTCATTCATGATGGGGAGGGAACAATTATTACAAATACTTTTTATTTGGTCATTTGGGGAATCCAGGTCCAAAAATCCTATGAGATCTAGCATTGAAGATATCAGGACAAGAAAAAAAAAAAATCAAAAACCATACTCTATCTTTGATTCAAAATTACTTCTGTTCATATTCTACTGACAAGAAAAAACATATGATCTCACCTCCAGATTAGATATTTATATACCCCCAGAAAACAAACAGAAAAGCTGACCGGTTTGGGCCACATTTGTCAATTGACCTTTTCACACACAGACCAGGGTGGGGTGGGGAGAAAGCTCCACAAATCCCACACACAACAAAATGTCTTCCTCTCATGTTTGTCATACTTTGACTAAAATATTTTAAAATGTTTTAAAGAATTTGTCTTAAATATATTAATCTTTTTTTACATTTATCTTTTAATATATTTTCTTTATGTTAATTTAAAACATATTTACATCAAATTTTCAATATATTTTCTTTATTTGATCATTCAGTCTATTTTGCTGAATGGGACAAAAGCTAGTTTTTAAGCTGTTCGGCTAGAAATGCTCCACCTAGAAACAAATGATGATCACCTGCTTTAGCTCTTCCTGCTGTACACCTGAGAAATATCACTCAGATTTCAGCACTTCAAAGAAGTCTTTAAAAGGCTTTCCCAAAGTATGGCAGATATGAGATGAAGGCGTTTCCTTGTTGTGTGTGGGTTTTGGGGATCCCCCTCTCCAGTCTGTGTGAAAAGGTCAACTGACAAATACAAACAAGAACAGGCATGCAATGGGAGGCTGCATGGCCAAGTAAGGGCAAAGGACTAGAGCAATTACCTAATAATCACACATGACTTAAACCTCCTGGAATTGGGGTGAAATCATTACAGAAACACCAGTCAGCATTTCTTGTAAGACTCCTACATAACTAAAGGGTTCCTCCCAAATCTCCATGCAAAAGGTTGACATTTACTTTCCTTAGAGGAAAATACATTTACATGTTATCACAAACCTCACATTCTTAAATATATTGTACTAACTTTCAAGGACCCAAAAGAATATGAAGATTTCTCTGTGTGTTCTAAATGCTTGTAATATGGTACAAGTAACCTAGCTGTGCAAAGGCTCAGTATATATAAATACCCTGCACTTCTCTGCTCGCTTAGCCATCCCTTCTTTGGATCCTTCTTTTTTACTGGCAGAAAACCCATATGATTCCATATATTCACTGATATCTCTGACAGGGATTCCCTTCCTTGAAAAGTCAATAAAAGTCAAAAGAATAACACACTGCAAAATCTCTTTGCAAACAGCAAGTTGGTATTCAAACACTGTTACACACACAGACAGCAACTCCCATTCACAATTCTCTCTAGATAACAGAGTACAGAACAGGGAACTGCCAATCAACAAGGTGAACAAAGCAGAGAATCATGTAAAATACCTTTCCCATTTTCATCAAAAAGCATAAATAAACAATTTTGCAACAATGAGAAGTTTTTAGGTTGCTTAAAAGAAGTATGATTATCTGCTAGATACTTGTTGCTGCTTCTTAATTTAACTTGAATTCTTAAAAATAAAATCATGGGCAAGATAGCTGTGGGTATCACAGAAGAAGCTTCTAACTTAGAGGAAATCTGAACTCTTCATATTAAAGTTCATGTATTGGCTAGTTTTGTGTGTCAACTTGACACAAGCTGAAGTTATCACAGAGAAAGGAGTTTCAGTTGAGAAAATATCTCCATGAGATCCAGCAGTAAGGCATTTTCTCAATTAGTGATCAAGGTGGAAGGCCCCTTGTGAGTGGTACCATCTGTGGGCTGGTAGTCTTGGGCTCTATAAGAAAGCCGGCTGAGCAAGCCAGGAGAAGGAAGCAAGCCAGTAAGAAACATCTCTCCATGGCCTCTGCTTCATGCCCTGCTTCAGCTCCTGCTTCATGCCCTGCTTGAGTTCCAGTCCTGGCTTCCTTTCATGATGAACAGCAGCATGGAAGTATAAGCTCAATAAACCCTTTTCTCCCCAACTTGCATCTTGGTCATGATGTTTGTGCAGGAATAGAAACCCTGACTAAGACAGTTTATTACTGTCACTATGTGTATGCTTTCTGAATCATAATGTCATTTCAACTAAGCAATACTAATTGACTATTACACATCTTCCTTCACTAAGAGTACATAATTTTATAAAATCATTCAAACTATTTTCAGTGTCTTTTCTATAGTTCATTACTTTTATAGATAGGTCAAATTCAGTCCTTGATTAATTCTTCAATTTTAGTAAAACTGAGCAAGCTAGGTATTCTATTGATAAGAATAATTCATAATGATGTACAGAATCTATGATCTTAAATGTATTCTAAACTAAAATATAACTTAAGGATCAGCAAGATGGCTTTGTGGGTACAGGCATGTGCTACCAAGGCCTGATATCCTAAGTTAAACCTCTGGGACCCACATGGTAGGAGAGAACAAATTCTACGAGTCATTCTGACTTCTGCATGCATGTTGTGGCTGTGTGTGTATGTTAACATGTAACATAAAATATGAAAAATTTAAAAATAAAATAAAAATGTTATAATTTCAGTATCACTAGCTTTATCTATGTACTGTCTTGCTGGATTACACATGAATTTATTGGTTAAAAAAATATACTGTCTTAATTTCTCACAACTGAGGAGTGAAAAAAGTGTCTGTTATGTAATAAAATGTTTAACAGAAAATGTTTAACAGAAAAACACTCAGTGACAAGAATGACACCAAAACCAAAAACAAGAGAAATATAAACAATGAACAGTGAAGTAGATTCTAAGTGACAGAATGAGAAAAAAAAAAGTTCCACAGACATGAAAATTGGCCAACGTGGGTTTCCTTGATTGCTTTAAAGGCAAGAAAGGGACACAAAGGAAACTGCAAGAGAAAGGAGTTGTTTCACAGGAGACAGGGCCAGAAGAGCTGTAATATAATATAATATAATATAATATAATATAACATAATATAATATAATATATATAATATAATATATTTGGGGGGCGTGGCGGGAACCACCAAGGTCTGCAAGGTGGAAACCAGACTCTTTAAATAGTGCAAGCTGGTGTCTGAGAGAAGAACTTGGATGTCAGTAAAGACAGACTTTGTTCCCATGGTAGAGAATGAATTTTGCAGAGAATGGAACTTCACGTGAGCTTTAGAAAAAGGGGAGGGTGATGGAATATAACTGGTTTAGGACCAACACCTCTGCTATCGGTGAAAGGGAAGCAATACTAAACGGGAAAAAGATTTCATGGGGGTAGGGAGAGAATGAAACTCACAATACCAGAAAGTCTGCTACAAGACTGTCTCTGAAAAATGGCTGCATAAGCCAGGCATGAATGAAGACAGTTCAACAGATATGCTGCTACAGAAGGCAGAAAATCTTACTGGGTCCTATCCCTTGACAAAGAACAGGTCATGACTGCCCAGACAGGGCAAATTATCCTCTCCCAGGGATGAGCCCCATGATTAGTTGTCCAATACAAAACTGTTAGCTCTAAAACCATAAACACAAACAACAAAAAGAAACTCAGAAGTTTTATTTTCATGTGTTACTACTTGTACATGTATGAATAACGATAATCACAGAAAAGGAGGCCATCATTTGATAGTTGGGTGGGGGTCTCAATGAAGTTGGAGGGAAGGGAAAAACAAAAAGGAGAAAGTGATATAATCATATTTTAAATAAAATGTATTAAAATAATAAAGGTGGACAAAATAAAGCTAACTAGAAAAGAAACAAAAACAACAAAGTACGACACTTGATAGGAGTTTTAATCACCAAAAGAAACACAACAGAGGCCAAGATAGACCATATTCTAGGCCACCAAAAAAAAAAAAAAAAAGTTCAAAAGATATTTTAATCCTAGCAGCACAGTAAAAAAACAAAGAAGTAATTTAGGTCACACACTGCATTCTCTGATCACAATGGAATTAAAAACCTATGAAAGGGCTCTAAAAAAACTTATAAGACCCTTGAAAATAATTCTAAATAATACATGGAAGAAAAAATTCAAACTATGGATTTATAAACATTTTAGTGGAATGAAATAAAAACAACTTACTAAAGCTTGAAAGACTGAATTAAAACTGTACTTGAAGATTAGCTTATATTATCTACAGCTAGAGTCAAAGGTCTCAAGATAACTACTTCAGCTTTCACCCTTTAAAAAAAAGCTAGAAAATGACCAAGTTAACTCTAACATAATCAGAGGTAGGGAAACTAAAATTAGAAGTGAATAAAAATGATTATATAAGACAGAGAAAAATCAATAAAAACACAGCATGACTTATTGAAAAGACAGACAGAACACACAGAGAAAAGAGGAAAATATGGTATACTTTCGAATTCTCATTTACGCCTATGATCCACTGTCACAAGAGGGACGAGAAAAGAGAATGGAAGAGGCCTCGTCAGCCATAACTAAGAACTTAAAAAACAAAGGAAAAATAATGCAATCAATTAATGGGCAAACGAACTGAGCACCCTAATAGAAACTATACTAGCAACAATAAGTCCATGAAACATGTTTAACAGCCTTGGCTACTGGGAAAATCCAAATCAAAACTACACTGAGATTCCTGCTGATATTATCTCTCACGCCTCAAAAGGTTTAGAATTAAAGAATACAATGAATTAAATGAAAATTTAACACCCAACTAGGTCTGTGAACTTTAAAGTAGAAAGAACATTTGAGTAAGAAGAGAAAAAATATGTATGAAAAAACCAACAAACCAAAAGTGTATGGAATGTATGTAATACCATTAAGAGAAAAAATACAGATATTGTAGAGTCATAAAGAGTGGTAGAAGCTCTGGAGTCGTCTTAGAAGGGGGAACCTCCATTGAGAAACTGCCTCTAAGATCAGGTTATAGACAAGGGGCATTTTTAAACTTAGTGATCAATGTGAAAGGCCGAGCACATTGTGGATGATACTAACCCAGGCTAGTGGTCACAGGCGCTAAAGAAAGCAGCTGAACAAGCCATGGAAAGCAAGCCAACAGGCACTGCTCCATGGCCTTTGCATCAACTCCAGGTTTCCATCCAGTTTGAGTTCCTGCTTTGGCTTCTCTCAGACTAAGATTCAAGATATATAAGCCAAATAAACCCTTTTCTCCCCAAGTTGCTTTAGTCACGGTGTTTCATCACAGCAATAGAAACACTAAAACACCTTCCCAAATAGTTCCTCCAACTGGGGAGCAAACATTCAAAACTACAGAAGTCTATGGGAGCCACTCTCATTCAAACCACCATACATACTTAACAGGAATATTGCACTCTCTACCTTATGCAAGTTTCAGAAAATCTAATGCCACATACAAACATTTAGGACCTGCAGTTCTTAGTAATAAATATTTATAGGGCCAGAGAGATGTCTTAGGTAGAAGCACATGCTTCAAAGGCTTGATAACCTGAGTTAGATGCTTAGAACCCAAGTTGGATTTAAAAAAAAAAAGCCAGATGCAATGGTGAGCGTGTACCATCTCAGCACTCACTCATACAGTAAAATGGTAGGCAGAGGCAGGAAAGGAAAACCACCTGGGGGTTCATGGCTCTAATAGCCTGGAATACCCAGCACAATACAAACAAGACCCTGCCTAAAAACAAGTGGAAGGAATGAACTCCCCAAATTGTCCTCTACACAATACTGCCCACATACATACATCGTATGCACTAGAAGATATTTAACATGCATTTTAAGTCAAACTTTGCAGATTGTTATTTGGAAGATCTCATTCCAAGGTACTTTTAAGCACATCAACAATTGGACTTTTAGCATAAGAATTGGACTTTTAGCATAAGTTAATGCTCAGAAATTTGTGAAAATTCAAAAATCCTTGAAGGGCAGCAAATGTGACTATGTGACTACAAAATTGAACATACATACAAACAACTCACTGCTACTATAAAAGCACTGCTAGAATAAATGTACAAGGTCACACACACAGCACATCTAGTGTTGTATATGTATGTGGATGTGGATGTGTAATGTGTACATGTACTATCTTCAAGAAACAAATTTAGTACCCAAAAAACTGATTGTTGGTGGATGAAAATCAATTTACTAATCAAACAGAAGCCATGTATTATGTACATGGGTGTTTTCTTGCATGTGTGTCTGTGCATGCCTGAAGCCCACAGAGGGCCAGAATAGAGCATCAGATCCATTGGAATTGGAGTTACAGATGGCTACTAGCCAACATGTAGGTACTGGGGATTGAACCCAGGTCCTCTGGAAGAGCAGCCAGTACTCTTAACTGCTGAGTTATCTCCCCAGCCCTGACACATCTGTTTTTATTTTATTTTTGTTTGTTTTTCCTTCCCTCAGGGGTAAGCACGCTCTATTATAAAAAGGACCTTCAGAGAAATGTCTATCAAAAATAAATGGCTGCATCATAACTTACCAGCCACTTTTTTATTCTTTAGTTAAAAGAACCACCAACAGACTTTCCCAGCTGTAAACTGCGTAATGACTAGCTTGCCAAAATATAGTCATGGTGCAACAGGGGCATGAGTGTTAGGGGTAACCATACTGCATTTAAGGCTAACCCACAGGAGGAAACACCTGTCTAATACTATAAACCTGGGCGAGAACCCATCCATGGCTGACGATATCACAGGTCCCAAGCATAAACCTATTATTTTGCTAAGTGGACAAAGTATTAAAATGCCCTCTAAAGGTAAAGAAATTACTATTATTAAATTATAATTAGATATTAAATTATTATTAATAAAAAAGAAATTAATTAATAAAGGTATTACTAATCTACTGGTATTTCTACCAGTGAATTAGTATAACTCTCAGACTTCATCAGAGAAGCTTCTTTGGGCAGTGGATAATAGTGTACATAGAAATTCATGACTGGTAAAATGCAGAGAATAAGTGAGTGCTCAATCATAAATGGGACATCTATATCACACCCATCCCCAGGGCTCAGGGATCATGGCAGAAGAGAAGGCAGAAAAACTAAGAGCAAGAGGTTGAGAGAAAGACCACAGTGAAATATTGTCCTCTGGACATGTAGAGCTGTTGCACTCATGAACTCAAACCATCACAGGGCCTACAAAGGACCTGTGGAAGAGTAAGTCAACATTCTAGCAATGGAGAGGGAAGGGATTCATCGGCTCCTACCCCTAACTGGGAGCTATAGCTGATGGCTTATGGAAGAGGAAGAACCAGTTTTCTTTGAGAAGACAGTTCCTGGCACATTACTCATGCTCCACTGGAGGGCCCCACATCTACAAGTATATAGATAGCATAAACTGGAGTCAATGGGTTATTGATCTTTTTTCTAAGTACACCAAATTGGGGCAAAAGAAAGTTGGGGTAGATCCAGAAGGCATTAAGGGAAAGAGTTGGGGTGAATATTATCAAAATACATTATATAAAATTTTTTAAAGAAACAAGAACCAACTATGTACTGTACTGTCTTTAGGAAACAAATTTAGCTACCAAAGATGCCCCAAAAATCTGACTGTCAATGGAGGAAAATCAACTTACTAAGCAAACAGAAGCCATAAACAGGCAACTGTAGCTTTTATCTATCTGGCAAAATAGACTTCAAGCCAAAACTAGTCAGAAGAGATAAGGAGAGCAACTAATCTTTAAATGAAACAATCCAAAAAAGAGTTTCAAACAAATGTAAACATTTGCACAGCAAATATCAGAGTCTCACATTCATGAAACAAAACAAAACAAACAAACAAAAAGAACAAAAAGCATGCAAATTGACTGTATAAGGAAATAAGTTCCCCAGAAAAGAAACAAAACAAGTCCACCCTACCAACCAGGAAGCTAATTTCACCTGATACCTGCTGGCAAAGGGAAAATTAGTTTTCACCAACAGAGCATCACGGAATCTATCAATCACACTCTAGGGGAGACCCCAAGACTAGGAGTAGTTGGCCAACACAAAACAAACTCAATGGTCTTTTGGGGGGTGCTTTTTGCTATGTCTTGATTTTTGGGGGTGTCTTACTGGGTTTTTGATTCCCCCCCCCCCCCCCCCCCCTCTCTCTCTCTCTCTCTCTCTCCTTCCTCCCCTCCGCCCCCTCTGGTACAAGGGAAGGTGAGTAGAATCTGGAAGGAGTTGGAGGAAAGGAAAATATGACCAAAATATATAAAAATGTTTAATCAAAAAACATATAAAGACTTTAAGAACCCAGAATTCTACCTCATTTTGTTTATCAGAGCTCAGACATATGTGGAAAAGCCATCACTGTCCAGCGAAATTCAAACAATGGAAACCACACTTGATTTAAAAATGAATAGCATTCCCACTCAGATTTTTTGACAGGTTATTTCTGGTTCTAAACTAAGTACATAGCTCTAAACTGAAGGAAATACTAAGACTGTACTATCCTTAATGAAGTCTTTCAGTCAGTTATAACCTCAATTGTAAAATCTAACTTTTTTATTTTGAGCCCTATTGGTGCCATAATTCCCCAGTCCACAAACCCCAAGGATAGTTCTTGTAAATGAGGCCCACCTTGGAAAATAAGAATAACTAGGATCCACCAACTCTGTAAATATCTCATTCGTCTTAAATGTTAATAATAAAATGCTTTCCTACTACTGTTTTTATTATTATTTATTATTGTATGAGTGCACTATCTACATGTATGTCTATGCATTATGTACCTATCTGGTGCCCACAGAAGCTGGAAAAGGGTATCAGATGCTCAGAAACTAAGTTCTAGAAACTGTGAGCCACCATGTGGTGCTGGGAACCAAACCCGGGTCCTCTGGAAGAGCAAGCAGCCAGTGATCTTAACTACTGAACCATTTCTCTGCCCCCTACTTTCTAATGTTACTTAATTAACCCTTCCTAGTAAGAATTAATTCTGCTTTTAACAAAAATAATTAAAAACCAGCTTGCTCTATCTATTACAATGAGTGTCCAATACACATATGCCACCCTCAGCAATGTGTGCATGCTGGGCAAATGTGCTACTGCTGAGCAACAGTCTGAGCACATGGAGAATATTTAATTTTAATGAAGTCAAAAGATCGCAGTTCTATTATCTTAGCAACTAGCAAACAGCTATATGGCACAGGACAAACTATTAAATCTCTCTAGATTTTAATGGTTAATTTTTAGAATGAACAGAAATTAATTTCACATTTAACTGTCCTAAAAGTGTCTGGGCTCTCCATGGCTTTCCAAATATTGACTTTATATAGATTTCTCAATTTTTGACATAATATATCTAAATTCCCACATATGGCTCAGATTACAGATATTCTTAAACAAACTTAGAATATCTTTAAGCTAGACACAATTACCCATCTAAGGGCATAAACTCTACCAAGGGCTAATTATGTTTATGATTAATATATATACATGAGATACATGCCTCTTTGTAGTTTGTATTATTTCTACAGTCTCAGAAATTATCCCTGTTACCTCCCTCCCATCACTGACATATCACAATGTAATGTAATGTTAAACATGAAATACAATCTACAGAGAAATACTTCCTGATTAAGATGCAATGTGAAGCCCAGCAGACTAGAGCATGTCTGCAATCCCACCATTGAGCAAGCTGAAGCAGGAAGACTTCAAATTAAAGGCCAGTACAGAATACAAAGCAAAATTTTATGGAATGGGAAGAAAATAAAGAGGAGGAAGAGGGAAGGAAGGAAATTTCAAGCCTTTCCTTGAAAAGGAATTAAAAGTAATGATCATTAATTAATAATCATTGTAACTGATAGAGCCACATCACTGATAAATTCATAATTGACTTATAAATTTTAAGTTCTCAAAAACAAAAAAAAATGTTCCAATAAATGTACAAATGTGTTTATTCTGCCACTTTAGTTAAGCCTCCCTATAAAATCTTGTATATTGAGATCAGTGACTTTTCACAGACACATAGGTGCCACCACTAGAGGCCACCAAATACTTCTTTTTCTTAAACCAACACATTTGTTAAGTCCTTACATCAGTTCACATTATGATCAAATAACTATGAACTGTAATATCCATAACTAAAAATGTCACACACAGATCTTTAAATAACAATACAAACTCCAACAAAAAAGGAAGCATATTTCACACAGTGAACAGGATGTCTGGATCACCAGAGAACTTTTCCAGATAAAGAATAAAAAGGAGGTGGGGCTACGTAGTATACAAATATCACTAGAATTGAATGGTGTGTGTGAACTAGAGCGTTCAGCTGTCTGTGGGCAGTGCCTCTTGTAAGTGGCTGATATCTATGTGTATATACATGAACATATTACAACTGATATGTAAATTACCAGAGTCCTTTGTTTCATATTACAAGGTATTTCACATATGTTTTTAACACCTAACATGCCACCATCTACAGTAGTGATACACACAAAATTCCAGATTGCAGAAGATCCAGTGTTGGGCAAATGATGTTAGTTCCTGAGAAAACTCAGCTTTGAGTTCTTAGGCTGCTGATAAAGTGTTCTGAGTCCATTTGCTTCTGGTACCCTCCTTCTCACTAAAAGTAGATGACAAACTATAGAAGGTCCAATCAGTCTCCAAAGAACTCATAGGACCAAGAGAAACTTACAAAACAAGATAAGGCTTCATCTTATCTGATTAACCACCATTCAGTATATAATATTTTTAAGTTTTCAAATACACCAGAGAAATATCATTGTCATGTCTTAGATGTTGTACTTTTAAAATCCTGACCTGATTTCAGAAGATCATAAATATGCTTATAGTTTTATTTTTAAAGTTCTACCTTTGGCTTTTACACTGAGTCTATAAGGGGTTTAAATCTATTTGTCTATACAGTATAAAAACAGATCAAGATTACTTGTTCAGATGAACACTCAGTTGTACTCCTATTTATCTATGCTGTCTCCTGGAAACTGTCCCCGGTCTATTAGCACATGTCTATCTCTAAGCCAATACCATGCACACCCTGTTGACTATGAAGCTTTATAGTGTATCTTGAAACAAGGTAGTACAAACACAGGTTTGTTCTCTCAAAACAGTTACAAACTGCTTTGCCCATTTGCTATACTGTCTGAAGACACATGTCTCCATGCCTTAGACTGTGTTTGACACTATCTCAGCTCTACACATCAACTCTACATCATACACTTTTCAAAACATGTAACGTAAAACCAACTGTCTGAACCATTTTTACATGTACAGTTTAGCAGTGGTATGTACATAAACATTATTGGGACAGCAAATTCTAGAACTCTTTTCAATCTTGCCATGCTGAAAATCTGACCGAAACAATTTACTTTTTTCTTTTCTTTTAATCTTTTCCTACGCATGGAAACCTTCATTTTACTTCTGTTTGTACAAATTTGGCTGCTCTAAATGCTACCTATAAATGAAATTATACAGTATTTGTCTTTTAGTGACTCACTTGTTTCCTACTGCACAAAGTTTTCAAGGTCCACTGATGCTTTTATCAAACGTTCATATTTGTGACTGAATAACATTCTATTGTCCTACTAAATGTTCATTTATTCATTTGCCTCTGGACACTTGGGTTCCTTTCACTTTGGGGCGATTGTGAACAACACTGTTAAGGGACTTGTAAGTACAAACACCTGATTCCTTGATTTCAGTTCTTTTGAACATATCCAGAAATGGAACTGTTGGTTTACAAAGTACTCTCACTTTACTGAACAACTGCTGAACTGTTTCCACGACAGTGGCATCGTCTTACATTCCCACCAACAGTGGACCAGGTCTCAATTTCCCCTAAGCTAACATTTATTTTCTGCTGTTTTGTCAGTAGCCATAGGGGCTGGAAAGATGGCTCAATTGTTACGAGTGCTCTTTCAAGGACTTGAGTTCGTTTCCTAGAACAATCGCCTGTAACTCCAGCTTCAGGAGATCTGACAACTCTAACCTCCAAGGGTTAGAGTGGAACTCATGCATACATACCCAATACACAAACCCACACACAGACATAAAGACATCATCGTCATCATCATCATTAATAATAATAATAATAATAATAATAATAAATATTTTAATAATAGGCATGGCTACTATGTGCAATGGTTTTTATTTCATTTCACTAAAATAGTGAATCTCGTCTTAGATTTTTAAGCCATCTGTAGATTATATGCTATAGTTTCTCCTTCATAACAGTGGTGTTTCAGTCTGACAAACAGCAGTTGGCAATCCTAATTAAACAAGTCTCTACTAACAGATTTGTGTAATTTCCAATCTTTACCATGAATGACACACACACGTAAATGTACAGCTGTGTATACAAGTAACTGTAATCTATTTGTTCAGAATAGCCCCAGGTCAGGCATTCTTCCCAATCTCCTTACTCTCAGAAAATATTCCAGTTAAATAGTTACTCTAATTTTAGTTTTAAAATTATGGAAAGATGCTTTAAGTAAAATTAGGCAAGAGTTGCCTTAGATTCAAGAGTTCAATCTATCATCAGAACTCACCTGCACTGGAAACCTACTACTAGCTAGCCTAAAATATAAATTAACTCTCACTGAGATATGTAACCAACACGATTAGGTTTCAAGGGATGGTGATATGCAGAAAGGAGAAAAGCACAACTAGGAATCAAGCCTAAAGGACTCGCAAAAGGATGATGGCAAGCCAATGGAGCGAAGAGTAAGAAAACACACAGGCACACATGGCGGACACACAGAATCCCAACACTCGCAAGTAGAGGCAAGAAGATCAGAAGTGTAAAGTTATCCTTAGCTATGGAGCAATTTTGAGGCCAATTTGTGTTACATGAGCCCATTTCAAAACACATAGAAAAGAAAACTCAAACAGACTGATTTCTGACCAAAAGAATATAGGTACAAGTGATAGATACACTGCCTTCAGGAAAAACCCTGAATCCACTTTGACTCCATGCTTTCTTTTAGACTACCACAAGATGAACTGTTGATGGCCAAAATGACCCAAGAACTTCATTCTGAAGATGGAAAAATCTGTTCCGAGCTATCCTGTTAGTATCCTTAATATATGTAAAACGGGGAACATTGCCATGACAAGCCATAACAATTTCCAGATTTGACTTTTAGGTCACACTCTGGTCACAGAGTTAAGATCAATGAAAAAGTACAGAAAAGAACTGAGATTATCCAAGTGCAGAATGGCCTACAAACATGAGATGATGGCAACTGCATGAGAGAGACTCAATAGTGTGGTCCCACATCAGAATGAGAAGGCTGATTACAAACACAAATTTATAGTGGGCCAGGCCTATGTAGTTCTGCATCTTTCTCAGCAACTACTCTCTGACTTCAAAGCGTCAGGTTCAGTTGGATCCAACATGACAACAGAGCTCTGTCAAAAGGAGGTCTGAGAGCAATAATGAACCAGCTGACAGCAGGAAAAGATTCCTTCTAGCACAAATGACTAACAGTACTCCTTAAGCAGAACTGACAGCAACTCAAATTCTAGTAAGGGTAAGCAAACAACTTTAGGAACCTGTAGGCATGTGAGACGCTGATCACAAAGATGGGCTAAAATCTTTTCTTCTTCAGAGATTCTTACAGAAAGGATTTAGATGTACCACCTAGACATCATTAGGTTCCCTGCCCCGTTCTTTTATTACTTCAAAGAAAAAAAAGGAGGGGTAGAAAACAAAACTGTGAGCTACTGCTGCTGCTGCTGCTGCTGCTACTGCTACTTCCTACCTACTTACACTCAATAAATTTGCTGTAAACTCTTAAAATTCTTTTTGTAGGCCTTTTATATGTTTTAAAGCCATGTCTTTCTACTTCACACCCGAATTCCTACGTCTGCACCCTGACCCTAAACAAAATCAAGTATCCTGCTACGCATACTTCACGTCAAAATCTGGACCACATTTGACATTACAGTCATCACCTAGAATCCACCTTTAACACACAGGGCTTACATGAAACCAGACTATATTTCTTAATTCTTTAACGTTGTTTCCTGTAGTTCTCAAATCCCCTTTCAGTCATATTATCCACCTATATTTATTCTAAATAATGATAAGCACAGCTAGCTCTTTACACCTACATGCAAGAACCTATACATGTTTGCCACAACACTATATTTTCTTTGATGAAAAGGTTGTAACTCCAAATACTGGGAACTCTAATTCTGAGGTATAGTAAGTTCTCATTCTTCCATCATGCATATTCCTTCATAATAAGAAGAGAACATTAAAATATGTTTATATTCTTTTTTCACTCGGTTCCCTGGCCAACATTATCAACACTCAGATATTTACTTAGTATTTACTTGCTCCTCTGCCCTCCAGAAGCATTGCACACTGATCTACTTCTGTGTTACAGCTGCAGAATGTTGAATATGGATTTTATTTCTCTTTTTCTCCAATGTATACTTATAGAACACGAAATTTATATTAGTCAAACCACTGGGGAATAATTTTAATAACTGAGCTAATTTTTTCAAAGGCTCAAATTTTAAAATTTTGGTTACTTACTTTTCAAGCCACAATTTTTCAAACACTTTAATCCTCAAAGAAAATGAGATACACTACAATACCCACTAAAGGCTTTCTGTGAATTTTCTGAATTACAGTATAAAAGGACCCACTTCACAAACAAGGCATCTTAAAAGGGAGCTGGTGCCAAAACAATGCTATTTTCCTGATGCTCAAGATCCAGCCAATAGAAATATTTGTTCCTATAATTTTAAATAGATTGTTAGCCATAGAATTCCTCTGAAAAAACAATTCTCTAATGTTCTTTGAAATACAGTCACTAAAATTAACTTTCAACTTTATTTATATGACTGTCTGTGGCTTTGTGCATACCTAAAAAGCACAAGAAAAGACAAAAATATCCCAGAACTGGAAAAGCAGTTATTATGTTTGGTTTAGCTTATTTTCATATTTTTTATTTTTAAATCTATCCCAATTCAAACTCATCATCTCTAAACAGAAGACAAATTCCTTATGAAAAAATGGAAAGAATAAATTCAGCATCCTCTATTAGAGATTTAATTTATTAGTGAGTAAATGTGTAAAACCCTTTGGAAATTATAAAAGTTTAGTGTTCAGGATGAACATGCAAACTTTCATTTAGAATTTAAATGCATCATGTATGTGCTGCATGAGAAGTAAATGTAACAACAGAAAGCTTGCACAATGTGCTCTGACCCCATACTTGCCCTTAAACAAGGTAAGAAGTTGCTCTCTTCAATAGCATGAGCTTTGTTTTGGATATAATCCAGCTGTCCCCCAAGGGTTCATTACGAATAAGACCTTGTCTGGAAGATAGTAGTGAGACTTTCAAAAAGTAAGGCAGAACAGTCTCTATAAAGGTCAACAGAGGAATGGTCTCTCCCAGAGGACCCCCTTGTAGTTATGAAAGCACTGTTATAAAACAGAGGACCCGGTATCTCTGACCCCCTGTACCTAGTGCTTGCTCCGGCATACACTCCCACCATAGCACTCCACACTACAGAGCCTGTACTACTCTGTTTAGACTTTCAATTTCCACAGCTATGAGTTAGATAAACCTCTTTTTCTTCTTGAGCAGTTATCTTTCAGATCCTGCATTTCCACTAGAACAACAAATACTACCATAGTTTAAAAATGTCACTTCCAAAACACTGCCTTGACTGAAACTAACCAACACGACTGGCACTGAGCACTAGCTTTGTTGCATCCTACCTGACAGACTTTATTGAAATTATGTAAATGTCCTAAACCTCATCTTACTTATTTGTAAGTTAATACACTAGCACCAATCATCTACTTTTCATGAGTCCTTCCAAGTATTGATAACTGCTAGATAATAACCTCATTGTTACATACTCAATGTCACTCTAACTTAGAAATGCTATGAAAGTGTTTTCATATGTATCATCAGGAAAGGGACTATCACCCTGGACAAACAAACTTAGAAACTGAGACAGACCACTTTTGACATATATCTCTCTTTTTACTATTAAGAGTTACAATCATCAGTATGTATCAGTTACACAAGTTTGTAAAATTTAATTTTATTCCCCTGAAGTAATTGTCATCTCCAAGGCTTACTGCCTCAGTCTGCCAACCTAGGCCTAATCCTGGAAGCTTCCAGCCCCTGTACAATCTAATCTAGGCCTAGAATATTTTCTGCCTCTGAGACCATTGCTGAATAAGCTCACCCTTTCTAATTCTTTCTGAGCTCTGGATGGCTAGTCCAACTCAGGTGTTCTGGCTCAAACTCCTCTACAATCTGACCAACCCAATCTACCTTCTCTCTCAGCTTCTCCTGAATCATTCGGCATGACCTTACATTAACGCTAGTAATCTGTTCTAATCTTCTGATTCCTTCTTATTCTCTGGCTCATCCTGTCTTCGCCTGGGTCTAGCTTGTTTTCTCTCTGCAACCTGTCTCTGCACAACTATCCCAGTAAAGCTGCCTCCTCCTTTCTTTCTGCACTGCTCTGAAGTAGACTCTTTTCCTGTCTCTTCTCGTGAAAGCTGGGTGTATCCTATTCTGTCACATTTTTCTCTGATGTGTCACTTTGTCTGCCACTCAATTAGACATCACTCAAACATGGGAACTTCCTACTACAAACTAATTTTACCTTCACTGTCTACTACAAACTAATTTTACCTTCACTGTTTGGGATTAAAATAATGCACTACAGATGTGTCTCTATTCTAGCCAGAGGGATTAAAGGTGTGTGCTAAGGGCTGAGCCACACCACAACTAGAAACAGGATTTTCCAGTAAAAAACACAATTTCAGGGTTCACAGTGAGATCAAATATTCTGCAACACAAGTTACTGCTGCTGATGTACAGAATCATAGATCTAATTTATGCAACAATAGCATAAGACAATAATAGTTCAACACTTTTATCAAAGATTAACAGAAGCTTATTCAGTTTTTAAAATGAGCTTCAATATTTTAAGTTAAATTTACTTTGTAAGTACAGGCACTAACAAATCAAAGTTGCTATTAAGTATAAAAAGAATGTTAAAGAATAAGAAGCCAGTGGGGTTGTGGGGATGGCTTAATGGGTAAAAGTGTATGCCATGTGAACCTGATGATCTGAATTTGATCCCTAGAACCTAGCTAAAAAGCCAGAAGTGGTAGCTCACATTTACAATCACAGCACCATGACTGTGAGATGGAGACTCAAGAGAGTTTATCTTTTTGAGGCAGTCTTACTCTGAGGACCTGGCTATGCTGGTAATCACTTAAATCAGTCTGGCCTCAAACTCACAGTGATTCACCTGCCTCTCCTTCATGAGTCCTAGGATTAAAACAGTGCGATGATTTGAATATGGTTGAACCGTGGAAAGCAGCACTATTGGGAGGTGTGGCACTGCGGAGGAGGGCTCTGAGGCTTAAGCTCTGCCCAGTGTGGATGAGAGTCCCCCTCCATGCTGCCTTTCTGTCAAGATGTACAACTCTCAGCTCCTTCTCCATCCATGCCTGGATGCTGCCATGCTTCCCACCATGATGATAATGGACTGAACTGAAATTGTAAGCCAGCCCCAATTAAATGTTGTCCTTTATCAAAGTTGTCCTGGTCATAGTGTCTCTTCATGGCAGTAAAACCCTAACTAAGACAAACAGTAAGGTGGAAAGTTGAAAAAGAAAGGTACTTTTCTTGTTAGTGTGCTAAGATTTCTCTTAAAGAATCAGATGAGGGCCTGGAGAGATAACTCAGCAGTTACAAGCACATGTTGCTCTTAGCATTGCACTGTAGATCACAGCTATCCATAACTCCAGTTCCAAGGGATCTTGTACCTTCTTTTGACTTCTGTGGGCACCAGGCACACATGTGGTGCACATATATATATTAAGGCAAAACACTTTCAACAAAACAAATAAAAATCTTTTAAAAACCGAACTTTTTAAAAGAAACTGAGGATTTCTGCTTTTGGATACATAGAGATCATTAACCTGTAATGCTAGCAAGCACTTTGAATGGGAGAAAAGAACAGCATAGCAGACACTCCATAATTCATGTAATAAATTATTCCTAACAATACAATGAAATAAAATGTCTTTTTTTTTTTTTTAATTGCTTCATCAGGATAAAGGAACCAACTTACCAATTCAATTCCCTGTGGGAAAGGCGTGTCAACCCAATCTTGCTGTGGGAATCTCTGAATTATTTTCCCCAGACCTTCTCCTGGACCTGCTGAGAAAGATAAAAGTGAATCACTTATTAAATACTATAAAACCTGAATGAATACTTTTTTTTTTTTTTTCGAGACAGGGTTTCTCTGTGTAGCCCTGGCTGTTCTGGAACTCACTCTGTAGACTAGGCTGGTCTCGAACTCAGAAATCTGCCTGTCTCTGCCTCCCAAGTGCTGGGATTAAAGTCGTGCGCCACCACTGCCCAGCGAATGAATACTTATTATATTACTACTTTTTCCAAAAGAAGATTTGAGTAAATTGATAGAATAAACATTTCTTAAGTTTTAAGAAACATAGATGTATGCTTCTAAACATAATACTTGAAACATCAGACAATCCCTCCCTAGCATGGGCTGTCAGAGAATCACTGACCCATGAAAAGCTAGGCATTTACCATTTCATAGCAGCCAGCTGTGTCCCAATAAAAGTAATTTTAAATGACAAATGGAAAGGTACTGTTAGCACCAAATTTCAAGTACTGGTTAGAAGTAATGTCACATGTTCATTTTTTAGTCTAGCTTTATCACAGTCCAGGCAGAGCTTCTCGGCACAGTGCTAATGACATCATGGGAGGGGTGGTGGTGGTGTAATTAGGCCTGGTAGGTGAGAAGAGTGCTACTTGGAGCCTGCTGTGGTGTGTTTGGCAGCACCCTCAGCTCCAACTCACTGCAACACAGCACTCACCACCTCTCCAAAGGACAAGGAAGTTGTTACAACCAAGAATGGAATGTTTCCAGACATTTCCAAATATCTCAAGGTTAAAAACCACAATCTACATATCAGTTGTAATAAAATTAGCCTGTGACATCAGAGAAAGGATCCATTTAAAACTGAACTTTAGCTGTCTTAATCTATAAGACAACTGGAGATTAAAATATATGTAAGCTCTAAGTTGATTTTAATATCCTTTCCCACAGTCTTGGGTGATTGAACTTGGTTGCCTCTCACATGCCAGTCAAATACTATCCCAATGACCAGAATCCCTAAACCCTGCTTTTCAATCCCCAGCACTACAATAATTGCTGGTTAATTAATATTAATTTGTTTTTTGAAACAGAAAAGTTCCTCCTTGGTAGAGTGTGATTTTCAAAACCTCTCCAAAAGGAACATATTATTTACTGATTTCATAATATATAGTGTTTATAACATGATGGCTTAGTTTGAAATGCTGACACATTTATAAACGCACATGAAAATGTAAACTATGAGTGTTACTATGAGTGTAAACTATGACTTGTTATTATTTGAAAACAAAAATGTGGCTGGAAAATATAAAATCAAAGTGGGGAAATCTTTTATTATAAGCTAAATATACAAAGAAGCCAAGTAAGTACTAACTGCCATTAATTACAGCATTTATGAAACTGAGGCAGGAAGAGTACAAATTCAAGGCTAACCAGAACTACGCAAAGAACCTTGCTCCCCTAAAAGAAAGAACTGTAATGACTTGCTTTCCAAATACCAAATGTGTAAATTGCTGTGATTAATTACAAAAGTAAACAAATACTTTCTGATTTCTGTTTGATTTTGTGAGATATAATGAATGATTTTCTTTCTTTCTTTCTTTCTTTCCTGATACTTTATTTATATTTCAAATGTTTCCCCCTTTCCAGGTCTTCCCTTTGGAATCCCCATAGCCCCTCCCCTTCCCCTGCCTCTATTGGGGTATTCCCCCACCCACCCACCCACTCTCATCGTCCCTCCTTGGCATTCCCCTCTACTGGGGCATCTAACACCCTCAGGCCCAAAGGCTTCTCCTTCCCCTGATGGTTTACAAGACCCTCCTCTGCCACTTATGTGGCCAGCACCATGGATTCCTCCATGTGTATTCTTTGGCTGGTGATCCAGTCTCCGGAGGCATCAGGAGGTCAGGCCACTTGACACTGTTGCTCCCTCCATGGGGCTGCAATCTCCCTCAGTTCCTTCAGTCCCTTCTCCAACTCCTGCATCTGGGACCTCACACTCAGCCCAACAGTTACTGTGAAGTGACTCTTGGGTATTTCGAACTTTTGGGCTAATAACCACTTATCAGTGAGTACATACCATGTACATTCTTTTGTGACGGAATTACCTCGATCAGGATGATATTTTCAAGTTCCATCCATTTGCCTAAGAATTTCATGAAGTCATTGTTTTTAATAGCTGAGTAGTATTCCATTGTGTAAATGTACCACATTTTTTGTATCCATTCTTCTGTTGAGGAACATATGGGTTGTTTCCAGTTTCTGGCTATTATAAATATGCCTGCTATGAACATAGTGGAACATGTGTCTTTATTACATGTTGGAGCATCTTCTGGGTATATGCCCAGGAGTGGAATAACTGGGTCCTCAGGTAGTATTATGTTCATTTTTCTGAGGGTCCACCAAACTGATTTCCAGAGTGGTTGTACCAGCTTGCAATCCCACCAGCAATGCAGGAGTGTTCCTCTTTCTCCAAATCCTCGCCAACATCTGCTGTCACCTGAGTTTTTGATCTTAGTCATTTTGACTGGTGTGAGGTGGAATCTCAGGGTTGTTTTGATTTGCATTTCCCTGATGGTGAAGGATGTTGAACATTTCTTTAGGTGCTTCTTGGCCCTTCGAGTTTCCTCAGTTGAGAATTCTCTGTTTAGCACACTTCCCCATTTTTTGATAGGGTTATTTGGATCTCTGGAGTCTAGCTTCTTGAGTTCTTTGTATATATTGGATATTAGCCCTCTATCAGACTTACGATTGGTAAAGATCTTTTCCCAATCTGTTGGTTGCCGTGTTGTCCTATTTGCAGTGTCCTTTGCCTTACAGAAGCTTTGTAATTTCATAAGATCCCATTTGTCAATTCTTGATCTTAGAGCACAAGCCATTGGTGTTCTATTCAGGAACTTTTCCCCTGTGCCCATGTGTTCGAGACTTTTCGTCACATTCTCTTCTATTAGATTCAGTGTACCTGGTTTTAGGTGGAGGTCCTTGATCCACTTGGACTTGATCTTTGTATATGGAGATAGGAATGGATCAATTTGCATTCTTCTATATGTAGACCGCCAGTTGAACCAGCACCATTTGTTGAAGATGCTGTCTTTTTTCCACTAGATGGTTTTAGCTCCTCTGTCAAAGATCAAGTGACCGCAGGTGTGTGGGTTCATTTCTGGGTCTTCAATTCTGTTCCATTGATCTACCTGCCTGTCACTGCACCAATACCATGCAGTTTTTATTACTACTGCTCTGTAGTACAGCTTGAGGTCAGGGAGGCTGATTCCCCCAGAAGTTCTTTTATTGTTGAGAATAGTTTTTGTTATCCTGGGGTTTTTGTTATTCCATATGAATTTGAGAATTGTACTTTCTAAGTCTATGAAGAATTAAGTTGAAATTTTGATGAGGATTGCATTGAATCTGTAGATTGCTTTTGGCAGGATGGCCATTTTAACTGTATTAATCCTGCCAATCCATGAGCATGGGAGATCTTTCCATCTTCTGAGGTCTTCTTCGATTTCTTTCTTCAGAGACTTGAAGTTCTTCTCATACAAATCTTTCACTTGTTTGGTTAGAGTCACACTGAGATACTTTATATTGTTTGTGACAATTGTGAAAGGTGTCATTTCCCTAATTTCTTTCTCAGCCTGTTTATCCTTTGAGTATAGGAAGGCTACTGATTTGTTTTCGTTAATTTTGTATCTGGCCACTTTGCTGAAGTTGTTTATCAGTTGTAGCAGTTCTCTGGTGGAGTTTTTCGGGTCACTTAAGTATACCATCATATCATCTGCAAATAGTGATACCTTGATTTCTTCCTTTCCAATTTGTATCCATTTGACCTCCTTTTGTTGTCTAATTGCTCTCGATAGAACTTCAAGTACTATATTGAATAGATAGGGAGAGAGAGGGCATCTTTTAGTGTAATTGCTTCGAGTTTCCCTCGATTTAGTTTGATGTTGGCCACTGGTTTGCTGTATGTTGCTTCTGCTATGATTAGGTATGCTCCTTCAATTCCTGATCTTTCCAAGAGTTTTATCATGAAGGGATGTTGAATTTTGTCAAATGCTTTTTCAGCATCAAATGAAATGACCATGTGGATTTTTTCTGAGTTTATGTAGTGGATTACATTGATGGATTTCCGGGTATTGAAGCATCCCTGAATCCCTGGGATGAAGCCTACTAGATCATGATGAATGATCATTTTGATGTGTTCTTGGATTTGTTTGTGAGAATTTTATTGAGTATTTTTGCATCAATATTCATAAGGAAAATTGGTCTGAAGTTCTCTTTCTTTGTTGGGTCTTTGTGAGGTTTTGGTATCAGTGTAACTGTGGCCTCATAGAATGAATTGGGTAGTGTTCCTTCTGTTTCTATTCTGGGGAATAGATTGAAGAATACTGGTATTAGGTCTTCTTTGAAGATCTAATAGAATTCTGCACTGAACCCATCTGGTCCTGGGCGTTTTTGGCTGGGAGACTTTTAATGATTGCTTCTATTTCTTTAGGCACTATGGGACTGTTTAGATGGTTTATCTGATCTTGACTTAACTTTGGTATTTGGTATCTTTCTAGAAACTTGTCCATTTCATCCAGATTTTCCAATTTTGTGGAGTACAGTAGTAGGATCTGATGATTTTTTTTTTATTTCCTCAGAATATGTTGTTATATCTCCCTTTTCATTTCTAATTTTGTTAATTTAGACACTATCTCTGTGCCCTCTGGTTAGTCTGGCTAAGGGTGTGTCTATCTTGTTGATTTTCTCAAAGAACCAGCTCCTGATTTTGTTGATTCTTTATATAGTTCTTTTAGTTTCTACTTGGTTGATTTCAGCCCTTAATTTGATTATTTCCTGCCTTCTACTCCTCTTGGGTGTATTAGCTTCTTTGTGTTCTACAACTTTCAGGTGTGCTGTTAAGCTGCTAATATATGTTCTCTCCAGTTTCTTTTTGGAGGCATTCAGAGTTGTGAGTTTTACTCTTAACACTGCTTTCATTGTGTCCCATAGGTTTGGGTATGTTGTACTTTCATTTTCATTAAATTCTAGGAAGTCTTTAATTTCTTTATTTCTTCCTTGACCAAGTTATCATTGAGTAGAGCGTTGTTCAGCTTCCCTGTGTATGTGGGTTTTCTGTTGTTGTTGTTGCCATTGAAGACGAGCCGTATTCCGTAGTGATCTGATAGGAGGCATGAGATTATTACAATCTTCTTGTATCTGTTGAGGTTTGTTTTGTGACCAATTATATGATCAATTTTGGAGACAGTACCATGAGGTGCTGAGATGAAGGTATATTCTTTTGTTTTAGGATAAAATGTTCTATAGATATCTGTAAAATTCATTTGGTTCATAACATCTGTTAGTTTCACTCTGTCTCTTGTTTTACCAAGATCTGTCTACTGATCATAGTGGGGTGTTGAAGTCTCCCACTATTATTGTGTGAGGTGCAATGAATGCTTTGAGCCTTAGTAAAGTTTCTTTTACGAATGTGGGTGCCCTTGCATTTGAGGCATAGATATTCAGAATTGAGAGTTCTTCTTGGTAGACTTTTCCTTTGATGAGTATGAAGTGTCCTTCCTTATCTTATTTTGATGACTTTTGGTTGAAAGTCGGTTTTCTTTGATATTAGAATAGCTACTCCAGCCTATTTCTTGGGACCATTTGCTTGGAAAATTGTTTTGCAGCCCTTTACTCTGAGGTAGTATTTGTCTTTAACATGCAGGTGCGTTTCCTGGATGCAGCAAAATGCTGGGTCTTGTTTATGGATCCAGTCTGTCAGTCTATGTCTTTTTATTGGGGAATTGAGTCCATTGATATTAAGAGATATTAAGGAATAGTAATTGTTGCTTCCTGTTATTTTCGATGTTTTTATGTTTGTGTAGCTATCTTCTTTTCAGTTTGTTGAAAGATTACTTTCTTGCTTTTTCTAGGGTGTAGTTTCCCTCCTTGAGTTGGTGTTTCCACCTATTATCCTTTGTAGGGCTGGGTTTGTGTAAACATAATGTGCAAATTTGGATTTGTCATAGAATATTTTGGTTTCACCACCCATGACTATTGAGAGTTTTGCTGGGTATAGCAGTCTGTGCTGGCATTTGTGTTCTCTTAAGAGACTGTATGAGCTCTGCCCAGGATCTTCTAGCTTTCATAGTCTCTGGTGAGAAGTCTGGTGTAATTCTGATAGGTCTGCCTTTATATGTTACTTGCCCTTTTTCCCTTACTGCTTTTAATATTCTTTCCTTCTTTTGTGTATTTGGTGTTTTGACTATAATGTGACGGGAGGAATTTCTTTTCTGGTCCAGTCTATTTGGAGTTCTGTAGGCTTTTTGTATATTTATGTTCATCTCTTTCTTTAGGTTAGGGAAATTTTCTTCTATAATTTTGTTGAAGATATTTACTGGTCCTGTAAGTTGGGAATCTTCACTGTCTTCTATACCTATTATCCTCAGGTTCTGTCTTCTCATTGTATCCTGGGTGTTTTGAGTTAGGAGCTCTTTGCATTTTGCGTTTTCTTGGACTGTTGTGTCAATGCTTTCTATGTAACTTCTGCACCTGAGATTCTCTCTTCCATCTCTTGTATTCTGTTGGCGATGCTTGCATGTATGACTCCTGATTTCTTTCCTAAGTTTTCTAACTCCAGGGTTGTCTCCCTTTGTGATTTCTTTATTGTTTCTATTTCTACTTTTAGTTCCTGGATGGTTTTGTTCATTTCCTTCATCTGCTTGATTGTGTTTTCCTGTAATTCTTTAAGGGATTTTTTGTGTTTCCTCTTTGAGGGCTTCTAGTTGTTTACCTGTATTCTCCTGTATTTCTTTAAGCGAGTTATTTATTTCATTAAAATCTTCTATCATCATCATCATGAGAAGTGATTTTAAATCTGAGTCTTGCTTTTCTGGTGTGTTGGGGTATCCAGGGCTTGCTGTGGTGGGAGAGCTGGGTTCTGATGATGCAAAGTAGCCTTGGTTTCTGTTCCTTATGTTCTTGCCCTTGCCTTTCGCCATCTGGTTATCTCTGGTGTTAGCTGGTCTTACTCTCTCTGACTGTGACTTGTCTTTCCTACAAGCGTAGGTGTCAATACTCCTTGAAGGCCAGTTCTCTCTGAGAGGATTTTGGGTTTGGAGAGCTGTGGAACAGGGTCAGCTCTGTGGTGCAGACAGAAACCAGAAGGATCTTGTCCCCAGCTGTCCCTTGGTTCCTGTGTCCTGATGTCACTGCAAGGGTCTCTATTGATCCAGTGAATCTGAACAGAAGTGGTAGTCTTGCCTGTGCTTGAAGGTGTGTTGGCACTCCTAGGATACCAGCTCTCTCCTGGCACTATTTGAGTATGGAGCCCTGTGTCACAGGATCCGCTCCCCAGCCACCAAAAGAAACCAGAAGACCACTCCTCAGTCCCTGTGTCCTGGGGATTCCAGGTGGGTCCCTCTGAGCAGACAAGCTTGTCCACACTCCTGGGAGGCTAGCTTTCTCCCAGCACTATTTGGCTATGGAGCCCTGGTGGCCCAGGCAGAGGTCTCCCGCCACAAATGGAAACCGGAAGTTATTCTGAATGTTTAAACTTACTAAGCTTATATTGAAGTTGGGATAACCATCATATTTGTAGTATTGATTGTATTGAAAAATGCTGACGTGACATTTTTTATAAAGAAGGGAAGACTGACTGACAGATTTTATTTTATGTCCACAAGAGAAGTAGGTCATGTCAATTAAAGTAACTGCAGAAGTTACTCCTATTTGGACTATTAAATGAGTCAGGATGACAAGACAGAAAGGGAAAAATTCCTCAAAAGAAGACTAACACCTCCTACAGTGAAGCAGTGCTTAGCAGACAAATACTATACCCAGACAAAATGGAAAAGGGAGGGAGTTGTCATTTATCCAGGCTTCTGTGCTTTCCTTTCTGGCTCCTACTCTCCTATCCTAACAAAAAGTGCAAAACTATAATGACAAGAAGGAATCTGTGTATCTTTTAAAAGAATTGGGGGAAGAGGAACTCAAAAAGACAATGGATTGTTTGAAATGGTCTTCTATGAAAAGACTATGAATGGATACAAGACAAACTACCCAGACAAATTTAGAAAAGGTGACACAATACAGCCTCAGTCAGACTGTTTTCTTTCTCTTATGTTTGGTAAGCCTCTCTCCTGGTAGAGCTGTGGGGCAATGTAGGTCAGCCACAGAGATCACCAAGTATAAGATAAGCCAAACAGCCCTCAGCCCTTGCCAAAGTAACCATTCTAGCCTTAACAGATGACCTTTAAGGTGCCAAACACACTATGGCTACTAAATACTAAAGTATGGAGATGCTAATGGCTTTGAGGAAGATGAACATCTTTAAAGAACTGAGCAATAAATAGGGGTTAACTGGGTTGAGAAATTAGGAACTCCTCTCTCTCTCTCTCTCTCTCTCTCTCTCTCTCTCCCTCCCTCCCTCCCTCCGTGTGTGTGTGTGTGTGTGTGTGTGTGTGTGTGTGTGTGTGTATGGCTACCACCAACCAAAAAGCATATAAGGGCTGGATCTAGGCCCCCACACATATGTAGCAGATGTGCAGCTTGGTCTTCATGTGGGTCCCCTAACAAATGGAGCAGCGGCTTATTCTGACTCTGTTGCCTGCCTGTGGATCCTGTTCCCCTAATAGGGCTGCCTTGTCTGGCCTCCTGGTGAAGGGGAGTGATAGGGGAGGAACCCTGTGAAGGGGGACTGGGAAGAAAGGGGGGTTGCAATCAGGATGTAAAGCAAATAAATAAGTTCATGGAAAAATAGAAACTACATTTGGTATTCATTGATTTTACCAGCTGATATAATGAATGTTATCTATATGCTTAGAATGCATATGTATTCTGCTTGACTACAAAACCTTAAACTGAGAAGCGCTATTCTAATACATAATTCACTAAATTATCTTCTTCTGTGATACAGTTATGTAAACAAATCGGTGGTTACCTACAGAGTACCTAAAAGGCCCATCTGTCCACATCTATGAAGGGCAGTAGCTGTGTTCAGTAACACAGTTTACACCGTTCAGCTCTCATTCTGAGTAATCACTAACATGTTACTATGGTTACTGTTTCTTGTCTGTCCCACTTTATGAAAATGAGATCAATAATTTGAGCGGTTTTGCTCAGATACTACCCATAGTTTCTGGAATGTATTAGGTACTTAGTAAGATATCTGTTGTATAAATTAATAGGATTATTATATGTGTAGGGTAACTATTAGCTGTCAAGAAATGTATTACTAGAATTACCTAGATTCAAAAGATAGCTTATATAATCAAATTCCTATTCTAGAAAATTTCAAACAGAAAAAAACACCTTAAAGAAAATGTATAGCTAAAAAGATGTATAAAAGGGAGTGGAGAGACAGGTGGAGTTAGTGGGAAAGAAAAGAGTGGAAATTTTATAAACATGGTTTTCATGTACAAATTTTTTAAAAAATTAAAAAAAGACTTGGGCTAAGTGTATCTATCACACCTTTAATCCTTGTTAGAGGCAGAGGTGGGCAGATTTTTGTGAATTCAAAACTAGCCTAGTCTATACTGCAAATTCCAGGCCAGCCAGTGCTACACAGCAAGCCCGTTTTGTTGTTGGTCTGTTTAAATAAATAGAAAGAAGGGGGGGAAAGGAGGAAGGAGGGAGGGAAGAAAAAAGAAAAGGATTATTTCAATAAAGATCATATATGAGCTGGTGATAGAATTCAGAAGAAGAGTGCTTGCTTAATCTGTACAAGTCAGTCCTTGGCTCCAAACTCCAGCACTAAAGAAAAGTAAAGAAAAACAAACCCAAACCCAAGACCTCAGGCAAGAGTTCACATGTGAAAGTAAAGGCATAGAGCAGACGGAGAAGTATTCTACATAGAGATTTGTCAAGGGAGCAAAACAGACATATAGGAAGAAAACAAACATTATCAGACAAAGACTGCATAGCTCTCTAGGCTCTATCTCCTCCACTAACTTGTGGAAGCGCCATGGTATCTTACAGTAAACAGGTAGAGTAAGAGACTTGATTCAAAACAATACACACACACACACACACACACACACACACACACGGTGAAGGATAATTGAGACAGATGCAGGACATGAACCTTTGGCCTCCTTGTGATGTGTGCACACTTATATACACAAACACATAGGCACTACTCACACAACAGAATGAATTGCCACAGAAAGCAATTACCATAACTGGAGTCTCAATGAAACTATCAGCTTTAGAGGCTGAAGCAATGACTTGGTGGTTAAGGAGCACTTACCGTTCTTGCAGAGGACCTGGGTTCAAGTCCCATTAACCACATGACAATTTATCCCATCCAAAACAATTATTCAATGAATTCCTAATCAAACTTTCAGTAGGAGGCAGGAGACACAGTTCAGTGGTTGAATGCTTGTCTAGAATATTCAAGGACATAGATTCAATTGTCAGCACCATAAAAATTAATTAATCAACTAATTAATTAAACTAATGGAAATGGAGTTAACAGATGTTTATGAGCTGCCATGTGAGTAGTGCGAACTGAACCCAAGTCCTCTGCAAGAGGAGCAAGTGCTCCTTAACTACCGAGTCATTGCTTCAGCCTCCTCTGACACCAGGTCATACATGGTACACATGCTTATGTGCAAGAAAGGCAAACACTCATACATATAAGATAAAATAAATATATCTTCAAAACAATTTTTCAAACTATCAAAATTTGTGGCTTTAAAAAGAAGCAACAACAGGTACAATGGAAAGAACAATCTGGAAAACAGATTATAGTAATTCACTTACTTAGCAAACAATATATTTAAGGCCTTGTGTGACAAGCTAAGGAAAGAAGGAAATAGCAAGCTCCGGGCTCCAGACGCAGTGTCTCTGAGGACGGACACAGAAAACCCAATGGTTTCTCTGGCTTCCAGGCACATACAGGCAAGTGCATCCCATAAACATGTGCACTTATGCATATACCATACAGATCAAATAAATAAATATATAAGCAAGTAAATAATCAAGTCTAAGCAAATGGAGGGAGATAGTACACAGAGGAACTGGAAGATTCAATGCAATAAAGGTAACAATTTATCCCATCCAAAACAATGATTCAATGAATTCCTAACCAAACTTTCAGTAGGAGGCAGGAGACATAGCTCAGCGGTGAGTGCTTGTTTAGAATATGCAAGGACATAGATTCAACTGTCAGCACCACAAAATAAATGAATTGATTAATTAATTAAATTGAAATAAACTTGTTTTTATTGAGTTCATTATAATACTTTTATGAAATTATTTTGTGATTATTTAAACCTTGTTAAAGGTTTAAATAGCCAAAAATATTTTTAAAAACTACATCAAGACTATCTATGTGGTACTGATAGACATATATATAAAATTAGAGGAGAGAGCCTATGGCAGAGATTCTTATCTATTCATGTTGGCAGTGGCCTTTTCGAAGTGATCATGCTGAGCCAGGACCTGATGGCAACCTTCTGAGCGGGGTCCATATCTATTGCCTCCAATCATGAACGTTCACTTGGTGAGCTGTTACCAGCCTGTGATGGTTAGTTTTAATTGTCAACTTGGGAAAGCCTAGCATCAGAAAGCCTCCATATGAGCATGTCTGTCAGACTGTTTTGAGTGCCTGAATGGAAGTGGCAAGAACACCCTAATTGTGGACAGTACCTTCTGGGGAGCAGCTCAGATACATGAGAATGAAAAAGGTAAATATTTTTGCTGTCTCTTTTTTCTTTTAAGGTTTTTGTGTGTGTATATCATGTGTGTGCAAGTGCCTGTGGAGTCCAGTAGAGAGCATTAGATCCCCTAGAGACAGAGTTACAGGCAATTGTGAGCCTCTAGACATGGATGTGAGATTCAAATTCCAGAACAGCAAGCACTCCTGACCACTGAGGCATTCTTGATTGCTTAACCTCTATTCTCATTGGAGAGTTCATTTAACCTGTTCTTGTCACTGCTGATTCCTCTGATGATATTAAAGACAGCTGCTTCAAGTTCCCAATGTCGACTGAAGACAGTCTCTCTCCAGAAAACCTTCAGACCATCACCAGATTGAGACTCCAGAGACACCCAGCCTCACAGACTGAGTAACTAGTAGATTCTCAAACTTTCTGGTGTGAGACAGTAAGGGTTAGACTAGTCTGACTGCATAGTGTAAGACACCTAATAATTACCCTTTTAAATACGTATCAAATTGGTTCTGTTCCTCTACAGAACCCCAACTAATACACAGCTTTCATGTAAATGTGTAAGCACAATCTGAGTGTGTTGTTCACACCAAGAAGATGCATTTCATGAGGAAGTGCTGAGTATAGAAGGTAAATTACTGCCCTATTCTTCATAAAGTTAATAAGAAAATATTGAGAAAAAAAAAGATGCTGAAAAGAAGAAACCACAGAGACAGGAATAGAATTTAGATTGAAAACCATGATTGTCAATCATAATTGAACCAAACATATGGAGTCCTTAAAAAAGGGGGGGGGCAGATAAAAATACAGAGACAACCAAGATGATGGATCAAGCAAATACTTTAAGAGGAGCTATTACTGAAACTCAAATTGATGATAAACAACAAAAAAAGTCACCAACAGGTGGTAACAGATTGTTCACAGATGCTACCAAGCTGAATCTTCATCCAGCTATTCCAAATGACTAGAGGACTAGTATCTTCATCAAATTATAGAAGCCAAACACTGACATTTGATATTTCGATGAAGCCACTAAAATAAATCCCCAATTCATCCCAGCCACACATTCCTAGCCACTGGGAAGAAGAAACCCATGTTCTTCACTTTGCTTATGAACTAGGTTAAAGGTGAGATACCAGTACAAAGCTGAAAAAACTTCAACTGCAGGCTGACCATGAAAATAGTGTGAATGAAAACATGAAGTGAGAGATCAAAGAAACAGAACTGAAGACGAGCATTAAAAAGCTCAAAGGCAGGAAGCAGCAGATGGTGATCAGGAGTTCAGTATGGCTCTTTTCCAGGTGGCCTTCCTGATGGGAAAGCCTGGTAATTTTCTTGGAGGAATGCCTGGAATGGGAGAGAGCATGCTTATAATGGCAAGAATGCCTGGACTCAATGAAATTCTTAGTGGTCCAGAGGTTTTTGCAATCATGGATTTGGAAGTTATGGTAGCTGTCTTGGCTCCATTTGTGTTGCTGTGATAAAATACCCCGACAAAGTTGTTTCAGAGGAAAAGAGATTTCTTTAAGCTCACAATTCCAGGTTACAGTCCATCATAGCAGAGAAATCAGCTTCAGGGAGTTGGTCATATTATATCCATCATCAGGAACAAGCAATGAATGCATACATGCTTGTGCTCAACTCACTTTTTTCAGTCCTTATAGAGCTCAGGATCCACACTGCCTTGGGAATGGTACCACCAACAGTGGGTGGGTTTTCCCATCTCAAGATAACTGACATGCCTAAAGGCCAACCTGACAGACAATCTCTCATGGAGACTTTCTTCAGGTTAGCAGGGTTGGCAGCAAGCACCTTTACTTGATGAGCCACCTTGTTAGTCTGCGTTTTTATTTTACTTTTTATTTCAATAAAGCTATCAAAACTATTTTTTATGCAAGTCTGCATGACCAGTAAGAGTTCAATGTTCTTGGCTGACTGTGGTGATTGAATGAGAATGACCTCCAAGGGCTCATAGATTGGGATGCTTGGTCTAAAGACCCTCATATGTTTTATTCTCCTGAATTAATTGTCTCTGAGGCTCACTGGCTCCGTCTGCTAACCTAGGCCCAGTCCTGGAAGTTTCTAGACTCCATACCATCTCATCTAGGCCTAGAATGTTCTCAGCCTCTGAGACTTGATGCTGAATAAGCTCACACTTTGTTGTTTCTGATCTCTGGCTGGCTCAAACAGTTCAGCTGTTCTGGCTCAAACTCCTCTCCAAACTGACTGATTCAAGCTGGCTTCTCTCTCTCAGCCTCTCCTGAATTGCTCTGCTTGGCCTATTACTAACTCTAGCAATCTGTACTAATCTTCTGGCTCCTCTCATTCTCTGGCTTGTTCTGTCTTCACCATGTCTAACTTGTTCACTCTTCAACCTGTCTCTGTAAAACTCTCCCAGTAAAACTGGCAGGCACGCGCACACACATACACAGTGCATATTCTTCAGAACTGCAAAACAAGGCGCATACTAAGACTGTCACACTCATAGCTCAGTGGACACTAAGAAGGCATAAAGACAACTTAAAATCTAGTCTTGACTTGCATACTAAAAATATCAAAAAGAGTTAAAAATCTAAATAAAATCTATAATTAACACCATTCCTAATAATCAACTAATCTTAATTTATCAGTTTTGACAAGATTAAGATAATTTTAATAGCTGTCAAAAAATGTGAAAATTCTGTTTACATATTTTCTTTGTATCCAAATTGTTCAAAATTAAAATATTAAAAAAAAAAAAGCAAAACACAAAACCAGAATGACTTTTGTGTTTTTTCTTAAGAATAAAGCAGCTGGGCAGTGGTGGTGCATGCCTTTAATCCCAGCACTTGGGAGGCAGAGGCAGGTGGATTTCTGAGTTTGAGGCCAGCCTGGTCTACAGAGTGAGTTCCAAGACAGCCAGGGCTACACAGAGAAACCCTGTCTCGGGAAAAAAAAAAAAAAAAGAATAAAGCAGCAGGCTTCCAGCACTCAGGAGGCTAAGGCAGACAGATTTCTGTGAGTTGAGGTCAGCCTGGTCTGCATAGCATCCTCCAGGACAGCCAAGGCTACACAGTGAGATTTTGTCTCAAACAAATCAAAATCAATATTCAAAGATGTCCATTAGTGTTTGTGCTAATTTGAATGAAAAAGTCCTTCATAGTCTCACGTATCTAAACACTTGATTTAAGAAGGTTATAGAATCTTTTGAGGAGGAAGAACATTGCTGGAGGAAGTGAGCTACTGAGGGGGCTAGCTTTGAAACCTGGACCCACTTCTTATTCTCTCTGCTTCCTGTGTCAGGTAAAATGTCTTCAGTCAGCTTGCTCCTGTTGCTATGCCCTTGCCAAAATGAGGGGCAAAATGAATCCCTATGGATCCACAAGCTCAAATAAACCCTTTCTTCCTTCAAGTTGCTTTTTATCAAAGTCTTATCATAGCAACAAAAAAATAACTAATAAAGTATTTCATTGTGTTTTCCAGGGATGGGTGATACAGAAAAAACCTGAACCTTGTACTTTAGAGATGTTAAGTGTATATTCTACCACTTACTACATACACACACACACACACACACACACACACACATTCACAAAATATCAGCCTTTAACAGTGTTTTATGACACTTGGTAAAATTATACTTTCATTAGGAAAAACTTTTTTAAAATATAACCATTATTTCTTTCAATTGGTTGTGTTTGTTCTGCATACTGAATCTGCTACGGCACCAATTTGTTCAGCTGGCTAATAGAAGTTTCTTATCTCCTATACAATAAATTTAAATAATGATATCCTTGCCCAAGAGAAAGGAGAATATGCTCCCACCCCCATGTTAAAGAAGAAAAAATATTATATTCTACTAGAAAAAATTTGCTAAAAGTAATCTGTCTGTGGATGCTAACAATTGGAAGGGGTGAGAGGTTTCTAATGTGCTGGTTTCTCTGTGTGTACTCTGATTACAGAAGTATGTTTACTTAGCAATTCACCAAACCAAGTACTGTGATATGGTATTGTTCAGTATGTCTGTCATACTTCAAAGAATTTTTAAGTTAATCATATATATACTGTGTGATACAGCCATATCACTCAAAAGAAATGAAAGAACAAAGATACACACTCATGGTAGCTTTATTATGATAGTTCCAAATTGCAAATGATCCTAGTATTTCAGTAAGTGGCACTGCATATAGTTCAATATAAACCAAAAGAGAACTCTGTCCATTAAAGCTTAAGGATAATCCTTTTCTCTCCCCACATCCCTAGTGTTTTTCCATATGTGCCTTTTGTATTATGTATAATCTAAACAATAGGCATGTTTAGATTAATCTGAATAACGTTGGACTCCCTCCGAGTCCCAGAATATGTGGCATGTATTTTGTTATTTGATATACTAGGTTGAATTATCTATCCACAATTACCTAAATACGGAGAACAAACTTTATTTATTTGGAAGCAATGTCTTTGCAGATATGATTATGTAAGATGAGGTCATGCTGGATTAGAGTGGACCCAACTCCAATGACTGGTGTCATAAGAAAAAAAAAAACAAACAAACAGAAACACAGACAAACACAGGGGAATGCCACATGAAGATGAAAAGCAAAGACTGGAATGAGAAAACTACAAGCCAAAAAACACCAAGGCCTTCCAGTAGCCATGTTCCAAGGCAGGATTTGCACATGGAGCTGACTCTCCCTTCAGTTCTCTAGAAGAATCCAACCTTACTTAGATCTTTGATCTTTAAGTTTTTAAAACTGTAAGAAACTAAATTCCTGTTGTTTTAGAACTCCCAATTTTACAATATATGTGAGGTTTATATTCATAGTAATTTGATACAGCTTCTTGAGAAGATTGTTAATACTTTTTTCTAATTTTATGTATATGGGTATTTGCCTACATATATGTCTATGTACCATAACCAAACCCAGTACCAGCGGAGCCTAGAAAAGGGCAGTGGATACCCTGGAACTGAGGTCACAGATGGTTGTAAGCCACCATGTGGGTGCTGGGAATTGAACCTGGGGAATCTGGAAGAACAGCCAGTCTTCTTAACCATGGAGCTATCTTTGCAGCCATTTTTTTTTTGTTGTTGTTGTTGTTTTGGGTTTTTTTTATTTGTTTTTTGGTTCTTCAACACAGGGTTTCTCTGTGTAGCCCTGACTATCTGAGAACTCACTCTGTAGACCAGGCTGGCCTTGAACTCAGAGATCCACCTGCTTCTGCCTCCTGAGTGCTGGGATTAAAGGTGTGTGCCACTGCCACCCCCAACTTCCAGCCTCATATTTTATTATAGGTATTTAATTTCAATTCATGGGAGGAAAATTCTTTTAAACTAAAATCTATCTGCTGGTCACAATCTTCCCTCTGGAGCCATACTGGATAAATCTGGCTGTGAATCCATAGAATGTGTATTCAGCAACAAATTTTTAAATAGAGCCAACAAAAGTCTTGTCCAAAACTAATCCTTGTTCTTTTTCTTTTCCTTCTCTTCTTTTTCTTCCTCCTCCCTTTCTTCTTCCTCCTCCTCCTTTTTAAGAGGCTCAAGTAGCCAGGCTTGCCTCCAATCTCCCTATGTAGTCTAAGATGACCTTGAATGCCTGATCCTCTACTGTTGTGGATTTGGCCTAATGCTGCATGTATTATGCTAATTAGGTCCCCAAAATTGCACAAGAATCTGCAGGTAAGACACTGAGGGACCCTGCCCCCAGTTGGTTTTGATTGGTAAATAAAGTTGCTGGCAGCCAATGGCTGGGTAGGGAGACAGAGCTGGGACTTAGGATTCCCGAGCAAGGGACTGAGGAAGAAGCAGGAAGAGAGAGAGCCACAATGCCAGGAAAGGAGTAGAAGCCATGCCTGAGGTATGCCGGACAGAGAACATAGTAACCATGTAGGTGTTGGGGAACTCAGCCCGAGAGGGCCACAGGTCTGGGTGTGGGGCAGCCAAGTTGGAATATAGGTTTTAGTAAGTAATAACTCAGAAATATCAGAGGGGAGTGTGTTAACCGCATGGAGGTTTGGAAATGACCCAGCCATTGAGCTGTTTATGGCATATTAAAATATAAGGCTTCGTGTGTGTGTGTGTGGAGTGCTGCTGCTGTCACCAAGACAATTTGAGTGGTGATATTTGAGTACAGCAACACTCTACCTCTACTTTCCAAGTGCCAGGATTATGAGCATACGCCACCATGCCAGGTTTCTGCAGTGCTGAGGACTGAGTGCAAGGTCTTGGGCATGTAAAAACATGCACTCTACCAACTAAGCTACATCCCCAGAACACCTGTTCTATTTCTTTAGTCAGTTCGAAACATTTTAAAACTATATGCCTAAACTGAGAGGGAGTGGTGGCACACTCCCTCTAATCCCAGCACTTGGGAGGCAGGGGCAGGTGGATTTCTGAGTTTGAGGCCAGCCTGGTTTACATAAACCCTCTCTGAAAAACTAAACAAATAAACATAAAGACTTCTGTGCTTGTTACCTACTGTATTCATATTACTCAAACAGCCTTTCCAGAATATCCTGCCATAAATCATAATAATAAGATACAAAACCAATATTAGCATGAGTCTATTTTCCTCCCAAAAGAAAAAAGTCAAGTTTAAAATATGTCACAGTACATTCGTAATGTTAGTTCCACTACTTTTACTCCATCCTATCCACAAACAGCTCCCTTGGGTCCCTCTTGTAACTATTCTTTCTCTCTGGACAACTACCATCCAGACAAGGGCTTCAGCAAAAAAGCACAATAGTAGAAAACCAAACTTCTGGCATCTGGGATATACAAAATTAACTTATTCATCTTAATATAATACAGGCTAATCAAAAGAATTTTACAATGCTCAAATTACCTACTCTTAATTTATAAAATTTCCTTTTAAGTAAAAAACCATTTTTTAAAAAATGTTATCTTCTTACTATCCAGAAGGCTTGTGTAACAATGTCAAAATTACTAGAAACACAAACTCACCAAAATAAGTAGATCTAATTGTGTCTGTACAGACCCACTTCCAAAGGATAAGAGGAGAAAAACTATTTGTTAACTAATAGAAAGAAGGCAGGAAGTCATTCTACAAAAGGCTTTCTTATTTGAACTACTTTGTATTTAATCAAACAAGACTGTTTTTTCAAATGAAACAAGTCTTTTGTGGCTATTCAATAATATAGGTAGAAATATAATGTAACTTTCCAGTTTTTTCATCATAATTCTTATTATTCAAAAGATTTATTTGGAATACACAAGCTTTTTTTCCCAAGTTAAACTTAGCAAAGGCCCATGGATTTTTACACAACTGAGTAAGAAGGTTTTTTCCCCCTGACATAGAGTCTCTTGTAGCCCAAGCCTCACACTCATTATATAGCTAGGGATGACCTTGAATTTCTAATCCCCCTTCTTCCACCTCTTAAGTGCTGATATTGCAGATGTATGCAATTACGCCAGCTGTACAGTGTTTGGGGGAAAACCTTAAGCTTCCTGCATGCTAGCCAAACTCTATTCCTGCCCCTGAAGGCCAAGAATACATACTGAACACAATGCATAAAGAACAAAATATGTCATTAAGAAAAAAAATGAAGCACACAGTTGTTATGCCCATGCCCATTATTCTCTATACAGTATACTTGTACAGTGTCCTGAAATTGGTTTATTCAAAAACAGCAGGATCGGCCTGGCAATGGTGGCAAATGCCTTTAATTCCAGGAGTTGGAGGACAGCCTGGTGTACAGAGGGAGTTCAGGACAGCCAGGGCTACACAGAGAAACCATGTCTGGAAAAAAACAAACAAACAAACAAAAAACAAACAAAAAACAAATCAGCAGCATACATAATACATGAATACTATATGACCTTATTCTTTGTAAACTCATAATTCATTAGTATATAAATCCAACCACAACTTAGAGAGTATATATCAAAACCAACTAACAACTGTCTGTTACTTCAGGCTTTTGAGAATAGTAGCAAAAGAATATAAATTGATGGGCTAATGATGCTTGCCTGAGGACTTGAGTTTGATCCCCACAACCAAAAGTGAAAGAAAAAAACCAACTCTGGCCTCTGATGACTATATATGTGCCATGGCATATGCCCACCTGCACTAAACCACATAATTTATATACACACACAGTAAAATTCTAAGAGTTTATAATTAACACTAAATATTGACTTGATTTTTCATAAGTTGCTTAGACTGCATTATCCTACTGAATTAAAATGCCCTCTTTAGCTGGGCAGTGGTGACGCACGCCTTTAATTGCAGCACTCAAGAAGTAGAGGCAGGAGGATCTATGTGAGTTCAAGTTCAGCCTAGTCTACAGAGAGAGTTACAGGACAGCCAAGGCTACATATACAGAAATACTCTAGCTCAAAACAAACAAACAAACAAACAAAACAACAACAACAAAAACAAAAAGCACTCTTTAGTAGCAATGAAGAAGCAAAACAAAGCCAAAAAAAAAAAAGGTGCAGTGGTTGAGGTGTGTTACTCCAAAAATTCTGTTGACTATCAATTTTTTAAGAAAACTTTATCAAGTGTGTTTTCTAAATATTACTGAACATACTCGTCCTGCCAGCATTCTTCACAATTACAAACGCACACTCTCACTGGACAACAGCAGTAGCTTAGCGATCTCCTGGCTTTCCATCCCACTGCACTGCAACTCATGTTCAAGTTTCTACAAGTGTTAAAGTTCCCCATATCGAAGTTCATCTTGATAGTTCCCTAGATCAAAATCATTCCATGATTTCCATACCATCTAAGAACATTACAGCTGTATCTTTCACTTATTTAACAGTTTGGGATGGAGTGTTATTTGCTAATAAATCTGTTAAACCGAGGATTTCACAAGTTGCCCAGGCTAGCTTAGAATTCACAGTTCCCCTCCTTTAACCTCTACATTTCCAGGCCTAGCTATGAGAAGAAAGACGATTATTAGTTAAGGAATTTTCTGGAAAAACAAATTTGCTTACATATATCACAAATCTAAGGATATATTCCAAGGAGGTCCACTGGTTAACTGACAACTGTGTTGGAGGGATTGTAAAAAGATAAAAGAACAGATTATTAGGAGGCAATTGACAATTTCTACTAGAATCTTATCTTAAACTGGCAAGTGCCAACACAACATACAGATCTTTCTATTAGCCGAGTATAGAGTGAACTCTCTAGAAATACAGCCATGGGAAGTGGGGTGTGAGAGGGCTAGCACTGCAGAAAGGTCTTCATGCTTATTCAATGTACACATGCTCTCGAACCCTCGCATTCTGCTCAGTCCATGCATATCATTTCTACAGGACAGCAGAAACTGTCCACGCTGTCCTGCATGAGTAGTTCCTGTCACTCGTACGCACTATTTGGACTTTTGTTCTGTAGTAGGTACAACACCAAGCTTATAATCCTTTTCAAAGAAGTTAACTCCAAAATGAATAAGCTCAAAACTGCTACTATCCTGCAGAGCCTGCCATGTAGCAACTCAATGGTAGCTTTGTGGATTTTTCAGTAAAGTAGTTAAGGTGATATACTTTAATATGCTAACAAAACCAGACAGTTACTATATCTGGACATTAGGAAATAGAAATAACATAAAGTAGCTTAGACTTCAGGAATATATCTTATCATAACCCAAAACATTGTAACCTCAAGATTTTCACTAAGGTGTAACGTTCTTATATTTTTTTATGGAATGTATGTCCTACTATCAGCTATGTCTTTACAAAAGATCTAGGTGCTTATCGGTTTTCTGTCAGAAAGTCTTAACCATCAACATGATGTCATTCTACAGGGAACCACTGTAGTATACTACTGGAAGGTGAACAAACAAAATTCCTATAGACTAAATTATGGCAAACCAAAAAGCTACCCTAGCCATGGAGACAATATAGCACTGATGTAGTACACTGCTGGCTATTTCTGAGACTCTGTTAATTAATATGTTTGATCTGACTACCAGGTACCAGAATCTATTCCCAGCAAAGAGGTTATATGTGGAACTAGCAACAGGAGTGGCACAAGTGTAAAAGTCTCTACAAAAATGTATCTTCTACATTAGCAAAGCAAAACAATGAAATTTCAACCTTTCCCATCTTTAATACAGGATTAATTTCTGTGATTCAGGGTGTTAGATAGCTTTGGTAAAAAGAAACACCAGAGTGTTACACTTGACTCTTCAGACCACAGTGACCCTTAATCCATAAGTATGGAAGACAACCGAGAGAGTCTCTCAGCTTTTGAATATATTTATTCCAAGTATGCATTAAGAATTTTTTTAATTTACATAATGAATTTATGGATCCACTAGGCTACTGCAGACTGTATCTGACTACTGCAAGCTCTCAGCCCACTGTTGGATACATTGATCCGCAGTCACTATGAAATAGGGTTAGTTCAATTCTAACAGCCTTTGAGAGGTTTAAGTGTTTCTCCTTTCCCTTATACAGTTATTCTTGTATATGACCAAAAGTCCCTTTGATCACATAAAGAGATAAAATTGATTTACTTAGTTGTAATATCTTAACAGTTTCTCCTTAAAGCACCTTGTCTCCTTTCTTCAAGGAGTTCTAGATCTGTGAAGTAACAACAAGACACAAAGCTGGGTAATTCCATCACAGTGACGAAAAACCTATAGTCTTCAAATTTGAGGTGTTCTGGTTTTATTTGTATTCTGTTACCCAACCAAATAAGACCTTAGAGAGCTTCCCTTCCATGTCAGTTCTCAGAACTCTGACCACTTGTGTACCAGGTAACTATGCCTGCCTTGCTTATATTAGTTAAGGTTTATTACTTGCCTCTACCCATCCAGGATTCCATAGAATTCAGGTGGCCAATTTAGTAGCAGAATTTTTCACACTCACCCCAAGGCCAGAGAGACAATCCCAACAGCACTTTTTAAGGACGACAATGGTCCTCTCACAACTATACCTTCTTAAAAGTAGCACAGAACATTTGTGGTAGATGATAGAATTATACTAAGCATCATTCAGTATGGGTAAATATGCCTCTATGGCCAGAAACTAAGGAAGCCAGTTTCACATAATAATTCTACCCCATTCCTAACCCGCTAAGTCTTCCACTTCAGTATTTGCTCTGTTTCCTTTTATGTTTTGAGACAGAATCCCATGCATTCCAAACTGACCTCCAACTCAGTATGTTGCCTAGGATAAACTTGAATTTATAATCCTCCTATAACTCCAAAGTGCTGAGATTGCATAAATGTGCCACTATGCATGGCTTATGTGGTACTAGGGATCACATCCAGGGCATCAGCCATGCAAGATAAGAATTCTACCTATTCAACACCCCATTTGTTTCTTAAGACAATAGTCATGCTATGCAACCTAGGTTGGCCTCAAACATAAGATCCTTCTGTCTTAGTTTCCTTTATCCTGAGATTATCAGCATGTACCACCAGTTGGTATCTCAACTTTATTCAGTGTAGATAAAAAATGAAATTAGGTGTCTGTCAATCAAACAAGCAGACAATTAGAACAGTTCCAACTGTTTGGATAAGTACCAAATCTGAAACTCTATAGGGTAACCTGTATTAATAAATTCAGCCCACTGAAATCAAATCCCTCCTTTTATATATATGGGGGGTCTGATAAATTAGTAAAATTATTTTGTATTTCTTTCAATACATAAAACTTGTCTCTTGTCAACGAGATCTGACTTTAGCTGTTCTGAAGTCCATGAAGTGGAGTAACAATGAAATGGCTGTGATTTTAAGAAGCAAGACCATGCCAAATGTGATGGCAGACATTTATAATTTCAGTACCTGGCAAGTTGAAACAAGAGAATGACAAGTTCAAAGCCAGGCTGAGCTACACAGTAAGTCTGAGGCCAAGTTGGGCTGTATACATATCAAGACCATATCTTGAAGAAAGGGGGGGGGGGAGGCAACTATAGCACCTTTAGGCAAAGGGAACCTACTCTTACAGTTATGGGACACAGGATGTTGCTTCTGCTGGTCCCCTGACACAACTTAGTGTCACCTGGAAGGAAGGAACCTCTACTTGATCAGACCAGCCTATGGCAAAGTCTGTAAGAGATTGTCTTGATTTATGATTGATGTGAGAGAGACTAGTCCACAATGGGCAACATCATTCTTATGCAGGTGGATCTGGAAAAAACCTAGCTAAGCAGGAGTCAACAAGTAAGCCATTAAGCAACCATCCTTCATGGTTCCTGTCCTAACTTCCCTCAGTGAGAAACTATTACTGGGAAGTGTAAAACAGAATAAACCTTTCCTCTCCTAAGTAGCTTTTGGCCATGGCATTTGTCACAGCAGCAGAATCAAGTAAGAACAGCAGGCAAATGTACCACATTTTCTGTATCCATTCCTCTGTGGAGGGACATCTGGGTTGTTTCCAGCTTCTGGCTATTATAAATATGTCTGCTATGAACATAGTGGAGCATGTGTTTTTATTACATGTTGGAGCATCTTCTGGGTATATGCCCAGGAGTGGTATAGCTGGGTCCTCAGGTAGTACTATGTCCAATTTTCTGAGGAATCGGCAGACTAATTTCCAGAGTGGTTGTGCCAGCTTGCAATCCCACCAGCAATGGAGGAGTGTTCCTCTTTCTCCACATCCTCTCCAGCATCTGCTGTCACCTGAGTTTTTAAACTTAGCCATTCTGACTGGTGTGAGGTGGAATCTCAGGATTGTTTTGATTTGCATTTCCCTGATGACTAAGGATGTTGAACATTTCTTTAAGTGCTTCTCAGCCATTCGAGTTTCCTCAGTTGAGAATTCTCTATTTAGCTCTGTTCCCCATTTTTAATAGTGTTATTTGGTTCTCTGGAGTCTAGCTTCTTGAGTTCTTTGTATATATTTGATATTAGCCCTCTATCGGATGTAGGATTGGTAAGGTTCTTTTCCCAATCTGTTGGTTGCCTTTTTGTCCTATTGGCAGTGTCCTTTGCCTTACAGAAGCTTTGCAATTTTATGAGGTCCCCTTTGTCGATTCTTGATCTTAAAGTATAAGCCATTGGTGTTCTGATCAGGAAATTTCCCCCTATAAATAGTACTCAGCTATTAAAAACAATGAAATTCTTAGGCAAATGGATGGAACTTGAAAATATCATCCTGAGTGAGGTAACCCAGTCACAAAAGAGCACCTATAGTATGCACTCACTGATAAGTGGATAGTAGCCCAAAAATTCGGAATACTCAAGATACAATTCACAGGCCACATAAGGCTCAAGAAGAAGGAAGACTGAAGTGTGGATGCTTCAGTGCTTCTTAGAAGGGGGAACAAAATACTCACAGGAGGAAATAGGGAGATAAAGTGTGGAGCAGAGACTGAAGGAAAGGCCACCCAGAGACTGCCCCACCTGGGGATCCATCCCATATACAGTGGCCAAACCTGGACACTACTGCAGATGCTGGGAAGTGCTTGCTGTTGGGAGTATGATACGGCTGTCTCCTGAGAGGCTCTGCCAGAGCCTGACAAAAAGAGAGGCAGATGCTCAGTCAACCATTGGACTGAGTGTGGGGTCCCAGATGGAGGAGTTGGAAAAGGGACTGAAGGAGCTGAGGAGATTTGCAGCCCTGTGGGGAGGGGGGCTGGGAGCAACAGTGTCAACCAGCCAGACCCCCTGGAGTTCCCGGGGCCTGGACCACCAACCAACAAGTACACATGGAGGGACCCATGGCTCTGGCCGTGTATGTGGCAAAGGATGGCCTTGTTGGACATCAGTAGGAGGAGTGACCTTGGTCCTGTGGGGGTTTGATGCCCCACAGTGTAGGGGAATGCCAGGGCGGAAAGGCTGCAGTGGGTGGGTGGGTGGAAGAGCACCCTCATAGAGGCAGAAGGAGGGGGGATGGGATAGGGAGCTTCTGGAGGGGAGACCTGGAAAGGGGATAACATTTGAAATGTAAATAAAGAAAATATCCAATAAAAGAAAAAAAGAATAAAAAGAAGTTTGGAGGAAAAAAAAGCAGGCAAGGGTAATAAAGGTAATAAAGAAAACTTACAGATTCAGAATACCTAAAGTTAGCCAGGTGTAGTATTCACCTATAACCTTAGCACTTGGAAGGTGGAGGCAGGAAGTAGGGAGTGTCCAGAATTCAAGCCCAACATTGGCTCTATAGTGAGCTTGAGGATAGCTTAGGCTACTATAAAACACTGTCTCAAAAGAAATCTAAAATCAGCAAACATTCCCAATTCCTAGCAATCCGATTCTTGAAACCTTACTCTTTTTCAGTGACCCACCTTATAAATCTAAAAAGTCTGACAAATTTCTAAGCTCATTTTATGTTACAGTTGACTAAGTCCAGTCTGACCCTGCACCTGACAGCTACAAGACTTATGTAAAGACAGGGCTCCCTAGTTCTCTAACATAACCAGCCATAATTTAAAAACTGCGGCCCTTTTACAGAAACTGGTTTCCTTTTCCCAGACTCAGTGCCACTGATAGTCTGGGTCAGACGATTTCTGTGGGAAAGAAAAGGAAACAGTATTATTCAGCAACATCCTGGTCCTCTATACACTAGATCCAATTATACTCTCTCCCCTCCATGATGATAACTAAAAGTGTCAAAGATTTTTAAATATCTTACACAGAGAAGACTCACCGTTTAAAGTCTGCTGTAGAGTTAAAGACGCAATCCTCACGCAATCCTTATAACGCTGTATCTCCTAAAGTACATCACCATTCAGTCTATTTCAGGTGACCACAGATGAAAACTTAAGTAACATTTACCACCCAGACCAAAGGCAAATTACCAGTGATCCATGTGTAGCCCATAAATCAGTGTTGGTTAGGACCAGTTGAGAGTATTAACACAGGATCAGACTCAGTGTAAGTAACCTAAGCAACAATGAACTCAGCACGAGAATCTTACATGCTCACCAAGTCATTTCCCTACCATTTCTTGCATGACTTACACTGCCCCCTGTTGCACTCCTCTGGACTTCCCTGTCCACCCTTCCAAATTACTTCCCCAAACACCACTATAACGTGTAATTCATGCTATGCCAGTTCATTAACTTCTCATCATATTCAAGATAGGCTTCCTAATAACGTGAACCTAATAATCTTCTATGCTTCAAAGATCTGCATTCAAACCCTGTTTACAGCTGCCCCAAACTGTCATTCATTCATCTTTGAAAATATTGTCCCTTTTACAATCTCTCCTCTTTATCCATCTCCTAGCTTCCCAACACCAAGTTAACTCTTGGAGATTTTACAAGAGTCCATTCAAGTGTCAACTTCTTTTAGAAATGTTTCCTATCACCTTGTGCCCTAAAGTCAAGGTTGTAAGTTTCTTATGCTGCCATAATACCTTACTCAAAATCTACAAGGCAGGGAAAATTCAGTTATATTATCTCTAACAAAACCTGGAAATCTCTAAAACATGGGGATTTGGAGAACAGGGGAATAACAAAGAAAATGTCTACTCCTTCTTTAACCTCACTGATTTTCAGCTGTTAAAGACTGTAGTCATGGGCCATGGTGGTGCATGCCTTTAGTGGCAGCACTCTGGAGGCAGAGGCAGGTGTTCAAATCACTGAGTCTAAGGCCAGTCTTGTCTACAAAGCGAATTCCAGGACAGTCAGAGCTACACAGAGAAGCCTTGTCTTGAAAAACAAACAAACAAACAAAATAAACACACAAGACTGTAATTAAATTTTTCCTATCCTTTTATGATATTTCCTCTAGAATAGAATTGAGTGATTTTTCTTTTCTAGTCATAGAATGTACTAGTCCTTAATACAGTGTCTAACCAGAGGTAACAGAGATAACAGTAAAAAAAATAAGAACATTTAAAGGGATTAAGAAGTAGAAAAGCATATCAGATGCATTATCACCCAGGAGGCTAGGGCAAGAAAGCAAATTCAAGGCCACGTAAGCGATGCACTAAGTTTGAGGGCCATGTAAAGCGATGCACTAAATTTGAGGCAATTAGAGACTATGTGGCAAGAGCAGGTTCATATGTTCAGTTCAGTTCCCAGCACCCATATTGGGCAGCTTACAACTCTAGTTCCAGGGGCTCTGACCTGCACCTTCTGTCATCTGTAGGCACTATGTGTGCATGCACTCACATAATAAATAAAACATATATATATACATACATACATGCATGCATCACCCTGTTAGAACTTCATGATTTCTTGCCTGATTTGGTTTTCCTGTGTCCCATTTATCCGTATTCTATACACTGCTACCAAAAAAACACACAAGCTTGAATGAAAGCAAAACATAATAGAAAAATAGAACTAAAACATGACGCTGTCTTAAGTTTTATGATTCACTGGTGGGCCTAATTTAAGAGTGACTGAACTGCCAGGTGGTAGTGATGCACACCTTTAATCCCAGCATGGATCTCTTTGAGTTCAAGACCAGCCTAATCTACAAAACTAGCCCTAGGACAGTCAAAGCTACAACAACAAAACAAACAAAACACAAAACAACAACAACAAAAACCAACCCTGCATTGAAAAACAACACCAACAACACCAAAAAGTCATTGTCTACAGTCAATAAGCAAATTGATAAAACTGTTAATATGAAGAAGAGAGGGGAAGTTAAACAAAAAGTCTCAGGGTAGACCTACACGAAATTGTTAAAAGAGTTTTAAACTAAAAGAAAATGATATCACAAACTCAGATCCTCAGCAAAACAGAAAATATGCAAAATGTCTGAGCACATATTCTTTAACTCCTTTACTTATTAAATGTTCAAGACAGACAAGGTCCTTTAGCACTGAATGGGTTTCATAACTGGAGTTTTAGTCACTAATGCTGTATTTTCAGGGATGTTTTCTTTATCAGTGTTCCTGTCTATCCATTCCAGCAACAATCATTTTACCTCTAAAACTGTAGTTTAAAATCTTCATTATGAAAACAAAGCAAATAAAAACCAAGTTAGATATGCAATGTTCACTGAATATTTTATAAAATCTAACAAAGTATAATACAGACATCAATCCCAACTGTGTGGTTATGTGGCAGGAAGGGGCACCCACATGTAAACACACAGATGTGTGCCTCCATGGGCCAACCAGCAGAAGCCAGAGGAGAACACTGAGTATCTTCTTCTAGCACTCTCCCCCTTAATGGCCTTAGACAGGGTCTCTTGCTGAACCTGAAGCTTACCCTTTTGGCTAATCTGGCTGGAGCTCCCAGGATCGCCCTCCCCAGTCCTACCCCTTAATACAGGATCATCATGCCTAACTTTTTACTTGGGTGCTGAGGACTTGAACTCAGGTCAGTCCTCATGTTTGCACAGCAAACACTCTTACCCACTGAGTTGAACAAACAAGTTCTCACCTATATGACAGGCTGTCCTCACACCTATAATCCTTCCATTCAGTTTCCCTAAGTGGTGGAATTACAAAACTAGACTTGGCAAGTCCTGACATTTCGTTCCTACCTATCTCTCAAATCTGTTGACTTCTGGTCTCTACCGCCCACACTAGGTCAGGTCTCCAACATTTCTTACCTCATTACTACACTTCTCTTTCTCATCTATATTTTAGAATAAATTAGATCATAACGCTACCATTTCTTTCTTAAAATTTATTTTATTTTTTATTTATATATACAGGCCTATGCCTGTATATGCACACAGAGGCTAAGAAGATACGAAATACTCTGGAACTGAAGTTACTAGCAGTTAGAAGCCAGGTATATGTCTTCTTCATGAGCAGCAAGTGCTCTTAAGCAGCGTGAGTTATCTCTCCAGTCCCTACAAACTCAGTTCCTGGCTTCTTAGTGCATTTTGAGTAAAGTCCAAACCTCCTTACTAGTCTAGTAATATCAGTGGGATCTGGCCCTCATTTGTTGCACTGGAAGATGTTATTCTATTTGTTCATGCAGCTGGTCCAGTCTAAACACTCACATATCTATGTGACTTCCTCAGAGTGTCTATCCTGAAGACTTTGTCAATAATAGGTTTTTCCATTATCAATTATAGCACATATCATAAGTTGGAATCCTGGTGCTTTTGTTCTGTGTTGCATTGCTTTTGTCATTTGAAACCCTATAGTAACATAGCTCTGCAAGAACAGTGACCGTACTGACATGATTTACCAAGATGCCTAAGAGCCAAGATAACAATAACACTGACGGTGCTAAACAAAACTTTTATTTAGCTGAAATCCCAAGTGGATTTTTCCAACATCTCAAAAATAGTGCTCCATTTAAAATAGTTTATGTGACTTAGTTTACCATCTTGGGACAAGAAAGGTATGAAAAAATGATTGGATAAATAAATGCCTGGGGAGAATTTTTATTAAAAGTAGAGAAAATAGTAGACACTCAGAGGCCTGCCTGCTGCCACACCATGCAGCACAGGCAAGCAGAGGGTACCTGAAGACCCACCTGCCACCATGCCACACTGGGAGCAACACCCAGAGGCCTGCCTGCCTCCACGCCACAAGGTGTAGATGGGTGGAGGACACCCAGAGGCCCATCAGTTATGTGGGCCGCCTGCAACAGGAGCCACTACAATGTCCAAGATATTTGGTGGACAGATAAGAGAGAAGGAGAAGTGGGAAAGCTGAGCATTATGAAGAGAGGAGGAAATGGAGACACCAGGTGGAGAGGAACAGCCTGTTGTGAGTAGCCTGGCAAACCAGCTAATGTCATGGTGAAGTATCAGTCCATGCTGCCACTGACAGCCATGTCTGGATCTGTGGCCATGAAGCAGCAGGGGTCTGTGTTAATATTTGTGGTTCAGATTACCACTGAAGATCATTCAAATGTCCCTGCTCTGGGCAGCCACTTGGGATCACATAGATGTTCAAGGGCTGTGCAGAGCTGGTCCTGCCCCTCAGTGGGTGTGACTCTCGGGAGAGCTGACCACACCTCTCACCCACAGCTCTTGGGAGAGCAGGCCCTGCACCTGGCCTGGGCAGTACAGCAGAGCTGGCTCTGGTGGCTCGAACTCAAGGGTGAACTGCCCCAGGAGGCATGAACATGGGAGAGCCAGCCCTGCCAGTCATCTAGTGAGGTATTGTGGGCAGAGGTGATGTGTTCCTCCTGCCTTGCCCCTTGCCACCTGCACATGGATCCAGGGTCATGAGAGCAGAAGACCTGGCCCTGCCCCTCACCAGCTCCAGTACAGATGGGGGGCCCTGCACCTTACCTGGGCAACACAGTAGAAGCTGGCCTGGTGGGGGTGATATCAGTAAGCCAGCCCCAAGGGTGTGAACTCAGGAAAGCTCCCCCTGCCACTTGCCTATATAGTGGTGTGAGCAGGGGAGAAGGGGTATACATGCCCCCCTCCCACCTGAGGCAGTCCAGAGAGCTGGCAAGTTGACAAGTACCTAGCAGGCTGCTGAATTGGGTGAGCTAGCTGGGACAGTGATGGAGAACTTGCCCTAGCGGTGCTGGTGTGAGAGAGCTGGGGTACTGAGCAGCTCAGCTACCACCCAGGGCTCTGAGTTGGGCACCCCAAAATCTACCTCAACTATGAATTGCTGGAGCATGTAAAAGAGCCAATCCTGCAGATCCAAAGCTGCAGGATCTCCATGACCCAAGGAAACAAGATACCTGAGAGGAATCCCAGTGAGGATCCAGTATTGATGGTATAGCAAAAGCCAGATGCCTAGAACCGGACCAATGACTCACTGTAATAAACATTTGCAAGTAAAGATGTGTGAACAAAAAGTGTATACAGTGTAACACACTGTGACACACTACAACTTCCACAACAAGATGTTTTCTATGCTTTGTTTAGTTTGTTTTTATTTATTTTTTTTTTTTAATTTTCTTTTGATGGAGAGGTTTTAAGGACAGAGGGCAGAAACAAAGGGATGGGGAGATGAGTGGGACTGGGGTGCATGATGTGAAACTCACAAAGAAGCAGTAAAAAGTATAAATAAATAGACAAAAAATAGAAAATAAAAATATTTCCTTATGCAAATCTATGTTACTTAGAATGAAAACGAGGTTACTCAGGAAAAAAAAATGAAAAATTTAAACTCAAATTTAAAAAAACTAATAACTAGCACTCTTCCAAAAGAACCAAATCAGAAACATATTTTAAGGCAAATCAGTCCAAGAATATTATCAAGGCTAGGGATACAGCTCAATGCAGAGTACTTGCTTAGCACATTGAAGGCCCTGAATTCGATTCTATCAACAATATATAATAACTTAAATTAATAAAATAAAAACATCTCCATTTCATAAAATCCCCAAATGGAACATAAAATTATGCTGTATTCATCTATTAATAGATATCACACTTTTGAAAACTCAATTTCCTATCAAAAAAGCAATTAAGTAGTATAAATTTGTTCTTGAGAAGCTAGTAAACATCCAAATCCAAAACAAAAGCACTCTCTGTTCCTAAAGACTGGTCACGGAAGTTGTATTTGTGCTATTATAAATAGAAATTTATTTCCTAATAAGTATTCTATTCCTATTCCTTTATTATCTCTGTGGGAGTTGTAGACAACAATGACTTTACTACTGGGATAGAGAGAAAGAGAGGAGGCGGAGGTACGGGGTTCTTGCTTCAGTTATCTAATTATATAAAAACAATTTTCAGAGGCTTCAAAGATGACTCAGCATTTGAGGGTGCCTGCTGCTCTTGCAGAGAACCTGAGTTTTGTTCCAGGTACTTCAGGGCAAGGGGTTTACAACCAACTGTAACTCCAGCCAAGGGATCAGACACCCTCTTCTGGACTCTACAAGTACCCACACACATGTGGTATACGTTCACAGAAATGCACACACATACACATTTTAAAAAAAAACTCTCAGTAGTACATCCATTTATCATGAAAGTGTGTACACTGTGTGCAGATGACTTGTACCATCCCAAGGGAAACTATCATACAACTTCAGAAACATTTCATCATTCCATACTGAAACATTTATAGTAAAAATAAAATATGATACCACTTATTAAAGTTGGCAAATATCAAACTGAATAACACCATGTGCCAACTGCGATTTTAACAGAGCCTGGCAGAGCATGTGTTCTGTGTAGCATCTGCAACACCCTGGAATCAAACTCCAGGACCACAGAAAAGAGCAGCAGCAACTAAACCCTCATATATCCTGTTACTACAAACTTACTGGCAAAATTTAAAGGGGTCAGTCAGTAATGTTTCAAAAATTTTTTAATGGCTTTCAAACAAGGATTCTCAGAGCTGAAGAGAAACTTGGGTGATTAAGAGTAGCCCCAGAGTGACCGGGAGAACACACTTTCATCTAGGAAACCCCACTCGTACAGGATCAGAGGTGCCATCTTTGGTATAGAATGCTGAAAACATAAATAATCCACACAACTGCACTTTTAATTTTATTTCTTTCTGTGTGAGTATGGGTGTGTGTGTACCTGTCTGAATTTATGTGCACTGAGCAGAAGCCCAAAGAGGCCAAAAGAGGGCATCACATCCCTTAGTATTGTAGTTACAGTTGGTTGTAAGCCAGTATGTAGGTGTTAGGAACTGAAACTAGGTCCTATGCACAAACAGCAAGTGCTCTTAACTGCTGCAACATCCTTTAAGCAAATATTTTCACCCAAGAAGCTAACTACCTATGAAGATCTACTTTTACAACTTTTTTTCCTTTCAGCTTACTCTATCATGTTATTTCTTTCAATGTGTCAATGCTGATACACGAATTTTAACTCTTAAAATTTTGCTTACAAAGTAATAACCTTACATTTTTATCAACTCTTTCCATTTTGATTATAGTTGACAGATCTATTTACATTTTAAAATATTATGTTCTAAACACTGTGTAAGAGCTATCCTAGCCTTGAGTGACTCATCTCTCATAATCTTATACTAGGAACTGTAACTACAAAGTGTCTATTTAATTCAAATTTTCTTGGTCCCTAGGTATTTCTCCAGCCAAAATAATTTACAGGGGCTGAAAAGATAGCTCAGTGATTAAGATATTCTCTAAGGCCAGAGTTTTGATCCCAGCATTCATTTGAGATGGCTCACAACCTCCCATAACTCTATCCCCAGGGGATCTGATACCCTCTTATGACCTCCATGAGCAATGACATACACACATAGCATAATTCACATATACACAAATACATCTTTAAAATTAATAAATATACAAATGTACTTTAAAAAATAATAACTAGTATGTCAGCCAACAAAATTAATCATTTAGGGGGCTGGAGAGATGGCTCAGCGGTTAAGAGCACCAACTGCTCTACCAGAGGTCCTGAGTTCAACTCCCAGCAACCACATAGTGGCTCACAATCATCTGTAATGGGATCCAATGCCCTCTTCTGGTGTGTCTTAAGACAGCTATAGTGTACTCATATACATATAATAAATAAATAAATCTTGTTTAAAAATGAATCACTTAGATTTCTTTTTCATGAAAGAACTCAGGATTAACTGCAGGGAAGAAAAATTAGTATCAGCCTCAGCTTTTTGGCCAAAGCCAAAATCTTCTCAACCATCTCCCAAATAATAGACAAAGAACAGCTTTATTACACTGCTGTGGTAATTTCTTCCTATGGATTCCACAATTTTTCCTACAGAGCACCATGTTGGATTACCTACGACACTCAAGTCCCATAGTGTTGAGAAGACATGTCTTACCCTGCTTTATTCAAAGAAAATCCAAACTCCTAGCTCACCTCAATGCTTTATTCTCCAAGGAACAATAATTCTAATACTTCTATATAAATATCTGTTTTTTCAAATTACATGTTGTTAGATTCTTCCTTAGGTACTCATGAGAAGAAATTATTTAGCAAATGTATGTAAGATGATATTTTTTAAAAAAAACACAGAAAAAGAAAATTTTTTACTCTTTTTAGATCTTCAGTTTAACCCTTTATTTTGATGCTGTAAACACAGGACTCTAAAACCAAACATGTATATCTCCTCCTCCACCCCCACCCCGTTAGTCCACTAAGTCAATGATAAATATGCTAATTACCCTGATTCAATGATCACACAAGTATATAGGTTATCAAAGCATCATATTGAACTAGGCTTGGTGGTCCCCACCTTTAATCCCAGTTCTAAGAAGACAGGCAAGCAGGTCTCTGAGTTTGAGGTCAGACTGGTCTGGTCTACAGAGCCAGTTTCAGGACAGTCAGGGCTTCACAGAGAAACCATGTCTCAAAAAACAACAAAAGAAAACAACATATTTTACCCCATGAATATGTACAGTTACTATGTATCCACTTCCAAAATTCTTGGAAATCAAAGTCCAATATTTAAAATGACCTATCTTTATTTTTTTCAAATGTCATCTGAAGAGAATCATCCTCCATCCCTCATTACATATGTAAAACAGAAGGAACCACCCTGCTGTGTTGGTTGGAGAGAAAAGTAAAATGGGAAGCTAAAGGTTAGTAAAAGAAAGAATATGGTGGGATTATATCTCTTAGATGTCTCAGCCTAGAACAAAAGCATAATTTCTCTTACTTCATTGGAAAATTGGTCACAAGGAAGCTCTACAGAAGTAGATCTCTGTGTGAAAGGAGAATCAGGCTCAACCCATCAGTTTAACTTTCTCTTGGCTCCTCTCTAGTACTTGACCTCTCTTTAACACACATTCACTTCCGTATCAGTTTCTGACACTGCACTGAGCTGAAGCAGCATTAAGACTCCATTCAAAATCTAAGGAGATGTGGCTGCCTATTATTAGAATTTCATCAGTGAATTCAAGAATTCATTATTAATAGTTCGTTATTTATAAATACAGAATAGCTAATCCTGTCATTGTGGTAAAATCACCTTCCACCCTATATAAAAGGTGAAAGATCAAAGTGTTAAAAACAACTAAGTAAACTATAGATAAAAAAACCTGCTGGTGCAATAAAAAGTTCTGTTATCAATAACATCAAGCTGTGGCGGGCAGAGTATAAGTATATTTTGCATATAACCAAAAGCTTTATCTGAATATATTCTGTAATGATTAAATTTATGTAGGATTCATAATAAACACAAAGTACAGAGAAAAAAAGACTAAAAGAAAAAGTATATTACCATATACAAACATGAAACCACAAATAAGACAGCAGGAAAGGACAAAACGGGATAAAAGGAACTACAAAACAGGCATAAAAAATAACAAAGGCAATATTAAGTCCTTTCCTATGGTTGTTGTGGATGGCCTGGGGCTGTTTGTATTTTGATGCTAATTCCGCCTTCCTGGAAGGAGTGCATTACATACTCATGTGACTTGTGAACCAATCCCCTAATGAATAAAAGAGCCAATCACTGGGCGAGTAGAAGGGACTTCCGGGTTGGAGGGAGGAAGAGAGGAAAACAGGAGAGAGAGGGCCCTTTTGGAACGGGAACAGCATAAGGGGTGAGATGTAGCTGCTAGAGTTTCCTGGTACCATGGTGGATCCGTCAAGATTAGGTTTAGTTGATGCGCCCAGAGACTGAGTTACCGTTGTTTCTGAACTAAGTCTGTGTTACATTTTCCTTCATTCAGCAGCTCGTCTGGGTTCCAGAGAGAAAGGTACAGCGTCAAAGCGTGTGTTTGCCTAATGTGCCCCACTAAGGCCATAGGGAATTTGAAGCATGGGGCTGGCATGGTAGCGACCCACCAGTGGGAACCTAGCAAGCTGGGTAGAGAGAGATCGTGGAGCTCTGAGTCAGAGCTCTACAAGATCAAAGCAGGTCGGCCATTGCTCGCCAGTGCATGGCCGGCCAGGCCAAGGGGCTGAGAGAACCAGGGCATAGCCTGGGAACTTGCTATATGCTTTCTTTTTAATATTTCCCCGCAATATACTGTGATGGCTAATCTTGTCAATTTGACTACATCTGAAACCAACTAAAATCCCAGCTGCTGGGCACTCCTGTGAGAGATTCACTTGACGAGATTATTTCCTGGAAAACCCACCCTAAATCTGGACCACACTTTCTGGTGGCAGACTATACAAGAAGACAAAGGAAACTACTTTTTGCCTGCTCGTCCTTATCTTAACAGAAGAGCTCATCTGTCTTACTGCTGAGGCATTCCTTCATGGCTAACAGAACCTACTTCTTAAGGGTATCCACATGGACTGAGGATCAGCAGCTCTTCAGGAATCCTCCAGGACTCCAGTGCTAGATTGGGACTGCTGAGACATCAACTTCATGGATAACTCCCAGTTTACCTGCCTTTCTGCTGTGAGGCAGACACTGTGGGACTGCCCAGACCAGTCTGTAAGCCATCTAATAAATCCTCTTTGTATTTTTTTTAATCAATTCTGTTCCTTTAGAGAATTTTGATCTGTATTAATTACTTTTTTATTGCTGTGATAAAATACCATTACCAAGGCAGCTTACAGAAGAAAGGATTTATTTGGGCTTATGGTCCCAGAGGGACAGAGTCCATGATAATAAAATGAAGACATATGGCCGAAACAGCAGCCACTCACACACCTCTCATTCATTTATTTTCTTTCTCTCTCTCTCTCTCTTTCTCTCTCTCAAGGAAAATGAATAAGGGGTTTTTCTTTGTTGTTGTTTTTAGATAAAACTTCTCTAACAACACTGAAGAACATTTTGATGATTCTTGTGTAGGGAAAGCTATTCACAAAGGAAAAGATTGAATTATATCTCATTAAAATGAATAATCTGTTCTTCACCACTAAGAGGTAAAGAGTACCAGCACACTCAGCTTTTTTACATTAATTCTGGAGACTGAACTTAGGTCCTCAAAATACTTTACCAATTAAAGCTCCTCAGCCCTTAAAAATAACTCTTTGAAATCAATTAAAAAGATAAATATCTAAAAAGAAAAATGGACATGATACTTAAGTATATGCTCCAGAAAAAATTTATGAATAGTTCAATCCCATTCATAATCAAAGAAATTATTATTAAAACCACATGAAGTCATGTATAGTGGCTCAAGTTTGTAACCTCAACATTCAGAAGGTGGAAAGAGGATTGTCATAAGTTCAAGACTAGCCTGAGCTACACAGTATGATCCTGTTTCAGGTGAAGAAGGGTTAAAGCAAAACCAATGATAGCCAGGCATGCATCTTACCAGATAACTCCTGCCTGGCCTACATAAGGCACTGGTTTCAATCCCCAGAACAGCAATAACAAATCACGAATGCCTATTAAGTGGCATGCATGAAAATAGGTCTTAAGTATATGTAGAAATGAAGAATAAAACTAAGTAGAAATAACCTAAAGCTCATTAACAATCAAAATGTGAATACTGTAGTTTATTCACACAGTGTAATATTATCCTTTAAAATAACAAGCCACAACACACAACATAGATGAAGCTTAAAATACAATGTTCAGAGGAAAGACAAGCACTGACAAAGAACACTTCCTATCTTCTCCCATTCACAGGAAGTGGAAATAGTCAAAATGTTGTATAGAATCCTAAGACAGATGGTGTACATCTTTAGAGAGGCTCAATGTTTATCACTGGAATGGAGCATAATAAGGGCTTGTAGGATACTTGATAATGATCTATTTCTTAACCCAAGAGATGGCTGCAGTGTTTGCATTTTGGCATCATTTACTGGCTATGCAGTTTGTATACTTTCCCCTATACATGCTATCATTTAATAAAGGTTTCCAGAAGATCTACATTTATGGACACAGAGAAACTTCTAAAACAAACACAGTCCCAAGAAAAAGACAAAGCAACTGGGCAGTAGTGTCATGTTTCTTACTGGTTTGCATTAATAAAACGTTTATGCAATGAACAAGGAAAGCATATGCAACTAGTACATGTAATAACTAATTAGAAAAGAGTAAGTATTTACTCCCTTTAGTCTAATTCTCATAAAAGAAAAGCCAAAGCAAACAGAAGTAGAAAGGCTCTACTTTCCCAGCCTCCTGCGGGGCATGTTTGTCCAAAACCAGGTGCCTTCCTTTTTTTCTGTTATTTTTGCTACCAAGCTTCAGTCCAGACTCTGGTCTTCTGCACCCTATTCACTTGTGTGCTTCCCCTCCCTGACATGTTTCTATGGCTGTCCCTGGCATTTTGTAGATCCTTCCAATATCTACCTTTACCAGTTCACAGATAATACCTGGTCATGTTTTAGGTGTTATTTTCTTCAAACATTTTTTAAAGCATCAGAAAATTAATTCCAGAAACTATACTCTTCATTTCTAAAAATAGAAATCTCTTCTGTGCATGTCATGCTGGGAATTGAACCCAGGGCCTTGTGCATACCTTGCATAGAAACCCATATATATAACTATAAACTCAATACAATTCAATACCTCACAGGCTTCATGTTTGAGGTTACCATAACACTTTTTGTTTGTTTGTTTGTTTTTCTAGACAGGGTTTCTCTGTGTAGCCCTGGTTGTCCTGGAACTCACTCTGTAGACCAGGCTGTCCTCGAACTCAGAAATCCACCTGCCTCTGCCTCCCAAGTGCTGGGATTAAAGGCATGCACCACCACTGCCGGGCTCATAACACTGTTTTTATCAGATCTTTAAATTTACAAATAAAACATGTAAGTACGTAACATTTAGATTTTAGAAAACCTATATAAAATTTGTCAAATAGAAAAAAATGTGATCCTATTGAAAGAGATGCTTTTCCTCCCATCTCCAGAGATAAGGTCACCTAGCTAGCAGATGTCCCCTGCCCCCTCAGAGTATACAGAAGAAACATGTTAGAAAGCACGTAGGCTTAGAGGGAAGGGCTGATTAAGCCCCTGCTACCTCATTCCCTAAAGACCAATCAATTTAAAAGTCACACCGTTCTGCCAATCACATTGTACCTAATGGTGGCTGCTCTAAAATCCTATTTAAGATCCCTGAACAGGCTCTGGGCGTCGCTCTCCCATCTTGGTATGTACAGCTGCCTCAGCATGCTGATGAATCAATAAATTTCTCTTGCATTTTGCATCAATCCCCAACTCCGTGTGTCCATTCAGAGGGTCTTTGGTAAGTTAAGACTCCTCAGAGTCTTACATATGGTGCATTGGCCGGGAATTGACCCTCTGTGGGGATGCATCGGAGAGCAGGAGATTGGAGAAATGGCGCCTCAAGTAGGTAACTGCGGTTGTCTCGATGTTTGTCTTAGTCTATGTCTGTAAGTCTGTTTAAAAGTCTTGTTTGCAAGCTCTGTGATCTGGCTTCTGCTGATGCATTCAGCAGGGCCACCCGGCTCTGGTTATGACGCAGCTGGAGCTGCTGGGAAAGTCTGTTCTGCGTCCATGGCAGGGACGTGGTTGTGCTGGGCGACCTCCTCAGCTGGATGGAGGCGCCTTATACATTGTCTGTGTGCCAGCTCCTGTCTCTGAGAAAAGCGCTTTCAGTATTGCGGCTGCTCATTGTCATGTAAGAGTCTCTGAGTGGTGGTCGACAGACGTGTCAGGAAAGACCACAGGCCGTGGCCTTGGGGAACGCCCCAAGAGGAAAAGAGGGCCAGGGACGCCCGGAGAGCTCTTATCTGGTTTATCTGGTGGGCTCTAGAGCCCGTGTGTTTCTGTTTTCGAGGGAGTGCCCGGGTCGATTCGGACTGTGTCTTTTGTCTTCCTGTCTGTTTGTTTCATTTCTGTGTCTGACTTTTTGACTGACGATGGGACAGAAAGTGACTACCCCCTTAAGTCTGACTCTAGACTACTGGACAGAAGTTAGGAACAGAGCCAGTTAGGGTGGGGGAGCGGTGTTGGGCGGGCTCCTCAGCTGGATGACCGCCTCCTTTCCTCCCGCCTGGAGCTGCCCTCCCCTCTCCTTGTAGTCCGGGTCCGACACTCGCAGGCCCACTTCCACTGTGGTGGTGCGCTGTGCTCCAGGACTGCTGGGAAGGCCCAGTGTTGAAAGTGGCTGGGGGTGAGGAGGCGGTGTCACCCGTGGTGCAGAACCACACCCCCCCCAAGTGTTACAGCCCCCTGGCAACAGTGCTCGCCAAATCCTGTGGCTGAGGGGGATGGACAGGAGCCACTGAAGTTAAAACACTATGGAGGCCGAGGCAGGTGGCCTAGGAGGAAAAACGGGAGCACAGATAGCAGAGAGTCGAGAGCAGCAGCTGTGGAGGTACCACCCAGAGAAAGAGAGGGGCGGGGCTGAGCGCAGTGCAGCACTCTGGCCATCAACAGGCCAGCCCCCTCCCTTTGCTGCCAGCCACCCTCAAGGTCCCTGGAGGTGAGTGCTCAGTGCTGGGGTACACAGCAACAACAAGATAATAGAAGCAGACTCCCTCCCTCTGCTGGCCGTATTCCCAGAGGTCAAGCTAAAAGTTTTCCTAGTTAATGGCTAAAGGACATGCTGATTTGGAAAAAGGGCTCGGTCTTTATGGTTTTTTAAAAAAAAAAAAAATGATTGGACCCTACACATCTTCCAGAGTTATATGAATCAGACTTGATAGAGACCCCCTAAAGAACTAGATTCAAGAGAAAAAAAGAAAAAAAAAGGTAAACATTCTTGTGCCATCCTTTACATGGCAAAAATAAAGACTTATTGGTTATTATTAAAATTGACTCATAAAAAGAGACTGCCTTTACAAACTGATTTTAGATTATTAAGCATACAAGCTAAGGACCAGATAGCAAACTCATAGCTCTGAGTTAATTGTTAGGGTATATTCAAGATATTTTAATTAAAAATAGCTGGAAATAGTTAAAAGACAACAGTATAGATCACTGTGCATAAATAGCTTTCAATAATGTCAGAATTCCACAAATTATGCTCAGAATTCTGACGGGATTAAAGACTGATTATAGTCTCATAGCCAACCCAAGCTGTTTAATATTTAAAAAGATGGTATAGACTTGAGAGGATGGTTTCCAGATAGTATACAAGCTAAACCAGGGCATAATAGGTGTAGAACTATAAGACTTTTTAAGTTAAGATATATAGATGGCAGATGGACTGGGTGTTAGGTATATCTTATACTTTATAAATTACAGAATATTAATGGTTGTGCTCAATTTATATCTGAGAGAAGAGCCTTTTAACTGGACAAAAAAGAGCTGTCTATAAGCAGGTAAAAAATAAGGCCAGAGCCTGCGATTTGGTAGAAACAAGAAAAAGAGGCAGGTTGACAGCTTTAGAGTGGGGACAGAGATGGACAAGGAGAGAAAAAAATCTAGTAGAAGATCCCTCACCCCCTCATAGATAAAGACCTTTCTTTTCCCAAGATTCTTGCTTCACAGGTGCTGGCCATCTGGAAAAAAAGAATGCTCTGAAAAAGAAGAATTCCCCCCTCCCCCAGACAAGGTAAGGAGCATCTGACCTGAGGTCCACCACCAGACTCCGTTGAAACTGTTTGAGGTAACAAAAAAGGCTTCAGAGGCTAGAAAGACGGGATAGGCCTGTCAAGAGAGTTATTAGTGCAGGTTACTGAGAAGGTACAGAGAAAGAGAAAAAGGAGGTGAGCCCAGACAGGAATCTGGTCTCAGAGAAGTGGAGCAGAGAAGTGGGTTCAGGTGGGAATTTTAATTTTGAGGTGGAACAGAAGAAGGCTTCAGGTGAGAATCTGATTTTGGACTTGGACAAGGAAATAGGCTCAGATATTTTAGTCATCCTGACACACCCTCAGAAACATTGATGATCCTGGACTTTTGCTTATTGCCTTGCTCATTCCTTGGCTATTTAGATTTATTGTATTACAGCCTAAAAATGACCTTATTGCTTACATGTAGTTGAAATGGTATAAAAGCAGATTGAAAAAATTATACCTGCCTTCGGTCTTGGAATTGACTGAGGCCACTGGGCCTGAGAGTGTCCTAGTGGAAGCCTGGAGAAAGAAATCTTAGGCCTTGGGAAAAGCGCCCCCAAGCGGCAAACGGTGTTAGCCCTGAGTGAAGACAGTGATTAGGGGAGAACCCCCCAACCCAGGGAAACTCTGAGAGAGTGCAGAGGAGAAACCCACTCAATTCTTGGTGGACACAGAGACTCAACACTCGGTCCTCCAAGACGATGGCCCCATCTCAAGAAAAGATCTTGGGTCCAAGAAGCCGTTGGCACCAAAATGTATTCATGGACTACCCGAAGAACAGTCTGTGGACCTAGGGATGGGCCGGGTATCCCATTCATTTAAGGTCACCCCAGACTGGCCCTACCCTCTGTTGGGGGGAGACATACTCTCCAAAATGGGGCCCCAGATAAATTTCTTGCCTGATAGTCCGCAGCTAGCTAGCCCAAAAAGGAGAGATCTCTCTGACTGACCCCTGCAAAAAGCGGAGGCTACCTGGTTTACATACGGGAACAGTTTTCTCCATAAAGGTCAGAGACAAGCAGGTGCTGCTGTGGTGGACAACACAAACGTCATCTGGGTGGAAATTCTACCTCCTGACACTTCAACACAGGAAGTGGAGCTAACTGCCCCCACCAAGGCCTTAGAACTTGGAGCCTACAAGATGATCAGCATCTACTTGGATAGCAGGTATGCCTTTGCCACATCCCACGACCACAGAGCTATAGGCCAAGAGAGAGGACTGCTCACACCAGAGGAAACAAACAAGAAATCCTGAATTTCTTAGATGTCCTAATGAAGCTGGTAACCGTGAGTATTATTCACGCCCAGGACATCAGGAAAAAAGTCAGTGGCCCAGAGCAATAAACAGGCATATAACATAGCTCGAGAAGTGGCTATGCAGGAGCCTATCCTGGTTATGGGCCTACAAAAAACACATGCTGGGAAATGGGACTGGACTAAGGGATGGCCTCACTTAAAATACACTGAAGAAAGGACTCAGATTGCTAGCCACCTTACCAACTATCACCTAAAAAAGGAAGAGAGATGGCACACAAGAAAGAAAACTATGCTCCCCAGGAAACAAGTAAAAGACTTATTGGCCAAATGCACAAATGGACTTGTTTATGGGATAAGAAGCTTGTCCAAGCAGTTAAGAGACCTAGAGTATGTATAATAAGACTCAGGTTCTGGGCCAGAAAGACAGTAGAACAGTGTAAGGTATACCAACAAGTGAGTGTTTATGCTGCCAAGAATAAACAGGGCAAAAGACCTAGGGGAGAACAGCCTAGAGTATATTGAGAGGTCAATTTTACAGAAGTTAAGAAGTAGATAAGACAAAGGTTCTGCTTTTGTCTCTCAGGTAAGCCAGGGGGTGGCAAAAGTATTGGGACAGATTGGAAACTTCATTGTGAGTACCGTCCCCAAAGCTCAGGGCAGGTAGGGAGACCTTAACTAAATTGACCTTGGAGACTGGCTCGGACTGGGTGGTGCCCCTCCCCTTGGCCCTATTCCAAGCTCGGAACACCCCCTACCATTTTAACCTGACCCCTTTTGAGATCCTATGTGGTACCCCAACTCCCTTGGTGTACACTGGGCCCTCCCAGGAGGTATCCCACAGCATGAGATTTGGCCCAAACTGTCTGCCTTAGATGTTCCAGGGATGCCAGAGACCCCTCACCGCTTCCAGACTGGTGACAGGATCTATATAAAGAGACATAGGCCACAGTTGCTGGAACCCAGATAAGAGAGACCCTTCCTGGCGCTGTTGACTGCTCCCACAGTCCTCAAGGTAGACGGTATTGAGGCCTGGGTGCATGCTTCCTGTGTGAAACCTGCAGATGCCCAGCTTTCCAGAGACACCCCGCTAGATGGTACAGAAGATGGACAATTTGCTCAACCTCAAGATCACTGGACCTTGATCATGACTGTTTATAGTACCTTTAGACAGCACTCACTGTCTCCCTTCTGTTGTGGTTGGGGGTGGCTGGGGTAGCCACCAAGACCTCCACTTTGGTCTTGGTGACCCCGACGTGATCATCAGTCATCTTAAGGCCAAGTGGAAGACAGAGAGGAAACAGAGTCAGGGCTGGTTCAAGTCTTGGTTTAATCTGTTAGTCTTATAGCTATCAACAATAGCTTCAAGACTGAAGCATGCATAAGAAAAAGGGGGGAATGAGATGCTTTTTCTCCCTTCCTCCCATCTCCAGAGATAAGGTCACCTAGCTAGCAGATGTCCCCTCCCCCCTCAGAGTATACAGAAGAAACATGTTAGAAAGCACGTAGGCTTAGAGGGAAGGGCTGATTAAGCCCCTGCTACCTCATTCCCTAAAGACCAATCAATTTAAAAGTCACACCGTTCTGCCAATCACATTGTACCTAATGTCGGCCGCTCTAAAATCCTATTTGAGGTCCCTGAACAGGCTCTGGGCATCGCTCTCCCATCTTGGTATGTAGAGCGGCCTCAGCATGCTGATGAATCAATAAATTTCTCTTGCATTTTGCATCAATCCCCAACTCCGTGTGTCCATTCAGAGGGTCTTCGGTAAGTTAAGACTCCCCAGAGTCTTACACTATCACTTAATCACTAAACACGAAGCTTTATTTTGGTGGTCTATCTTTACTCTATTTTAACTTTGGTTTTGTTTTACAACTATAATTATTTTTACACGTATGATTTGAGATTCTTTTTCACAAATAATCCACAATCATCTCTTTTGAGCACAGAGGAACAGGATGCAATAAAGAAATACCCTGAAACCAGGCATTTTATGTTTTCAAGGGAAATTTTTAAGTTGGAAAACAGGATTGAAGCAAAAATAATTTGGGAACTTTTATAGATAGACAATAAAAACAATTTTAGTTTCTCAAAAACTGAAAACTAATAGGATTGGGGATATAACTTTGGAGAAGATCACTTGCTCTGGAACACAGGAAGCCCTGGTCAACCCCTGCCAATGCAAAAAACAAACAGAAATAAAAATAAATACACTATGACTCACCAATTCCACCACTAAGTGTATATCTAAAAGGAAATGAAGACTGTCTCACTCTCATTTTCACTGCAGCCATGGGATGGGACCAACCTGAGTGTCCGCCAACTAATGAGCAGAAGACAGGAGTGGTGGGAGAGGTGGGTTGGAATTATATTTGGCTTTTAAAAAGAAGGAAATCTTCATGAGCAACAATGTAGATCAATATGGTAGCTATGTTAAATGAAATAAGCTAGGCACAGAAAGAAAAATATTATAAATACACTCATATAAGAGGCTGAGCTCGGAGAGGCAGAAACTAAAAGGACAACTAATGAAGACTGAGAAGTAGCAGGTATTGACATGTTGGTCAAATGATAAAGAAAAAGCTTAGCAAATTTATTGTATATCATGTCTTCTTGAGTTAAAACAATGGAATGTATATTTGAAAGTCACTAAAAGAGGCCAAGTGTGGTGGTACATGCCTGTAATCCTAACATTTGGAAGGATGAGGAAGGAGAATCAAAAGTTCAAGATCATTCTACATAAAAAGTTCAAGCCCAACCTTAAAAAAAAAAAAGACTATTGGAGTGGGTGTGATCCTTTCTGAGGTCTGCTCCACATAAAAGAATTCACTTCTGATACTTTAAATCTGGTCAAAAGCCCATGGCTGGAGAAATCACAGGCTCTACAGGACAACCTACTTACTGTAATTTTGCTAAATGGATATGGTATCAAACTGCCTTTGATATGTGTGCCTATATCCATAGACTTGCTCTCAGCCTAATCATGTAGACTGTTTACAGTGGACAGCTGTTAGTGCCCACACACAGCTGTTCCAAGTACAGAGAGTAAGTAAACGTCGGGTGCCTGACCATAACAAGTGTATGTAAATCATGCCATGCAAGTCTCAGGAACATCATAGAGATGGCAGCTGGAGAGGCATGCTGTGAAACAGTGTCTTCTGACATGATGCAGCCATTATACTCAGAAACTCAAGGTTAACTGCTTACTTGCACAAGACGACATCATCATTCAGCATGCACTGGGAAAGGGATCCAGAAGTCTCTTCACCCCTCAGTAAGAGACAATGGCCATTAACTGGTGCTGGGGAAAGGGTGTTATCTTCTTCAGTGTAGTCACTTATGACTTGCCTATGTTCCAGTAAATAACTCTAATCCGTGCTTATGTAAGCAACCATAATTAACTCAGTGGGTCAAAACCAAGAAAAGACATAAAAATGGGAAGAGGCTTATTGAAAACAAAGGTTCAGAGGAAGTAGGAAGAGAAGAGAAGATAGTAGAAGAGTTAAAATGCCCCAAATTTGGTATGTACATAAATAAAATTATCAAAGAAAAAATGTAATAAAATTTTAAAGATCTTATTTTTAAGAGAGAGTATGTGTGTGAGTGTGTATGTGTGCAAGTTCATACACGTGTGAGCAGGTACCCAACGAAGTTATTGGATCCCCTGGAACTAGAGTTACATGAGGCAATAAGCCATGGACATGGGTACTGGGAATCTTTGAAAAAGTAGAATGAATTCTTAACTGTCAAACAATCTCGCTAGTCCTTTAAATAAAATTTTTATATCATTGAAATAATAGACTTTAAGTGTCCTCACCACCAAAAAAAAAAGAAGAAAAAAAAAGATAAGTGAGGTAATACAAATGTTAAGAATTATGATTTAGCCATTCTACAACATGAACACATTTAAAAATATCATATTTTGAAATACTCGACAAATGTAATTTTTATGTATGTACTGGCTAGTTTTGTGGTCAACTTGACACAAGCTGGAGTTATCACAGAGAAAGGAGTCTCAGTTGAGAAAATGCCTCCATGAGATCCAGCTGTAAGGCATTTTCTCAATTAGTGATCAAGGGGGGAGGACCCCTTGTGGGTGGTGCCATCTGTGGGCTGGTAGTCTTTGGTTCTATAAGAAAGCAGACTGAGCAAGCCAGGAGAAGCAAGCCAGTAAGGATCATCCCTCCATGGCCTCTGCATCAGCTCCTGTTTCCTGACCTGCTTGAGTTCCAGTCCCGACTTCCTTTCATGATGAACAGCAGCATGGAAGTATAAGCTGAATAAACCCTTTCCTTCCCAACTTGCATCTTGGTCATGATGTTTGTGCAGGAATAGAAACCCTGACTAAGACAATGTGTCAATTCAAAATTAATTAAAGGGCTGGAGAGATGGCTCATTGGTTAAGAGCACTACCTGCTGCTCTTCCAGAAGTCCTGAGTTCAATTACGACAACCTCATAGTGGCTCACAAACATATGTAATAGGATCCAATGCCCTCTTCTGGTGTGTCTTAGGATAGCAACAGTGTACTCAAATACATTTAAAAAAAATAAAATCTCTTTTAAAAAATGAGTTAAAAATAAATCTGTCCAGTTCTATGGAGGAAATGGTTATAAATATTTGAAATACAAACATTTCAGAAAAAAAAAACACAAAACAGGAACACATGGTCACAAAAACAAGCCAGTTAAAATTCCATTTGTGAAGACAGCCTCCAAACACCCCTCTGTCATAAACTCACCAACACTGAGCACGATCAAGCTTTCCTGGCACAGCTGCATCAGTATTTACACAGCATTTACACAGACTGACTATATACATTCTCTCATATTTTTAAATTTACTGCCATCTCTATTTCTGAATGCTTATAATAGTGACACACAGTGTAACTTTACTAAACCCAATCTAACTAACTCAAATTACAAAATGAAAAATGTGACCCAAAAATGAAGATCATACTTAGCTAATGGGTGACAAAATTGAAAATACAGGTATCTTTACTCCAATTATGAGGTAATTATATAAAAACAAGAAAGAAACACTTCAGTCATACCCAGATCAACAATGCCACAAAGCAAACTCCCTTTTGGTCCCATCTGCCTATTCAGTTAGTCCAATCTTGTCAACTAAGAGATTTCTTGAAATTAACGAAATGTATTATTAGTAATATGCCAGATGAGTTACTTCCAATTGCTAAGAGCTACATGCACAGTTATGTGCTACTGTATAAAAACCTGACAGTAGATTTTATAGGTCAGTGTTAGAGCACTTGCCTAGAAGATATATTGGCCTGGGTAAAAAAAGGTGAAGAATATGTAAAGGGAATGTCATGGTGTGGTGGTCTGAATAGGTTTGGCCCTCATAGATTCATGTGTTTCAATGCATGGTCATGGGGAGTGGCACTATTAGGAGGTGTGGCCTTATTGGAGTAGGTATGGCCTTGTTGGAGGAAGCAGGCACTATGTAGGTGGGCTTTGAGGTCTCCTAAGCTCAAGCTCCACCCAGTGAGAAAATCCCCTTCTGCTGCCTGTGGACCAAGATCTTCCAGCACCAAGTCTGCCTGCGTGCTGCCATGCTTCCCACCATGATGATAATGTGACTGAACCTCTGTAAGCCAGCCCCAATTAAATGTTTTCCTTTATAATAGTTGCCTTGATCATGTTGTCCCTTCACAGCAAAGAAACCCTAAGACACATGGTTTCCATGACTAAGTGTCACTGAATAGGAAAACTAGTCAGGATAAAAGAAATCTAGTCTTCCAATAGGAACATTAGCTGATCCTTGCCACAGCTTCCTGACTGTGGTCATGTTTTACTTTCTAACATAACTGCTCTCTACTACATGGTTTCTACTGTTCTGTGGTGTTGGCTTACTACCTTCTCTACTGGCTGGCATTCAACTTCTCTAAAAAAGAGATCAAGGTTAACTCATTGTTTTGGAAGAGTTCTTGAATTGGGCCAATTTAAAAGCAACTGGCTTACTTATATATCATTGGTGGCAGTCCCTATCTATCATGGTCCTGTGACTAAACAGAGAGGACATATAAAAAGTGTAACAAAGGACTAGGGAGAAAGCTTGCTTACCAGGTAAAGTGCTTCTCTTGAAGGTATCAAGACCAGCATGGCATGGTGGCATATCCCTTTAATGCCAACCCTTGGGAAGCAGAGACAGACAGGCAAATCTCAGAGAGTTTGAGGCCAGCCTGGTTCATATGTTGAGTTCCAGATCAGCAAGGGATACACTGTAAGACCCTGTCTAAAAAATAAACATGCCAGGGCCTGTTTATTTTTCAATCCCCAGATCCTGTATTTTTTTAAAAGTCAGGCATAGTGGCATGCATTTATAATCCAGTGCTGAGGAGGCAGAGAAAGAAGTCTTGGGGCTTACATACTGGACAGCCAGTACAGTCTACTTGGCATATTCTAAGACCACCAAAAGAACACATCAAAAAAAAAAAAGCATGCAATGCATGAGGAACTGGCAGAATGTAACAACTGATACAAGATCTTGTAACTACATTTTTCAGAGATAGAGTATGGTTGTAACTCCGTCTCAGAGTTTATCCACATATATATTTGGCTTATAAAACAAACAATATTAGATAAAAGGCTTAAAACTCTGGCCAACTCACTCCAGAGCATAATCTTCTTTTGTCACCCCATCCTCCTAAACTCTAACAGAGCAGACCCCAAGCTGTAAACTCATTCTATATTCTAATGCTGGGTGTACAAAACGTAATAGCCTTAAGGAAAGGGGAGAAGGGTGACAACACAGGCAATATCAAAGTGCAAAAGAAGCCGGGTGTGGTGGTTGAGTAATTCCAACACTCAGGAGGCAGTGGTGGGCAGGGCTCGATGAGTTGAAGACCAGCTGCTTGGTCTGCACAGCAAGTTCCAAGCAAGGCAGAGCTATATAATGAAACTGTGTCCTGTGTCTCAAAAATAACTTAAAAGTAAAGGAGAAAGGTAGACTATTAAAGGTGCAGGGATAAAAGGGGAGACAAAGAAGTGAGAAAAGTGGGAGAAAACCAACAGAAACAAATTATATATGAAAATACCACAATAAGATATTATATTAATTAAATATATATGAGATAATAATTATAAGCATATATGTTTCTGGCATGCGTTCATGGCATATCTTTTGCTCTAACAAATAATTTAAATTATAATTTAAAACAAAAGAAAATTTAATGGGCTACCATCCACCGACCAAATCATACTTTGAACTCAGAGTCTTTTTTGGCCTCATATTTATTCCATATTCATCTTAAAATAAAGTCTGACACATAAGAGAAGACTTCCTGTTACAGAAGAATGCCCTGCTACACCCAAATGTTTCCCAGTAGAAACAAATCTCTAGCAGAAATTCAGTTTTAAAATTATTTGCCATATCAGGCTCTGAGCTGAAGCTCTTGACAGAAAAGTCCACAGATTAGCAAACTGAAGCTTTGAAAGGATAAGTTCTAATCCATCATCACGTGTGATAAACAGCGCAGGTAGAACTCAAACCAAATAGGCATGAGGGAAGTGCCAGGTTTCAACAAGCATACCAGACTGTCAGTGACAGCCAGACGTACTTTGTAACATTAACGAATCCTACCTCCTTCCCTTCCCTTCCCTTCCCTTCCCAGAAGAACATTTATGCCACACACTAATGTAATGTTTGTTAAAACAGTCATCAACGAAATATCCGTGATCACATGAGCTCACTGGGGTTGGGGATACAGCTCAGTGGTAGAATACTTGGAATATAGTAAGTAACTAAAGCTCACACAACATAAATAAGTTTAAAGAAAAACTAAACCTTTATAAAACAATAAATTATTTGTTCTAAGATGATTATATTTGGAATGAATATACAGACCTATTATAGTAACAAGAAATACAAAGCAGGTAGCTTCTATTAAAGCCTTTTAATAATAATTCCAATACCTCAAACAAGCAATCATAGTAGCACTTACTGTTTTTAACTAAAATACCCAATTCGTACTAAATTTATTCCATATATACAAATAGTTATTTACTTGATAAGGATAATTTATAACTATCCTTTAAAGGCTGATCTTATTTTTAACTATGTGTTTGTGTGCCTGGTGTGTGCTTATGTGTACTTATGAGTTCAAGTGCCACTGAGGCAAGAGGACAGCATCAGATCCCCCGAGCCTGGAATTAAAGACATTATTTCTGGAAACTATGTATCTGTCATCCTCTTTTCAGTGGAATAACTCAAGTTCTCCTTGACAGCAAAAAAAAAAATTAGTTCAACTTTAGGAATTTTACAAAATTTCAAAAGTCCACAATTTTTTAACTAATATGCTCCCATCACCCATTATAATAAAGTTAATCTACTATTGTTGTTTCAATAAGACTAAATTATTATGCATCTTTGAGAAGTAATTTCCTGAACACTAAGGAACACTTTGGTATAGGGAAAAAACAGCCAATATTCGGGGAGTACCACATATAAAGTAACAATTCAGTAATTAAATCAAGTCTTACAAATTATCAACACAATTAACCATAAGAGAAATCTAGAAATTTAAAAGCAAAATGAGATGATAGTGTGCATTCTAGAAATGCTAAAGACTATCAACTATATCCTGGTAAGAGGATAGTGTTGTGTTTGTTTGTTTGTTTGTTTTGAGACAGGGTTTCTCTGTATAGCCCTGGCTGTCCTGGAACTCTTTGTAGACCAGGCTGCCTCTGCCTCCCAAGTGCTGGGATTAAAGGCATGCGCCACCACGCCCGGCTGGAGATGATAGTTTGTTACAACTCTTATATACCGTATGAAATGGTGTAACTACTCTGGGAAAGACATGGCCATTTCTTATCAAAAGAAACCTATACAGTGGCCTAAGACCAGAAACTCAATGGACAGGTTACTCAGGAGAAATTGAAAACTTTTTGTTTCACAGTAAGAATATTAATAGCAAAATTTTAAAATTCATTTTAGCCAATACTAAAATAAGTTTATAACCAGTCTTTTGCTATTTTGCTGGTTCTTTCTTCCACCCTTTCCATCCTTTCAATCCCCTAACACTAGATAGGAGAAAAACAGGATAAAAAGGAAAGTGGGTGACAATTATCATTAGACTACTTCCTGCTGGTTGGGCGCATCAAGTTCCTTGGGCCAAGCTTGATCTTCCCAGTCAGGATATCTAATTTCTTCTTCTTTTTTGCTCAGGACTACTTAACAAACTGCAACCAACAGCAATTAACCAACAACTCATACAGCCTCTCCAGGCCCTAGCATTACAATGCCCTCTGAAAAGTCGCCAGAATTCAAATGTCACACAATTGCAGAAACTATCTGCTGCTGGCAAAATCATACCCCTGCTAAAGCATGAGGAAAATCATAGTCTGGTGCTATAGACAATTTGAAGCAGCCCTGTATCCCATGCCTGGGATTAAAATGGAAAATATATATATATTTTCCATATAAATATATATATATATATATAGAGAGAGAGAGAGTCATTCTTACAATCCCCCTCTCTGTTTTAAGATTTATTTATTTATTTTATGTGTATGAGTACACTGTGGCTGTCTTTGGACATACCAGAAGAGGGTATTGGATCCCATTACAGGTAATGGTTGCTGAGAATTGAACACACGACTTCTGGAAGAGCAGTCAGTGCTCTTAACCGCTGAGCCATCTCTCCAGCCCCCTGTGTCTTTCAAAAGAAACCAAAATGCCAAAATTGTCAATATAGCATTTCAGTTGTCTGTCAATAGAATGGATAAGCAAAACTGGCTTATTCATACAATAAAATAATACAAAAGAAGGGGAGACAAAATTCTAATAAAAAATGGATATATCTAAAAAGGGGGAGGAGTTGAGTGAAAGAAATCTTGCAAAAAACCACATATATGTCATGTGATTCCTTTGATGTTATATTCTAGGATGAGTAAAATCAGTATGTGGCAGGAAAAAAATCAGAACCTTGACTGCCCATGGGAAGATAGTAACAGGAAATGAATGGGAAAGACTAGGCTTGATGGGGTTGAGGTACAGGATCTGTTATTGATATCACCAGTACCAGCTATAGAACCTTGAGCAAGTTACTTAATGGTTTCAAGTTTCATTATCTTCACCTACATAGTAGTTGTAAAATTGTGATTATAGACCAGTTAGTCTGTTATACAGCATCTGATACTATGCATTTCTAGTTGGAACTATGCATTCCATCTTTCACACATTTAAAAAAGACTAAAAAAGGATATTCTGTAATCTAATTCATACTGTGACAACTTGACCCAACACTATATTTACCCTTCACATTTTCTTCCATTTTCTACAGCCAAATTCCTCAGACATGCAATTTGAATATGAGACAGCATTCTGAGAATAGTTTTTGTTGCTGTTGTTTGTTTGGCAGTAGCTAACTTGTATTTCCAATATCCTTCTGTTTTTCACTATTCTAACCAAAGTTTGTTGTTTCCTCTTGTTTCAAAAGAGAAACAGAGTTTACTACCTTGAATATTCTATGGGTTTGTGTTGACTTGATCTAAAATCATTTGATAGAACATCTGTCTCCAGATGAAAACAAGTAACATTCTTTTCAAATTCCGGGGCAGACCATGTGGGACAATTACATAAAGCATCCATGAAATCTACTCCAGTCCTAACTGCTACTTTCCACCGCAAAGTAATTTTCTTTCTGTTATTTTCCAAGTTTGTCCCGAAACTTGATTTCTCTCTGAATGTTACTAACGTTTAGCTTTGGCTGAGAAAAATACAAAAGGTGCACTTGTACCTACAAGCAGATATCACTACCTACAAGCAGGGGTTTTTTTCCACTTAAAAAACTGCTCTGAAACTATTCATTTTCTTTAAATAATTTTTCATTACAAATCTTAACTCTGTACTTTAAGTGAATATTATAATAGATTATTTGGTAGGAAAAGAAGTACATTGAGATTTCAAGTTTACAAACAAGCCGTGTTTTCTTCAAACCAACTAAACCGTGTCAATTAATAAAGTACATAAAGAGCAACCACAGATCAAAGGAAAAGAGGGCACGTGTGTAACGGTCTCGTCAGTGGAAACAAGCATTTCTTTACCAGGAAAGATAAAAATTCTGTCTGTTAATCTGTTAAACAAATTACTGAAGAAAAAAAAAAAAAAGATCTACAACTAACCACTCAATAATCAGTCTGCTAAAATAACAACAGTAACTCTTGAGAAAACTGGGTTGTTTTTTTTTCCAGTTCCTCAAATTCCTTTAGTCAGGGAATACTGGGATATATCTGGACCATGTCTTTTCTTGCAATCTAAATAAATTAGGCAAATACTTTGAAATTTTCATAATTCATATTTCTGTTTACAAAAAAACCTTTGGATACAATGAAGACCAAAGGCAAAAAACAATTTTTGTTTATTTTTTTAAATTTTTTTTTGAGACGGGGTTTCTCTGTGCAGCCCGGGCTAACCTCAAACTCATAGAGATCTGCCCACCTCTGCCCTCCCAAGCGCTGAGGTCTGAAGGTATGTGCAACCACCACCACCCAGCTGCAAGTACTGATTTTTAATGTTTCCAATATAAATATTAATTAAATATAAAGTCTGATCTTGAACTAAACACTTAATGTCCTTATCTTTACGAAATCCTAGTTTTCTACGGATGGCTATGGGTAAGCTATGGCTTACCCATTAGCTCCTATTAAGTGGTGAGTTTTGTTTGCCTAATTAAAATCTCCACAAAGGAAATAGGCATATTCCTATACTGCTAAATTAGCATAATCTTTTTGGCTGACAATTTAGTGTAGACCTAAAAACTATTGAAAATATTCTTTTGGTTTTCAGACACAGCTGGCACTAAACATGTAAAAGTTATTTCCAGAAGTCTGTGTCCATTTTCATTCTCGCTTAGGCTCTGTGATTATTCAAAGTCTGAAAGGCAGCAGGGAGAATATTCCTTGGCACTCTCATCTTAGTATTACTGTCATGCCAGTGCAAAGAAATAGTCTTTGCTTGCTCCAAAAGAAGAAACCAAAGGATGGCAATAACCATCCTTAGTATTTGTTGCAAGAAGTCTTTCTCTGGGGAGGCAAAGAGATGTCAACCCCCCATTATAGAGCACAAATGACAAACCAAAGTATTACTCCACCAAAGTCCAACCTGAGGAACAAGTGGGTTTATTGCGCTGACTTACAGAAAGCATGGGTGACCCCAAAGCAGCCAACAACGCCAAAAGCCTTACCCCATAGCTGCACAGATGGAGTTCCACCTTCAGTTAGCCTTACGTAGTCTCTACATTTATATACATGCACACTTGCACCTCAGACTAGAACATGCAGTTAGGGTAGAATCACATACTACTACTGCAAGATGCAGATGTGAACAGCAAGAATCTCTGGAAGGGCCCAGTGATCCGCACCAGCCTTTCTATGTCCTCTGAAAGAACCTCAACAGTCAACAGGCCTGATCTTAGGGGTTTTTAGTAGTCAGAGCTGCTCTGATAAAAAGAGTATCTGTTGTGCTCAGAGGACAGCACTGTACAACAACTTAATGACTTCCATGTGACCCAGAAGTTCCACTTCTATGAATGAATGCTTACACTGGAATTGCGCTACAGACATAGTTTTAAGCACTTACAAATATTAACTCACTATTCTTTACAGCAAATCTAGGAAGTAAATATTACTAATCACTATTACCTCATTTTGTAGATGCAGAAACAGAACAATTAGCTAACTTGTCTATGGCCAGAAGTATTTAGAGACAAAACTAGAAATCAAACTCAGACCTCATGGGTTCACCCCACATTTTCAACTTCATTAGACCTAACTTTATATATTTTAAATGATATTCAAACACTTAGCTAATAAAACTTAATGCTGTTGTATAATATATACAATGTCAAAAGTAGGTATTAAGTATGCAGTTAGTATAGACTGCATAAAGGAGCAGATTCTATGACCTTGTTTTATAAGAAGTAACAACATACATATATGTCCACACATGTATATACGTACAAACATAGATATTTGAAAGCACACAAAAATCTCAGAAAAGATCTTTTAAAAAGCCAGCAGGTGCCATGTATACTACTTGATCTCCACTGGGATAGCCATGGCCGTAAAAGAAAAGGCAATGTTTCTAGCAAAACCAGGGGTGCAATCTTGCCCCCTTGGAAGGGCAGCAAGGCCCCAGCTGAGGCTGGCTTACTGGCCATTATCAACTACTCACACAATTTCTTTGAGTCTCTTAGCAAAGTCTTAAATAGTTTCAAACCTCATGACCGTAAGTACAAACCACCCTTGGTAAACAGTGATTTTATCATACTATTTCATCAGAATTATATATTTAACATTGCTTCCGAGCCTTCTGGATAAGATGAAGTGTAGCATTATACATTTAAAATAGCCCCTACAATGAATCTATGCACTATGAAAACAAGAGAATGCTTTGTTTGGGCCTAACTATTCTGCTTAATCATTACAAGCAAAAGAGAAAAATAGAAGAAAAAACCAGGCATTTATTTTTTTCCTGCTTTACAGGAGTAAAGCAGAAAGGATATGTCAGCTTTCCAAAACCACTGAAACTTAGCTACGCAAACCAATCATTCCATAATCTAGAGCTTCTAAATTCAAGCTATTGTTTTCAAAAACTGCATCAACTAACTTCATGCATACAGAGTAATAAAATGGTATCATTATTTTTTCAGATTAAAATTAAAACAGAAAAGATTACATCAATTAAAAATAAGTATAAATGTATAGTTTAATAAAGCTTACTTTTCCTTTAAAAATAGGAACTATGATGATTGTTCAGCTGAACTGTGATCTGTACATAAAAGTTGTGAGCATGTTTCCAGATAACACCAAAGTTTTCTCAATGCTAGGACAATGGGTGGCAAACAGGTACAAAAACAAAGATGTTCCATCCCATTCCACTGTATTTGTGAGTCCCTTTTAGTGCTAACTTTCAGATAGCCCAGTTGGTACTGTTAAGAGTAAGGAGTGGGGGCTGGAGCTACAGCTCAGTGACAAAGCTCTTGCCTGGCATGCACAAGGTCCTGGTTCAATCCCAGGTACTGCAGAAAGAGTAGGGAATGAAATATCTCCTCGGGCACACTTCTGACAACTATCCAAAAATCAGACTGCTCTTTGACCAGAACATGAGATCCAGAAAAAGGCCCTTAGATAGACCTGACAATAATGGAATGATCTGCTGGCCCCATGTGGGGTCTAGATACTGTCAGACATGTTGAAATATGACCTTTGTCATATGGTAACAGGCAATAGAGCAAGTAGGATAATATCCCCTTCAGAGACCGCATCCTGGGAGGGAGTAAAGCTAGACCTGACATGTAGGCAACTACTTAAAAGGTATTCTCCGGCGGCATCACCCTTGCTTTCACCATTTAGAACACTGTATTTCAGTGTTTTGGCCTTGCTTCAGCACTGCCTCAGAAAACAAAGGGAAGAGTATTTGGTCCAGGGATACTTGGGACAACATTAAAGATCACTACAAGATCACTGGGGAAATGGAACTGAAGCCCTGAAGTCAAGCCAGGCTTTTCCAAGCAGGGGCTTTCCTTACACTGTCAACTTCAGAGGCCTGGTGTTTCAGTCATCAAAAGATCCAGAAAGTACCTGTAATTTACTGTGTCACATCCTAAAGAGACAGACAGCACAAAGTCATTAACTTTTTCTCTGTTAAGGTTTGCAAACTTACTCTTTCACTAAGATACAAAACAAATCAGCAGCATGTGAAAGAGTGTGCACCAGGAATGTGCATCACAACCACACAGTTGAGTCAAAGCTACACAGAAAACCAGAGTGAGCATAGCACACCTTTAGTCAGGACCTGGGTTCACCTCAGCACCGAAGGGAGGTGGGAAGGAAAGGAAAACAGCTAACCTAAGAGTCTAAACAAAGAAACACAAGAACCTAAGAGCTGAGCAGAACCGGTCAGTCAAAAACCAAGTCTACACAGAGGTGAAGTCAAATGTGAATAAATAGGTCACACAACTTCCTAGGACAAGAGGGAAGAAAAAAGGGGACTGGGCCAGCAGTCTACAACCAAAGGCATTCACCTATTTTCCAGTAAAGCTGGCCTTTTCCCAAGGGGTCACCTCTCTAGTAGGTGTAGCTGGGAAGGAGTAACAACCTACATGTCAGGTCTAGCTTTACTCCCTCCCAGGATGCGGTCTCTGAAGGGGATATTATCCTACTTGCTCTATTGCCTGTTACCATATGACAAAGGTCATATTTCAACATGTCTGACAGTATCTAGACCCCACATGGGGCCAGCAGAACATTCCATCTAAGGTCCCTTTTCTGGATCTCATATTCCCTAGACTTCAACACTAAATATAGTGTTTACTCCCTGAAAGCTAATTCTGGTGGACATGGTGATGTGTTTATAAAAAGATAAAGAGATATATATGTTCTACGGGTGTGGGGTAGGGAGGTGTGGGGCAAGGGTGTTCCTCACCAGGCCCAAGCCCAGGCATCCCATCCGCCTGAGGGACCAGACACACTCGAAGGTATGGTATAGAATAGAGTTTATTTAGGGCAAGGGGAGGGGCGCTAAAAGGGTAGTAGAGGCAGAGAAAGGCAGAGAGAGGGAGACAGTAGAGAAGTGGAGAGGTGGAGGCCGGCCATGACCACGTGGGGAGGGGGGAGGGAATGGGGAGTGGTAAGAGATAAGAGAAGCAACCGAGAAGCAAGAGGAGCATGAGATAAGAGAGAGAGGAGGGGCACGCAGCCCCTTTTAAGTGGGCCAGGCCCACCTGGCTGTTGCCAGGCAACTGAGGGGTGGAGTTTAGACAGAATGCTAACACATGATACCTACTTCTGATTTCTACTTACAGAATACAAAGAGAGCACCTCTGGTTTTAGGAAATACAAAACACTGGGTTAAGTCCTATGTTTTTTCCCTCCCTAAGGCAGCACACACACCTTACACTTTGAGACCTGTTTTACTCATGTCGCCTCATTCACTGTTTTTCTATGTACACTTTAACATTGTCCTGGTCTGCTTCTCTGTTGCTGTGATAAAACACTGACCAAAAGTAATTTAGTAAAGGGTTCATACGGCTTGCAAATTACAACCGATCATCTAGGAGAGCCAGGGCAGGAACTCAAAGCAGGGACTGGAGCAGAAACCGTGTAGGATCATCACTCACTAGCTTGTTCAGTTACCTTTTGTATACAGTCCAAGCCTACCTGCCTAAGACTGGTACCGTCCACAATGCACTGGGCCCCCCACATCAATTTGCATTTAAAAAATGTGCCCCCCCCATACAAATATGCCCACAGGCCAATCTAATGGAAGCAATTCTTCAGTTAAGGTTCCTTTTTCCCAGGTAAGTCAACCTGACAAGCAAAATTAGCCATCATAACAGTCTTTTGCTAAAGAAAAAAACAGGGCTGGAGATACAGCTCAGCGTTAAAATGTTTATTAACCCTCAAGGGAAGGAGTGGGAGGGAGGCGAAAGATGGAGGGGGTGGAGAATGTGTTTTCCTAGGTACAATCCCTAGTTCAGGGAAGAAAAAGAATGGAAGGAAGAGAGGGAGGGAGGAGAGGGGGGAGGGGAAAAGAGAGGAAAAGAAGTAAAACAAGGTCTCCTAATCCTCTCCAACACCCAGAACTGAGAATCGAACCTGGGGCCTCAAACATGCTTGACAGGTGCTTCACTATTCAGCTATGGCCACAGCCATTTTTCTATTTTTGTTAGTCTGTTTGAGAATAAGTTGCCTAGTCAGGCCTTGAACTCATTCTCTAACTCATAAAAGCCTTGAACTTGCCATCTCTCTACTTCTCTCTCCCAAGTAGTTGGGATTACAGACATGTACCACCAGGCTAAGCAAAGAAATTGTTTTTATGAAAAAAAGGAAAAAGATGCAAACAAAGAAAGCCATGTGAAGAGAGGGCAAAAAGTAGAACTATGCCCCCATAAGCTGCAGAACCCTGGGGGCCATCAGAAACTGGAAGAGAGGAATATTCTTCCCTAGAGGCCCTCAAAGGAAGTCACTTCTGACACCTACACTTCAGAGCTACTCACCAAAATTATAGAAGAAGAAACACCTGCTGTTTTAAACCTCCAAATTTATACTGTTACAGCAGTCCCAATGGTGGAAAACTAACTTCTACCTATTTATTATATAATACATCATTAAGAAACAGAACTAAGACAGGTGTGGTGGTGAATGCTCTAATCCCAGTGCTCTGGATTTAGGCAGAGGCAGGCAGATCTCTTAGTTTGAGGCCAGCCTGGTCTACAAAGTGAGTTCCAGGACAGCCAGGGCTACACAGAGAAATCCTGTCTCTAAAAAACAAGCAAGCAAGCAAGCAAACAATACAGACTGCTCTTCCAAAGGACATAGGTTCAATTCCCAGCACCCAACAAACAGCTTCCAGGAGATCTGATGTGCTCTTCTGGCCTCCACAGGCACTGCACACCCAGGCCAAAAAAAAAAAAAAAGTACATACGAAATATAAATCAATCAATCAATCAATCAATCTTCTGTTTTGTTTTTGTTTTTTTTTTTATTTAAAACAATCTCTCTCTTCTGCACAGCCAAACCAGACAAAAATGAGGGCTCACACCACCTACAAGTAAAATAGCATCCATTAGGGAGTGCTGGGTATCTCTTCCAAACACACCACACCTTCTGTTGCTCCTTTTCTTTTCATCCCCTAAGCAATGGTGTTCCCCCAAGCCTGACCCCTGGTCATTTATTCCCATCTCCGTGTCAACCTTCTGAGGACATCTGCACAACTGCCACAACTTTATCTGCTCAAATGACTCCTGGATCTTTATGCTTAGTCTCCATTTGCTCTGTCTTTTCACACTTCACTCGGATGGTATTATGGAATTGTCCTTCAGGGCATGATGTAGCTCTTAGCATCTCAATGAGAGCAGCTGTAATTACCCACACAAGACTCTCAAAAGGAGTCAGGGGAGCAGTATTAAATCCTCAACTGAAATGACAGCCACGTCCCCACACCCTGTATGAAATTTTGCTCAAAAGTTCTGCATTCTTTTCTCCCAGCCTGACAAACACCTGGCTATTGATAACTGACAGATAAATGCCTAATCTTCACCTGTCTTACTCCTGGCCCATGTTTTTAAACACCTAAATAACAGTTCTATCGTGATTAAAGACAGTCATAGTTAACATATCCAAAATTAAGTTCGTATTCTCCTCACTCGCACTGTGCACCAATTGCTCAGGTTAGAATCTCTGAAATTCTCAACTACTTTTCTTCCCCCTCCCCCCACAGTAATTTATCATGAAGTTTTGCTACTTTTCTTCCCCCTCCCCCCACAGTAATTTATCATGAAGTTTTACTACTTCCAGCTTTGTAACTCGAGTATCCACACCCTTCTTTCCACAGCAAGTGCTCCTGAGTTTCCTCACACTGGTCCTTCTGGCTCCAGCTCACTGCCACCTGAGCCCCATTTCTGTTAATTCTTGCTTCTCAAGAACTCACATTTTTGAAGCCAGTGAGATGGCTCAGAAGGGGCCGCCAAGTCTGGTGAGCTAAGTTTAATCTCCAGAGCATACTTTATAGGAGAGAACACATTCCAGGAAGTTGTCCTCTGACCTCTAGACATACACTGTGGTGTACACACATACACACACACACAAATTCAGTCTCAAAATATAATATTCCACTTATGCAAAAATTTATCTTTTGTTTATTTCACATTCGATACATTGCTTAACTTACAAAGAATTTCAAATACTTTTCTCTAATATATTTAAGCAGATTGATTTTTAAAAATGTCAGAACTTTAAATGAATATCAAACCTAAAATTAATCTAGTTTAATAACAGCTAGATAAATAATTTTGCCTGCAAATAATTTTTGCCTGTACCAATTCTTAAGCTTTAGGACCTTGTGCATATTAGATCAAAGCTCTTTTACTAAACTACATCCCTAGCTAAATGGATTATTTATAAAACAGTAGAACAAAAAATAAACACAAAAGCATATAAAGAATTAACTCAGTATTCAAATTTACTTTCACAGTAAGAAAAGGATAGTTGAATAAGTAACTTCATCTTTTACAGAGAAATTATACTTCCTAATTATTCTGCCATCATCCAAGTATAAAGTTGTAAAATGAAGGTTGGGGGGTAATGTGTGTGTGGTTGTGGAGGCCAGAGGTGGACGTGGCATCTTCCTCAGTTGCTATCCACTTAATTTCTTTACATAGCACTTCTCACAGAACCCTGAGGTACACTGATTCAGCTAAACCATCTGGCCAGGAAGTGCCAGGACTTTTCCTGTCTCTGCCTCCCCAGCACTGGATTACAGATGCTGTGCATCACTGAGTCTTGCTATTTCTATGTGGGTGATAGGGGTTAGGCCCTCATGACTGTATAACAAGCACTTTACTAGCTGAGCTATCTCACTATGCCTGAAAAATATAGTTTTAAATAATGAAGTATTAAAATCAAACTGTCATAAAAAAAATCAGTGATTTTTAAGCTATTCTTATAAATTATAGCATTAGTATAAAAAGCACATGGCTGGAAAAGAGCAAGTGTCCAAAAATAATAAAGTCAATGAAGTTGATCCTCAGGAATATAATTCTATCATTAGAAATTATGTTTTCTGAAATTGTATAGACTAAGAACTTCCTTATCTCATCAATGTTAAGAAAAATAAAGATTCTAAAGGTATATTTTTCCTCTTTATGGTTTCTCAACTTTTTAGGTTGACACAGTTGTAGATTTACTAACAGTTAAAGGAATAACAAACACCATGGACCCCTTTACCTCATTTCCCTCAATAGACAAGTTGTATCCTTACAGTAAGTACAGTATCACCATTAGGATGCTGGTCTCACATCAGAAACTGTTAGGATGCTGGTCTCACATCAGAAGCCATCATTCTTTCTCAGATTTCCTCATTTTTATGTGTGTATGAGTGTGTGTGTGTAAGTGTCCTTTAATCCCAGCACTTAGAAGACAGAAACAAGTAGGTCTCTATGAGTTTGAGGTCAGTGTCATCTACATAGATAGTTCCAGGACATCTAGGGCTACATAGTTAGACAGACTCTGTCTCAAAAAAAAAAAGAAAGAAAGAAAGAGAGAGAGAGAGAGAAAGAAAAGGAAAGAAAGAAGGAAGAAAAATCTGGATCAGCAATGTGGCTCAGTAGATAAAGGCTCTTGCTGCCAAGCCTAATGACTTAGATTTAATCCCAGGAACCCACATGCTAGAAGTAGAAAATAAACTCTGGAAAGCTGTCCTCTGATTTTTACATGCACACACATAACACTAAGTAAAGGAAAAATATTTTAATTAAAAATAATTCAAATAAATTATTCTCAATGGCAAAGACACTTTAAAAATAACAGTAATGTACTGGTTGAATAATACCAGACACTCTGGTATTAAACACACAAATTTCCTATCACCATACATAAGCATCATATTATCATAATCTGATTAGCTTTTAGAAAGAGTTGGATTAATAAAACCATATCAACTCCTGAAGGAAGTTGTACGATAAAGGTTAGAAGATCAATTAGATTGATTCTTCACTTACAGTTTAAAAAAATCACTTTGGGGCTGGAGAGATGGCTCAGTGGTTAAGAGCACTGACTCCTGAGTTCAATTCCCAGCAACCACATGGTGGCTCATAACCATCTACAATGTGATCTGATGCCCTCTTCTGGTGTGTTTGAAGACAGCTACAGTGTACTCATATACATAAAAATAAACAAATATTTTTTTAAAAAAATCACTTTGTAGATTTTTATCCTATACAGCTCAGGTAGTTTGGAAAACACATTGATGATTTCATATAAACTTGCAGATACTTGCCCATGATCTAAGAATTTTTCAGTTCTAACCCAAGAAAAATGAAAACATGCCAATATTCAAAAATCCTCTCAAATATTCATTTTATTCATAATAACCAAAATCTGAAAATATAAATATACATCAACTGATGAATGAATGAACAAACTGTATTTTGCACAGTAATATAAAGAAACAACGTATGTCTGGGGCTGGGAACACAGCTCAATTGATAAGAGTGCTTGCTTAGCATATAGGAAGCCCCAGACTCCATTTCCAGGACCATATAAACAAGGCATGAGGTTCATACCTATAATCGTAGCACTGGAGATAGAGGCAGGAGGGTGAGAATATCAAGGTCATCCTTAACTACATCATAAGTTTGAGGTTAGCCTGAGCTACAGGGGAAGGGGGAAGCAGAGGGGGGAAGGTAAAGAAAAGGAAAGGAAAAGTTCAGCAGTTCAAGAGTACAGGCTGAGCATGGGGAGGTCCTGGGTTCTACACTCAGCACCGAAGGGAAAGGGGAGCAGGGCAAGCAGACAGTCACTAATAAATACAACATGGATGAATCTCAGTAGAAAATAAGCCAAACATTTTTTAAAAATTGTCTGATTCTATTAATGTGCCACACTAGAAAGACAAGAACATACAGACAGAAAGCAGATCTGCAACCACCCAAGGCTAGGGAGGAAACAGACTGCAAAAGGGCATAAGAAGACTTTTTATAGAGAAGGGAATGTTGATGATTGTGGTGGTGACTACACCAGTGTATAAAGTTGCTTAAAACCACTCAACTGTTACCATAAATTTTTCACATTAAAAAGTATGCTTGAATAAAATACAAACTATGCAAAAATAAAGCAGAAAAATTATATATTTCATACTTGAGATTATAATTTATGCAACATTCCAAATTTCATTTTTAAAAAGGGGGGGCTTTGGAGGAAACCAAGAACTCCTCCCTTTGTTCAATGTGGGAAGAAGAGTAGTCATAGCAGCCAGAGGAGAGAGGAGGGGGTTCCTTGAGGAGGAAATCCAGAAGGGCCAAAGCCAAGCACATTGTCAGAGACCCTGGGTCAAAGCAGGAGGAGCAAACTGGCCGGGAGCATTAAAATGCAGAGACTGAGAGTGCCGAGGATGCCTCACAGGAAGCAACCCTAAGTGGGAGATCAGAGCATGATCCAAAAAAAAAAAAAAAAAAGATTAACTCTGTAGTAGAAAGGCCTGGCAGACACTGGTCACAGGCACTCAAAGGGACTGAATTACTTCCTGAGTAGACACAGTGAGCACTACTGCCGTTGATACACTGGCCCAAGCATATGTACCGAGCACAGAGGTCCTAAGTTGAGGGACATTATACAAAAGTAACTGACATATAATCACCAAAAGTGACAAGACCATGAAAAAAAAGACGGAACTGATCCATACTGAAAGAGACTAAAGAGATAACAAAACAATGCAGCACTTAACTGTATTACTTTCACCAATCATGTAATTAATAGCATAATCAACAAGACTCAAATTAAGTAAAACACTGGGTCTGCATAAGTTTCCTATTTTGATAACTGCACTGCCATTGTGTAGACCAAAGTTCTTGTTTGTAAAAAATTCACAATAAGCCATTCTGAGTGACAGGGCATAAGGTCAGCAGCTTCCTCTTAAAATGTCCAAAAAAATAAAATAAAACAACAATAATTATGTGCCAGACTTGCAACTTTTTCAAGTTTGTTACTGTTTCAAAATTGTGTGGGAGTGGGAGGAGGGCAGATATCTATGAGTTCAAGGCCAGCCTGGTCTTCGTAGGAATTTCAGGACACCCAGGGCTCTGTAGAGAAACCCTGCCTCAAAAAAAATAAAATAAAATAAAAATGTTTTGTGGGTGAAGAACGATGTAACTAAAAATGGAACAAGGTGAAAAACAAAACTGATTCTCCACACTGGCAATCTTACCAGACTGACAGACTATGTCATCTTGGTAAAAGACTGAAAAATTACTAAGAAAGGACATTTTTGAGCAACCAGAAGATTCTCTAAATACAGCCCAATGCCTTCTCTTTTTATTTATTATGTGTGTTCGTGGTGGGAGTGAGCATGTATGCTAGGGCACACATAGGAAGGTCAGAAGACAACTCTGGGCAATCAGTTCTTGCCTTGCACCTTTTCATGGCTCAGGTCTCCAGGTTTGCCCAGCAAGAGCCTGCTTCTCTTAAGTGACCTCAATCACGTAGTGGTGAGAAAAGAATGTGAAGGATCCCTTCTCTGAAATAAATTCTTAGGGATAAATAATAAAAAGAGGTGGGCAGAACAACGGTAGCTGGTACTATCAACGACTAACAATCATCAAAGCACAACCTAAGCACCTCCTGGGACATGCATGGAAGGGGCTGGGGGGGCTGGTATCTAAAATTCCTTGCAAGTGTGAGACTGGAATTACCCTGAAATAATAGAGCTTCCCTGCTCTACAATAACCTTGTTATTACATCCCGCTTATCTATATACATAGCAACACAAAGAGATACAAATACGAAAATAAACGGGAATGGACCCTGTATACTCCTGGGTCCATCGAAGTGTACAAAGCAATGTATCTGCCAAACTGTTCCTCATGAAAAGCTCTCGGACGAATAAAGAGAACAATCAAAACACGTGAAAGCTAAGTGAGAGCACCTGCAGTGGTTGCCTGGCTCTCTTTACTTCAAAGAGTCATTTCATTCTGGAATGCCGACACATACGTCCTGCACCAATTTTCCTAGAAATGTTTCAAAGTGCTGGGATCCTTTGGCCTTTTCAAGTACCCGGCGTTCGGCCGGGATGTCCAAGCCTCCCCCTCCCCCTCCCGAGAGCCGGCGGGAGGCAGCGCTGGACTCTGCACTTCCTTTCCGGGAGGACTGCCCCCAGCGTCACTCTTATTCAGGATGCAGGACATAGTGTATCTCTAGGACCCCGTACAGTGTGCCCCCGCCCTCCCAACCCCACTGGCACGAGGGCGCGGTCTCGGGTGTCAGCCGCCTCTACAGAAGCGCGTGGCAGCGCGCGGGCTGGCTCGCCACCGGCCCGGCCCGCCAGTCCCCGGCCGCACCGCAGCGGCCTAGCCCCGCGACCGCTGTCCGATAGTTCCCTCGCACACGCCCACTGCAGCCAGGCTCTGCCGCGCCGCGAAGGCCGACACCAGTCGACCCGCCGCTCCTCCACCGCGGGACCCGGCCCTCCCGCCTCCCCGCCTCCCAGCCACGACGCCCGGCCCCGCCGAGCCCACTGGACGGCAGCCGGGGGCGGAGGCGAAGCCCGGGGGCGGCGCCCGCCCCACACCCTTACCTGGCTTCTCGTGGTCGTAGCCTACCACAATGAAGTAGTCGGCCAGCCGGGCCATGACCGCCGCCGCCGCGCCCGGGAAGGGGGTTCCCGTCGCCGCCCTCGCCGCCGCCGCCCAACCGGCCCGGGCGAGCTCAGCATTTTCCCTTCAGCGGCTGTAGCGGTAGCCGCGGCGCTTCAGCCATGTTTGACAACCGAGGCGCGCACTGCGCCTGCGCCGCGCATCGCGCCCGCCCCTCCCCCGCCCCACCCGAGAGGGCACGAGGACCCAGTTCCCGGCGTTCGTGAACCCACGCGGCGCCCCGAGGCCGCTCGGACACGCGGCTCGAGAAGTGGGCGGCCGGGCGCGGCCTTGCCACGCGCCGCCACCGAGGCTGGGTGCTTAGAGGCCCAGCTTGCTGCCTCAACGCCCCCAACTCCCGCCCTGTTCTTTATTTTCCTGGAGCAGGGGTCCTTCCTTCCGCCATCTCCCTTTTGCAGTTGGGGAAAAGGGAATGGAGGGGCGCGGGGTCACTTGGAAAGTTTGTTCTTTGCTCCTGCTTGCTGCCACTGGCAGCACGGATGAGATTCTCCCGCCCTCGGCTGGAAGCTTGGAATTTGCACCGCCAAGGCTTTTTGCTGCACGTTTCCTGTTTATGTTGTGCAGATGGGAATTTTAGAAACATGCCACCGAGCTGGCGGGGGAGGAAAAGACTTGCGCAATCTTCAGAGGCGCCTCTGGTTTCAGAGCTGCCTGGGCTAGGGGCGGTCAGCTTGGGCTTTCCTCTGAGTGCCCTAGGGAGTTATTCCACCTAGGAACAGGGGCATCCCCGGGATCCTCCTGAAATGGGCCGGTCTCTCCCTGGGGAGTCCCGCCCGCCTGACTTTCACTGCCTTTTTCAGTGTCTCAGGGCTTTTCAGGCTGACGCAGGTATTAATGTCAAGTTGCTCTACTGCAAACACGCATCAGAATGAATTCTTAGGCTCTTCGTCTGGTCTAGAGATTATTCAAGTCGATTGCTACTGATGTTTTCCAATTTGGCACGCTTAAAGGAGTTTGCCACTTTTTTTTACTTTGTTACTTAATAATCATGAAACTTTAGTAGAATATGTATTTGAACTAAGACTGGAGTTTTCAGAACCTGTGGTTTAGAAATGATCTTCGTGAGGCCATCATTCACTGAGGGTTTGATCCTTAATATATTATATGTAGTAGGTTCTAACGTGCTTAGTGCAACACACACCCTCTGCCAAAGACCAGCAGAAAGCTAGTGACCGGGGCTGTGAACTCAGAGTCCAAAGGGTCACCGGCTCAGCTGCTCTGATTAACTAGTTCTTTTTTTCTGGGCCAGCGTTTCCTTTCCCACTTCCGTGTTGGAAATTGAACTTAGGGCCTCATACATGCTAGGCAAGCCTTCCACCATTAAGCTATATTAACAGCAAAAGGCCAGACCTTTCAGCACATGTCTGAGAGGGTTGGGCTATGCTAGAAGAATTGAAAGTGAAGGGGTACTATAACTCTGGACCTCTTTTGTAATCAGCTTCTAGTCAGACGGAATCAGCATACCTGCAGTGATGAAAACTAGGTTTTCAAAATACTTAAAGCAAACAAAAGAGCCTGCCACACCTCATACAGAAAATTTCCCAGTAACTTCCCTAGGAGCTCTTCCTCTACTTTTTCAGTGAAGAGAAATCTCACTTCCTCTAGAGACAGCCCATTCCACTGCTTAACAGCCATGGTAGAAAGTCCTTCCCTATTATGTCAGAGTAGTCCCGTAACTGCCCTGATTGTGTTCTCTGAAGATAGCTGGTAGGGAATGGATACTATATGACTCTCTACGATTTCTAAAACGATTATTGTGGGGATTTATTCCCTCAATTTTACTTTTTTTTTTTTTTTTTTAATGAAATTTGGGATAAGGGTCTGGGGAGATGATTCAGCAGTTGAGAGCACTGTGCTGCTCTTCCAGAGGGCCAGATTTGATTCCCAGCAGCCACTGGGACAGTTCTCAACCATCTGTAACCCCATTTGGACAGGATCCAATACCCTCTTCTGGCTTCCTCCAGCAACAGGCATGCATGTGGCACACAAGCATGCATATACATAAAATATTTAAAATCTTTTTTATACCTGGAATTTATATTTTGTAAAATAAAATACACACTTCAGTGGCATTTAATATATCTCATTGTTGGACAATGACCACATCTGTCTAGCTTCAAACATTTTCTTCACCCAAAATCCATTAAACAGACACAACTATTTCTCTTCCTAGGTCCTGGCAATAACCCCATTGCTTTCTGATTCTATGAGTTTGTCTGGTGTAGATACTTCTTATAACTTGAATTATAAAGTATGTGTTGTTTTGTGTCTAAGAATCTTTGTTATACTGTTTCCTAGTTCTATCCCTTTATCATCAGTACTGCCTTGTATTACTTTGGAGCATCATTCAATCCCCCTTACTGCTGAATAGCCCTCCACTGTCTGTGTGACCCATGCTTAGCTTATCTACTGGTGGGTAGGGGCGTTGTTTCTAATTTATGGGTACTGGCACCATAACCATGTATAGAAACTATGTGAATATCAATTTGCAATTCCATCAGTATATCCTTAGGAACAGCACTGCTGGACAGTACTGAGTTACATATGGTAATTCTCTTTAATTTTGAGGAACCACCAACTGTTTTCCACGATTGTGTGAGAGGTATCTCAGCACTGAACAAGGATTTTAATTTATATCTTTCTCTACATTTGTTTCCCTGGTTGGTTGGTTTGTTTGTTTGTTTTTAATATAGATATCTTAATAGGTATGAATTATTTTTTGTTTGTTTGGGGGGCTTTGTTGGTTTTTGTTTGTTGTTTTGTTTTGTTTTTTTGAAGCAGGGTTTCTCTGTGTAGCCCTAGCTTTCCTGGAACTCACTCTTTAGACCAGGCTGGCCTCAAACTCAAAGATCTGTCTGCCTCACACTCATGAGTGCTAGGATTAAAGGCATGCACCACCACTACTTGGCCCAATAGGCATGAATTTTAACCCTTGTTGTTGCTCTTGAGACAGGGTCTCACTAGAGACTTCACTAATCTGTGAACTAGATTGCCCTTGAACTGTGGGTCCTCCTGCCTAACTCCCACCCCCCAGTACTGGAGTTAACCACCAGGCCTACCTGGATGAATGTCTTACTCTCCTCTTGATTTTTATTTCTTTAATGACTCATGATGTTGAGCATATTTTCCTGTGTACATCGGCCATTTCCAAACCTTCTTTGGAGAAATGTCTATTCAAGTCTTTTACCTAACCGCACCCTCACCCCACCCTACTGAGGGTCTAACCCTTGGCTTCCCCAATGCTAAGGGAAGTGTTTGTATACTCTGAGAAAAAGATCCCTATCGAATATAAATTCTACAGAAGACTGTCATGTCTCATTCTTGATCTTGTTTCAACTTTGATAAAGTCAAAACTTTCATTGGTTTTCTATGATTTTTGTGTCATATCTGAGAATCCATTATTGAATTTAAGATCATGAAGCTCTACTTCTGTGTAGGCAACCCATAATTATAGCTCTTATATTTGGGCCTTTGGTTCATTTTGGGTTGACTTTGTAATGGGAGGGTTCCCATTTTACCCTTTTTTCAGATCTATGTTTAGTGTGAGTGTGTGTGTGAGTGTGTGTGTGTGCCCACATGTGTGTGTGTGTCTGTGCTGACCAGAAGAGGGTGTCAGAGCCCCCAGAGCTGCAGTTACAGGCAATTGTGAGCTACTTAGTTCCCTGGATGAAAGTCAAGTTCTCCTAACACTGAGCCAGGTCCCCAGCCCTCATTTACTTTTTCCTTTTTAAATGTATATTGTTTAAAATTCCATTTGCAAATATTGGCATTTTTGTTCTGACCCCAGGCATAAAACCTGATGTAATCACTGTTCCTTCTACTAAGCTACATTCACACCCTGCAAGTTTAATTTTTTTTTTTTATTTATCAAAGTTTCTTTTCAAACCTAGAATCAAGCACTACCTCCCCAGGTATACTTATTCTATTAAGGTCTTAGGTAGACTAGTGGACATTTAAATGGCTGTTTTGTAAGTGAGGTTTCCCCCACCCCATCCTGAGGTAAATGCCTGAAGATACTGTGTGTTCCTATCTACACATGAACACTTTAAAATTGACTGAAGCTACTTTGCTTTCTCACCCAACAGCTGCCAGGCTGCTGAAACTGATAAGCCCAGACGAGGCGGCCGCCTCGATGAGGTTGGCTGAAGGCCATCCCATCCACTAAGATAACTACCATCACCTTTTACTACCAAGGGAGAGAACAAAGCAAGTCCAGATTTGTTTTACTGAAGGCTGGGAGCTTCGAGGGTGGAAGGCTTTCAGCACAGTGGCAAAGCTGTGAGAGAGATGACAGTCTTGGCTTGCCTTAGAAGACAAAATGGAGCCGATTACAAGTGAGGAAGATTTCTCACCCTGGTACTCCTCCAGTGGGCTGTGGTGGGGTAAGTGGTTTAACTGTACAGTCATTTCAAGTGCTTCCAGTGGTTAGCCACTACAGTTCAGGAGGCAGTATGAAAGTTGGATTTGACCGTATATCCTGCAGGCACAACCAGGGGTCCCTTCAAATTGCTTCTACTAACCCTTAACAAAGGAGACTGAGAGCTAAGGCTGAGGAAAATTCCCTGATCCATTGCCACATCAGATGCCTCAGAAAGAGTCTTAATGACTGCTAGCCTTGATACTGGTCTTTCTCTCAGCCCCACGTTCATCGTCAGTCAGTCTTACTGCTCCTCCTTCCCACATGTCCACCTCACCCACACATCATTGCCATCTCCCATCTTGATAGGTATAATATCTTCCTTACCTGGTTCTTGTTCACTGGATCCATGGACGTAAAATATATATGGAAAATATATTTTTTTTTTAAAAGATCAGATTTTATGTATCCCAGGCTAGCCTCAAACTTGCCAAGCACTCAACAATGATCTTCAACCTGATCCTCTGGACTATACCTCTTTGTTGGGATTACAGGTGTGTACCAAACTCAAGGTTTCATGTATATAAGGCAAGCACTTTATCAGCTGAGCTCCAGCCCAAGCCCCTATATATAAAACCTAAAGATAAAAAGCAGGCTATTGACCCTGTCTTAAAATTATATTTGTGTACCAAGCACACTATTTTCACTTTGAACTATGTTTGGGGTGCAGGGAAGAGAACTTCAGAGATGACTGACAGAATGTGTTCTAGGCCATTGAATCTTGACATTCATTTGAAGTACCCATGACTACAGTGGCTACAATATAAATAGGTACTGTGAGGTTTTACAGGCTGCTTTTACTTAGATTGCATGTTTGGTGAACAAGCCTTGGCTACATAATTTGCAGAGTCCAGTGCAAAATGAAAGTGAAGGACTTGTTCAAAAGTTAAGACTTTCAAAAGAGCTTCAGGGGAAGATTAAAAGAAGGCAGGCTCTGCTGAGTACAGTCCCATGAACCTGTTCAGGGTGCATTTCCACAAAGCTGGCTGTGTTGGTGCAGTGTGTGTGCTCACTGGAGTAGGGTCGGGTGTAGACAGTAAGGAGGTCAGGTGCATGCTAAGCTACCCTGGGTGCTACCATCCTCTTCCCTTCCTGTTCTCTAGCCCATCCACCACATTCACTGGGCAAGATGATAGTCCACTTTTGTTGTTGGTATTTTGGAGCTGACAACAGGACACAGAGCCTTGTGCTCAGCACATGCAGTACCACTGAGCTACAGCTGTCAGATAACCTTTTTTGTGGTTATTGTCATTATTGTTGAGATAATCTCACTGTTTAGCCTGAGCTCACAGTCCTCCTGCCCCAAGCTCCTGAGTGTCAGACTTACAGAAGTATACAATTGTGCCCAACACTCAAAACTATCTTTTAAATTTTTGTTTGTAAAATGGATGTTTTATCATTCTGAGTCAGGTAACACAGTCACAAAAGAATGAACATGGTATGTGCTCACTGTTAAGTGGTTATTAGCCTAAAAGTTTGAAATACCCAAGAGTCACTTCGCAGGAACAGTAGTACTGAGTACGAGGTCCCAGATGGAGGGCTTGGAGAAAGGACTGAAGGAGCTGAGGGAGTGTGCAGCTCCAGGGAGGTAGCAACACTGGCAACTGGCCTGACCCCCCATACTTCTGGAGACTGATCCACCAACTAAAGAATACACATGGAGGGACCCATAGTGCTGGCCACAAAGACTGCAGAGGAGGGTCTTGTTATCCGTCAGGGGGAGGAGAGGCCCTTGGGCCTGAGGGTGTTAGATCCCCCAGTATAGGAGAATGTCAAGGAGGGAAGACGAGAGTGGGTGGGGGGTGGGGTGGGTGGGTGGGTTGGAGAATATCCCCATAGAGGCAGGGGGAGAGTGGAGGGAATGGGGAGGTTCCAAAGGGGAGATCTGGAAAGGGGGAAACATTTGAAATGTAAATAAAATATGAAAATAAAAAAAAAATGGATGTTTTTTAAAAAATTTCTGAAATCTTATTAGTTTTACAGGACAAAAGGATCTTTGGGATAAGCGTGCATCAACTCATTTCTCCCCTGTTTTCAAACTCCCTGTCTTAGTTAATCTTTTATCACTGTGCTGAGATATCATATAACCAAGGCAATTTATAGGAGAAACAGTTGGTTGGGTAGCTGCAGTTTCAGAGGGAAAGTCCATGACCCTGGTGGCAGGGACCATGGCAACAGGCAGACAGGCAGGCAGGCACAGCACTCATCAGTAGCTGAGAGCTTACATCCTGATCTACAAGCACCAGGCAGAAAGCTAACTGGGAATGGTGTGGACTTTTAAAACCTCAAACCCCACCCACAGTGATGCATCTCCTTCAACAAGGCCACACCTCCTAATTTTTCCAAAATAGTCCCACCAACTGGGGACTAAGTTTTCAAACATATGAGCCTATAGGAGTCATTTTCTTTTCTTTTCCTTTTTCATACTTTATTTACATTTCAATTGTTTCCCCCTTTCCAGATCTCCCCTTTGGAACCTCCCTATCCCCTCCCCCCTCCCCTGCCACTATGGGGGTATTCCCCCACCCACCCACCCACTCTCGTCTTCCCTCCTTGGCATTCTCCTATACTGAAGGATCTAACACCTTCATGCCCAAGGGCCTCTCCTCTCCCTGATGGCTAACAAGACCCTCCTCTGCCACATATGTGGCCAGCACCATGGGTCCCTCCATGTGTATTCTTTGGTTGGTGATCAGGTCTCTGGGAGCACAGGGAGGTCAGGCCAGTGGACACTGTTGCTGCCTCCGTGGGGCTGCCAACTCCCTCAGCTGTAGGAGCCATTTTCATTCAAACCACTACACTCATCGATAGCTTCCTATGTAGCCAAGAATTAAGTTCAGAAATTTCAAAGTCCCAGTGCATCCCAGGTACTCAGATTCTTGTAGTGTGGTGGTGGTTTTTTGAGACAGAGTTTCAGTTTCATATCCTTGAATTCTTGACCTTCCAAGTTCTGTCTACAGGCATGTGTTGCCACCCTTCCTTTATGACCTCTTTTTTTTAAAGGTTTATTTATTTCTGTCTTTGTGTATATGAATGATATGTTTTACTTGTGTGTATATAAGAGTACCATATGTGTGCCTTATACCCCAGGAGGTCATAAGGAGACAGATGACCTGGAACAGGAGCTACAGAAGATTGTCAGCCATTATGGACATGCTAGGAACTGACCCCAGGTCCTCTATAAAAAGCATGAAACTGAACCATCTCTTCGGCCCCTCTGATGTTCTGCTTAATCTCTTTTTCTTCCTCTTTTCTTCCCTAGTATATTCCAAACAAATTCACCTCCTTTCATTTTCTCTACCGAACTAAAAATCTCCTCACCTCTGGGCTATCGCTTTTGCATGTACTTCCTTCCATCTGGGGTGTGAGGTCCCTCTTGCTTTTCTTTACATGACTTAGTGGGATTTATGGTGATGTATACATTTCTATGCACGACCTACAAATTTGTTTATGGTGGATTACCCCATAAGACTATAAGCTTATAGAGAGAAAGAATTGTTTGCGTGTATCATTACTATGTGTCCAAGACTTAGCACAGTATTGAGTACCTAATTCACAAACAGTTACCCTCTAGGGAAGGGCAAATAACCTTTTAAGCATTGCATGCCTTTAACAAAGTCTTCATAATCCGATAGTAATACAGAATTCCCACCTAGAGGACAAGAGATGGTAAAATTTTATTTGCAAATCCCAATCATTGTGCCATCTGTAATAAATTTCTCCTGGAGTCTTTTTATCTCATTCTGTTCCTGATGTTAATAGGATAGCCTTCTCTGGCCTATGTTAGTAGGATAGCCATCACTATGCCTTCTGCCTTCTCCGTGTTCTCTTTCAACTATCCCATAACAAGTTACTTTCTTTAAGGTTTAGTGAGGTTTAGCATCTGGCCCTGTCATGTTGCCAAGACTATCTGTATTGGCCTGTTTTGTACAGAAATTAAGAATACAGGTTGATGGTAGAACATTTGCTTCGTGTACACGAAGTAAAGAAGGAAGAGGAAGAAGAGGAGGAGGAGAAGGAAAAGGAAGAAGAGAAGCAAAAGCATTACTTCTCTTTATGTTCCGCCTTAAAGACAGGGGTTAATAGTCTTCCTGTTTCTGGCATTCCAGATAAGATAAAAATTACAGATAGAGTGCTATTATGTGATGTTAGTTCTTAACCTAGCCCATCTTCTGCTATTCATTGTATACCTACTTTATACTTAGTTGGTTTTATGTGCACATTCACTTTCTGGGAAGAATCTATATTTTCATTAGGTCTTGTGAGAAGTCAGATCCCTGGAAAATGCCCTGGCCTTTGCATCCTGCCTTACTTACCCCTAGGAGACCAAATCTGCAAAGCTGGTTGTGTCCTCGGTGTAAACCACTTGGTAGTATGACCTCAGGATGCATCTTGAACCTTGTTTTCAAGAGAATGTTGTAAACAAGCCCTAGGCTCAACACGCATTTTTGTACCTCATGAATAAAAGTGTAACATAAAATTTCCTGTCTGAAAACAGGCATCTGAGGACACTGCACAACGCGCTCAGTTGCTCGCATCTACTCACTCACATCACTATTTTACTTATTGTTTCGCGTCGCTTTTCTAAAGGTCCGAGTATAATGACCCTAGTGTCAGGGACTGTGTATACACCGTAATAAAAAAATAAAACCACAGTGCAAAACAAAACCTCCAAATATTGCGAAGAATTAAGTTCAGATTTAGAGCCTAAAAATAATTCAGTTGGAATGTGAGGAAGACATTGAAAAGCCATTATTCCATTATTCAGAAAGCTTTTGATATATATATATATATATATATATATATATATATATATATATGATGACAGGATATATACACATCAATACAATTTAAGAATTCTTGGGCACACACACACACACACACACACACACAGTGGCTTTTCATTAACCAGGATTGTTTCCGTTCTGTTTTCTTGCCAGAAAGGTTTTACACATCTTTCTTTCTTTCTTTCTTTCTTTCTTTCTTTCTTTGTTTCTTTCTTTCTTCCTTCCTTCCTCCCTCCATCCCTCCCTTCCTTTTTTTACTTCAACATTTTTTTTTTACTTATTCACTTTACATTCTGCTCGCTTCCCCCACCCCCCTACTCCGGTTCCTGGTCACCCCCTCCTACAGTCCTTCCCCCACCTCCTTCCCCTTCTCCTCTGAGTGGGCGGGGATCCCTCAGGGTATCACCCCACCCAGGCATATCAAGTCTTTGTGAGGCTAGGCCCATCTTCTCCCACTGAGGCTAGACAAGGCAGTCCAGCTAGAAGAACAGATCCCATGTACAGGCAACAGCTTTTTGGATAGCCTCTGCTCCATTTGTTTGGGACCCACATAAAGACCAAGCTGCTGATCTGCTACATATGTGCAGGGAGGTCTAGGTCCAGCCCATGTATGTTCTTTTGTTGGTGGTTCAGACTCTGAAAGCCCCAAGGGTGTTCAGATTAGTTGATGCTATTGGTCTTTTGTGGAGTTCCTATCCCCTAGGGGCCACAATCCTTCCTCCTATTCTTCTTCCATAAGAGTCCCCAAGCTCCAAGCACTGTTCAGCTGCAGGTGTCTGCATCTGTCTGAGTTAGTGGCTGGGTGGAGCCTTTCAGAGGACAGCCATGCTAGACTCCTGTCTGCAAGTATAACATGGTATCATTATTAGTGTCAGGAATCAGTGCTTGTCTACCGGACGGGTCTCAAGATGGCCAGTTATTGGTTGGCCATTCCCTCAGTCTCTGCTTCATCCCCTGTCCTTTTAGACAGGATAAATTTTGGGTCAAAAGTTTTGTGGGTGGGATGGTGTCCCTATCCCTCCATTGGGGTTCCTACCTGGCTACAGGAGGTGGCCTCTTCAGGTTCCATGTCCCCAATGCTGTGAGTCACAGCTAAGGTCACCCCCATTGATTCTTGGGTGCCTCCTTCTCCTAGGTCTCTGTCTCATCCTGGAGATGTCCTCCACCTCCCCAACCCTGTCAGTTGCAGATTTCCATTCATTCTCATGGCCATCTGACCATCCTTCCACACACTTGATCCTGAATGCTCACCCATCCCTCTCTATCCCCTCTCCCACCCAGTTCCCTCCCTCCATCTGCCTTCTTTCCTTTCTTGCTCAATGTGAATTTACAATCATTGAACTTGAATGAATGCAATTCTGCGAATGCATCGCCAAATGGACCCCTGCTGCCTTGCTTGAACCTAAAATTTGTTCTAGTGATCTCGTTTCCCTCCTGTACTGATTAAGCAAGGCAACTCATTTTCACAGGAAGGAAAGGAAGAAGTACATACCCAGATGTGATGAATTCCTCATCTATTTCCCGCTTACGCCCTTTAGCACTTTGGGGAGCACATTGGCAGAGGTTCCCCACCCACGCAAACCACAATCATACACATGCTTTCTAAGATTTTCTAACAAAGTTCTCCAAGTTGCCAGTCTGGGATCTCACCTAAAAAAAGGAATTGGCTGGCTTCTCAGGCAACAATCTCTTAAGTGCCACCACGGCCAAGAGCACCCAGTCTGATAAGGCACGTGCCAAGGCGCTCAGGTGGGGTTCTTGGCAGAGTGCCTTATACTGGAGCACACACGGGAGCTCCGTGGAGCCAAGCCAGGAAGTCCCTCCTTCCACCTTTGGGTTCGGTCTGTTTCCTTGTTGAAGCAACCTGTGGCTCAAAAAGACTTTTGAGGGGTTGGGGTGTAGCTCAGTTGATTAGAGGTGGAATAGAAAAATCAGAAGTTCGAGGTCATCTTCTACTCCTTAGTTCCAGGCCAGCCTGGCTACAGGGGACCCTGTCCTAATAATAATAATAGTAATAATAAGAAGCGTCGGCTAAGAGCATAGTTGGCGATCATGTCCCAAGCCAGAGCTAACCTCAGGTCACCGAGTTTCCTCAAAGAGGAAGCGGGGAGTCAATGAGGTCCAGCCCGGCAGGATTTTCTGCAGACAGACACCCCCTCCCCCCAAGGCTGGTAGAGGAGTCCAGTTCACGAGACTTGCCCTGGATGTCCGCCAATGCCAGGCTGCCCTTGACTTGGACAGACTGGGCCAAGGAAATGAAAGTAAAACCTGATGTGGCCCGAGCCCAGCTGGAAGTTGGCGACAGGTATGCCGCATCCTCAAAGAGACTGTAACAGCCGCGGTGTCAACAGACAATCCGGGGATGAGTTGAAAGGAAGGGTACAGAAAAAAGGAAGGGTTCAGAAAGGGACAGAAGCGAGAAAAAACTATGGTCAAGTTCTGGGATTTCTGGGAACCCACACAGTGCTCTGTGCTACCTGCGCTTGTTAGTGCAGACAGGCTAGCGCCTGGCCGGGGCTGCTGCGGTGACTGTTCCGCGGCCCAGAAGGCCCTAAGGTGGGCCAGTTCACTTAGCAGCAGCCCTTTCAACATCCGAATCTCAAGCCCCTACCAGAAGCCGAACCTAGGAATCTGTCCCCTGCCCTAGGTGAACTCAGTTTTGCAGTTCTAGGAGGATAAGTAATCTCAATGCGGCCATTTCTCCCCCAGGTGCAATGTCCATGGTTGTCTGGAGAGTGACAAATAGGCTAAACCAGCAGTGCTCAGCACAGACCGCACTGTGAGCAAGGTCCGCTGGACAGAATGCTTAGCCGGTTTTACGCTTGGTCTAACACTTAAAGGCAGATAAGGTAGGGAGCTTGGAGATCTGCCGGGGTGGCCAGGAAGAGGACATGAGTTGTCTGTGTCCACATCACCAGGGCTGGGGACTAGGAGCTGGCGTAGGTCATGTCTTTAGCTTCAGGACCTCCCTGGAAACCTTCATGTGGAGATGCGCCTGTTACCCCGTTTGGCTCTAGAAGGGAAGAAAGTGAACTCAAGAATCTGTGAAGCGCACAAGCCGGAGGCAAACGACTGATTCATCGTGAATTAGCACATATCTCTGGGCAGGGGCCCGGCATTCTCCTCTCCCCCTTGATGAGAATGGTGACCCCAGCCAGAAAACTTCGGGCCGCTGCACCCCAATCTTTTGAGTCCAGACTCTGTAGCTTCCTACCTTTAGTGTGACTGGGACATATACTTACCCTCTCGGCACTTCACTTTTATTCAAGAGAACACCAGCTCAGGAGTGTGTGTAAAGATCGAAAGAGATGGGGAACCGGCTGGGATTTGCCAACTGTAACGTGATTAACATATGTGAGGCATTAGTGTGCTCCCAGTCTGTCAATCCTCACGTTTACAATCGGTGAATGAAGGCAGCCAGGCCGACTCGCAGGTTATAGCCTTATAAGGGATAATAGTGTCACAAGGAAGAAAACAAAACTATCTCTCTTCCTAACTTTGGCTATTCCTGTATTTCCAAATAGGAATGTGAGTTCTGAATTTTCAGATAACTGCCCTCTCCAAACCCCAATTTCCAATTCAGCTGTTCCCAGTTCTGCCCTTATTACAAAATCATACTAGCTAGTCTATCAAGAAACCCCTCAGTCTTAGCCACTGTCAGGAGGACTGAGCCTCACCCTTCCAGGTGTACGCTATGGGCACAGATGGGGGTCAAGGCTCAGTCAGGTGTTAAGCCGGCAGGGGGCGCGGCCCACTTGAGGTAACAGCTCCCCAAGTCCAGGGTTTTGGTTATCCATGTGTCCCACCCGACTCCCGGTTCTTGCAGCACTATCCAGAAAACTCAGAACAGCACTCGGGGTTGTAGACGCTATGGGAAAAGGATTCCCCGCACCCAATCTGTTGTGGCCCTCCTTCCCTTCTCGCTGTTTGAACCCTATGCTGGGAAATTAGGGCAAGGGAAGTCCTGCGCTAGTCTAATCTTTCAGAGCGGATCTCGGAGACGCCTGGCCACAGGGGACCTCTTACTCCTAGCCCCATACCCACAGGCAAGCTGCAGGGCAGGTCTAGTTTTAGAAGCAAGCGCGCTGGAGGAAAGGGAGGGCTCCAGGGCAGAGCAGGCCCCGCCCCTCCCTTCCCTGAACGCTTATAAGACGCTGGAGCTGGCGCTCACTATTCAGTGGTTTCTTGGTGACACTAGACTGAGCAACTCCAGCGTTACTGCTCTCGGTTTCTCGGCTTCTCATCGCAGTCAGTCTTGGACTTTGGGGTTTTGCCACTGTCAGAAGGACGTCTCGGACTTTCTGCTTCAAGTGCTTGACAATTCACCCCTTCAGCAGGTAGGAACCGCTGGCCTTCAGCGTGTTGGGGAGGAGAACGGCTTTGGCAAAGCCCCAAAACTTGCAGTGCTGGACAAGGGGAACAACCCACTTTAGGGTACACCTCATGTCCCAGGTCTAGCTCATGCGCATAGCTGGAGCTCTCCTGAGATCCCCCTCCTTCTTGGGCCGTGATCCTAGGACTTTAGTCAGCAACCTCTGGAAGCCTGGCACTTTGCAATGGCTTCCTTTGCCTTGCTTGTCACCCACCCGGCCAGCGCAAAAACCTCTGGTGTTTCTCTGCGCCGGGGGAGATAAGCAGCTGAGCCAAGAAGAGCGCTGCCAAGCGGCTCCCCCCTCCTGCTGCCACCCTTCGTGGGCCGCCAGGATTGTGCAGCTGGCCCGGTTGCTCACACTCGGCTTCTTGCTCCTTTCCAGGGTATCAGCATCGCCACAGAATGAAGCTGGTTTCCATCACCCTGATGTTATTGGGTTCACTCGCCTTCCTAGGCGCGGACACCGCACGGCTAGACACTTCCTCGCAGTTCCGAAAGAAGTGAGTTTGGGGCTGTGCTTTCTTTCTTCAGTCCCAATACCTGGCAATAAGGAAAAACTGAGGGATGGTCTGGAGGTGTCAGAAAGGAAGTAGAGACAGGAGCTGGCTAGAACTTGAACTTAGGCCAAATGCATCTGCTTGTTTTCTAGGTGGAATAAGTGGGCGCTAAGTCGTGGGAAGAGGGAACTACCAGCATCCACCAGCTACCCTTCCGGACTCCGCGATGAGAAGACAATCCCTACCCAGACTCTTGTTCAGCTCCAGGATGAGCAGAACACATTTAGCACCCCACAAGCCAGGTAACTATGGTCTCTGCAGAGGATGTGCCCTCTCCCCGGGGATTGTCCTGGCTGGACTGCAGCTGCAGCTCCAGTGGAGGGAGCAGGTTCCAGGTCCCTCGGGTTCTGCATGGCTCCGGTCCCAGGTGGTTGGGACCAAAGCCCTGGTTGATGAGGTGTCTGTCCTTCCTTCTCCGCAGCACTCAGAGCGAAGCCCACATTCGAGTCAAACGCTACCGCCAGAGCATGAACCAGGGCTCCCGAGGCAATGGATGCCGCTTCGGGACCTGCACAATGCAGAAATTGGCCCACCAGATCTACCAGTTAACAGACAAAGACAAGGACGGCATGGCCCCCAGAAACAAGATCAGCCCTCAAGGCTATGGCCGCCGACGCCGGCGTTCCCTGCTGGAGGTCCTCCGGACCCGGACTGTGGAGTCTTCCCAGGAGCAGACACACGCAGCCCCAGCCTCCTGGGAGCACCAAGACATCTCCAGACTCTTTAGGATATAGGTGCCGGTAGCAGCATTGAACAGTCGGGCGAGTATCTCCTTGGCGCCTGCGGAATCAGAGAGCTTCGCACCGGGCGCAGACCGAGACAATCCTGCAGAGATCTGCCTGGCTGCCCCTAGGGGAGGCAGAGGAACCCAAGATCAAGCCAGGCTCATGTCAGAAACCGAGAATTACAGGCTGATACTCTCCGGGCAGGGGTCTGAGCCACTGCCTTGCCCGCTCATAAACTGGTTTCTCACGGGGCGTAAGCCTCATTACTACTTGAACTTTCCAAAACCTAGCGAGGAAAAGTGCAATGCTTGTTGTACAGCCAAAGGTAACTATCATATTTAAGTTTGTTGCTGTCAAGAGGTTTTTTTTTCGTAACTTCAAATATATAGAGATATTTTTGTACGTTATATATTGTATTAAGGGCATTTTAAAGCGATTATATTGTCACCTTTCCCTATTTTAAGACGTGAATGTCTCAGCAAGGTGTAAGGCTGTTTGGTTCCGTGTGTGTGTGTGTGTGTGTGTTCGCGCGTGCGCGCGCGCGCGCGTGTGTAAAGTGGGGAGTGCCTGATTACCGCCTGTGGATGAAGAAAAAACATTGTGTTTCCTATAATCTATTTACATAAAATATGTGATCTGGGAAAAAACAAACCAATAAACTGTCTCAATGCTGATTCATTCTCGGTTCATGCATTTGTGGAAGGATGGTCTTGGTTTGGGTCGGCCTGGGAGTGCTGAGATTTTGCTGCTTGTTTTGGGAAAACTGAACTGCAGTGTGAGTGCAAAGCAACCTCTCTATGCAGGTCTTATCTGTCACGAGCTCTGGTGTCCATGTGGGTGCACAAAGCGCGTGTCCTAGGAGGGAGTCAAGAGTTCTCGGAGAAACCGAGTTCACCTTCTTGAGTGGCAGCCAGACCGGGTAGGGTAGGGTGAGCCCTAGTTAGGCGAGCCTGGGCTTCTTAGGTTGCGCAATATACTCCCAATTTTATGGGGTTGCTCACTGAACCTGAGCTAAGGCGTTCTTTGGAGAATTAAGCTGATATTCAAGGCTTTCTAAGTAGAGAGTTTATGCTCCAGTTGCGAGTGTTAATACTACAGGAGCAAAATGTTCGCACAGCTCTGGGAAACCCTCAAGAGCAGCCCAAGTCTCCGCTGAACCCTAACGTCCATAAGCGGGGCTGTGGCGCCCCCTGCTGGCCATTATGCGTGCTCCCCCAAGAGCAGTAGAGTAGTACGTGCGGTTTAATAAGTTCTTCTACGTGGGAGTCGGCACATAGCCTTAATGAAAGAGGAAAGAAAGGGGGGCGGGGAGCAGTTTGCAGATGCCAACTGGCCTCCCCCTCCCCCGTCTTCTCTCCCCATCCCCGACCTGCACGCGGGCTTGCTGTGCCGGGACTGTGACTCAGCGCCCACACGCTGCGCAGCGAGCAGCTGCTGGCCGGAGGCGGGCGGATGGACGTGCAGCCGGAACCGTGCGCCTCCGAGGGCCTGAGACCTTCATTGTTCCGTCTCCCCTTCCAGCTCTCCTCTTCCTTCCTCTTTCCCAAGCCTTTTTCATGCTCCCTTCACTTCTATCTAGCCTTCTCTTCCCTCTTTCCTTCCTCCTTGCTTTCTGTCACCACCGTATCCGGTGAGGAATGCTAGACTCTAAGCTTGAAGGCCCAGAGCACAGGGACTATTAGAAAGGGAGGCTAAGGTGGCGGGCGCCATGTACCTGCCTAGGTAGGAGGCCCGACAAGTTGGCTCACTCAACCAATCCCTGAAGATCAATTATTGTGCTTTCCTGAAAGTTTTGCTAGCCGTTCGGACATGCCGAATTGCCCATGCCTCTAGCTGATTTAGGGTTTCTGGAAGCCGTTAGGTTTGGAGAATGGAAGTATTTGGGGATGGTATTTCAGGACCCAAACCGTGGGGCCAGATGTTTTCTTCCTTGCAGAAGAAAAGCCTACATACATAATGAAAAGCACTGGTGCTGGGTGTGAGTCTACACACAGCCTGATAGAGGCAGGTCCTGCTTCTGAAGAAAGCAGCCTGTAGCACATACAATCACCCACAAGGCCTCAATTATTGGCCTCTGGCTGTAGGAAATATCAGTCCCATCCAGTTCCGTGTCCTAGTTGATCTTAACAATATCATGGAGCTCACAGCACCAGTAGATCATAATTGCAGCACAGAGCATCCTGGCCACAAGGACTTCTTGCTAAGTATTCACTTGGAACTTTGCCAGGTCCCGAAGAGGCACAGGGCATGCATGAAAGAGGAAATGACTAGAAGCACTGCCATTGCTGTGCCGGTGGGTTCAGGGTGGTCCGCAGGGGTTGTGGAAACTACTAAGAGCAGAGACCACCTTGGCTTCACCGACAGAGGCTCAAGCCACTCACTTGAGTTCTTTCTTTAAGCCAAGGTTTGTCCCGTAGCCACAGAGCCCTCCAGCCAAAACCTCAGTCTGGCAGAACTTCAACCTACCAGACAAAGCTGCCAAAGACAGGTTGGGCACCGGCTTAGGGGCAGCTGGGAACAGGCATCTAGCCTTCGTCTGAAGGAGTCTTATGACCTCAGGGAATTCAAGGCAAGTATAACTAACTGTGGTGGTTCAGCCCGGAGAGGAACCAGACAGCTGCTCAGCTGGAGTCTTTCCCATTGCTAAACCTGTGACTTGAGACATTTCTGAGCAGACAGAGACCCTCTTATGACCAGCCTGGTACAGCATTTGGGATTAACTAAAGGTCACCACAAAGCCCTGGGCCCTCTCTGGAGGCTGTTCAACCGGCCTTCTGGATTTTTTTTTTTTTTCATAAGGTGCTGAAGGTTATCTGGGTAGGGCCTCCTGATGCCAAGAACACATAGTTTATCAACGGCATTGAGTCATTTTGTGAGCTGATTTGAACCTGTCCACAGCTGAGAAATAGTCACAGGTTTATTTTCTTTCTTCTTTCTTTTTTTAGTCTGTAGCTACTGTTTCTGGCCATGGGAATGGTATCATCCATTTGTAATCAAACAAGGGTACCAGACAGTTTCTTGAAAGTTCAGCACCAGCAGGTTGTCTGAACAGCTAAGGGTGGAAAGGAGAGATGAGGTGAGACAGAAACCAGTTCTTTTTTTAGTCCTTGCTTGGTGTCAAATATTCTTCTAGCCAATTTGCATACCTTATCTCACCAAGTTCCTACAGTAGCTTTATGAAGGACTGTTATTATCTCTATTAGTAGATAGGGAAGCTGAACTTCAGAGACATAACGTAACTTGGGCAAGGTCACACAGTGAGTAGGAGGAAGGTGGATTTGCACCCAAGTGCCACAGGCTATTTTGATGCTAGGAAGACCTAGGAAGTAAAATGAGATAATTTTAACCTTTAGATTCTCAGGCCTGATGTCCCCGGTTGTCCTCTAAGGACAGCCTCGATAGGTGAGAGCTCTCCATGGGGGGGGGGGGAGGATGGGAAAGAAGAGTTGCTTCAGCATTGAGCTCAATATGTACAAAAGAAAGAAATGAAGCAAGTTTTGAATTCCTGGTCTTCATTGGAAGCAAGGATCATAAATCAGGAATGGCCTTTCCCCATCCTGAGCTAGGCTACTGGCCTCTTTGGTTTGCATTGCCAAATATAGTTAGAATATACACTGAGGCCTCCAGAGCCGGCTTCTGAGAGAAGGGCCTTCTGAGAAGCTATTCCTGGCTGTGCACAGTCCTGCACTGTAGTTCTCCAGTTGTCTGGAAGAACACCTGTGTCTACAAAGCTGCAAATAGTGTTTCCACCCTCGAGTGGGACCTTTTGTTTTGGCCTCTGCTATCCAAGGCAGCCTTTGAAAGGAGGTTCTGAGTCTGACTCTGAGGGAGCTACACCGGAGCCCCTCCTTTTCCCAGCGGAGGAGCAGGAGGCCCTGTTATCCTGAGTTCCAGAGAGGGTTTTGCTAAAGCTGGATTGGAGGGTTCGTCTTGATTTGCAAGGGAAGAAGGGTGAGGCTAGATAGATATCTGGTGGTCCCACTGGTCTTGTTCCAGAGCTATTTTGGAACATTTTGGAAAAACAATAAAATGACTGGCCACACAGGCAGCTGAGTTTTAGTAGACTGTTATACATTTATCTATCCAACAATAGGAAGTATTTGACTTATTATGCAGTATTTATTCGGCATGGCAATTCACCTTTATCCCCATCCCCAGTCATAATGATCATTAGTATTTTAGTCTATACTTTAGATACTTTTTAAAATACACTATACACACCTATATTATAGACACATAGACATATACATCTAATCCACAGACACATTCGTGTGTGTGTGTGTGTGTGTGTGTGTGTGTGTGTGACACATGCCACCACATATTTGTGGAGATCAGGAGAAAACTTTCAGTGGATGGTTCTTTCCCTTCTTCCTGGGACTATGTGTGTCCCAGCCTCAAACTTAAGAAGTCAGTCCCAGTGACAAGCAGCTTTACCCACTGAACCTTCTCATGGGCCCTTTCCTGTCTCTCGGTGAAGGATACTTGCCTTGCCTCTGCCATAGAAACATGCAGATGAACATCCATCCAGTTCCGGGACTTCTTCTGAACTGAGTCTGCATTTCTTAGTCAGCTGTATCCAGAATTCCCACCACTGAGTCAGGAGGCTTTGGCATGCAGATGATGCTAAATTGCAGGAACTGCATTTGAGAAGGCCTTGTGCACATTTCTAATCTTACCAGCAGTATGTGAGACCTCTCATCTCCTCATGGCTCTACGAACCCTGGTATATGTGATGGTTAATTATATATGTCATCTTGGCTGGGCTGTGGGATGCCCAGCTAGCTGGTAAAACATCATTTCTAGGTGTGTCATTGAGGATGTTCCCAGAGGAGATTAGCATTTGAATCAGCAGATTTAGCAAAGGAGAGTCACCCTCACCAGTGTAGGCAGCTATCATCTGGTCTGTTGAGACTGGTAATAGGACAAGAAAGTGCAGGAGAAAGGGGAATTCCTCTCTCTTCTGGAGCCAGGATATTCATTTCCTTCTACTCATAGACACTGGACTCCTGGCTTTGGACCTTTGGACTCCAGGCCTTAGCATACCATCCCCAAAGACCGGGAACTACACCCTCAATGCCTCAGATTCCCAGGCCTTTGGACTCAGGCTAAATTATACCTTTGGCTTTCCTGACTCTTCAGCTTGCAGATAGTGGATTTTGGACCTTCCCAGCTTCCATAATTTTGTGAGCCAATTCCTATACCAAATATCCATGCATCCATCATCCCGTGTTAATTCTGTCTCCCTGGAGACCCTTATGAATCCAGCACGAATCCTCTCTTGTGATTTTGCTCAGAGCTGGGGATGTGATGAACACTGACAAAATCCTTGCCTGGCATGTTTGAGGTCCATCTCCAGCACTGCAAATAAAGATCTAGAGCCCAAATACAATACTGCTTACATTCTCACAACCCATTCCTAGTGGGTTTTAATATGCTCACATTTACTTATTTATTGGTTATGTGAACTTTCCCTAATGAGCTAGGCAATTTTAAAAGCAGTGGAATGTTTGTATATTGCTTGCTCCTTCCCACTCATCTGTGTATCTTGGACATCTCTCAGTGCCAATAAACACATCTAGATACAGCATTGTTTTTACTTCATGCATGGCATCTCATTAGACAAAACCATCACAATCTGTTTAACTGTTCCTCTCTGCTGTTACACAGTAGAATTTTCCTATATTTTTGTTACTAAAAAATGCTCCTAATGTATATCCTTTCTCATTTATTTTTTGGATCATTTCGTGACTTGTTTTTGACAATAAATAATTTGAAGTAAAATGACTGGGGGACAGAGGTAGGAAGATCTCTGTGAGTTCCAGGCCAGCCTGGTCTACATAGCAAGTCTCAAGCCAGCCAGGGTTACATAGAAAGACCCTATCTTTAAAATATGTATATGATTTCTGCATGTGGATGTGGACACACAGCTGGGGGCAGAGGAGCACTGTTGGGAGTTGGTTCTCTCTCTCTATTGTGGACTGGGGGGAGAGCTTAGGAGGCCAGGCTTGTACAGAGCTCTCACCCACTGATCCACCTCACTGGCCCTCATGGTTCTGATATTGCCCTCTATATTGTGAGTTCTTTTAAGAAATACTTTATAATCGTATTCTAGTGGCATGGTTGTCATTGTCAGCCGACTCTTCTTCACGCTTCATTTCCTATGACAACGTGACCTTTCTGGTTCATTTTGTTAAAGCTTGATCTATGGTAATTGTGCACTGGACTGTGGTAGTCACTCCACAGAGGCTATTTGCTTCTTTTTGAGACAGGTGTGTGTGAGTGAGTGTGTGTGTGTGTGTGTGTGTGTGTGTGTGGTGTTTTTAAACGTAAAATAACCTTTTCCATCTATGGAGATCAGACTATGTCCTGCTCCAGTTATCCTCTATTGGATGGAATGGTAGCATTCAGGTTGTGTCTTACCTCGAGTGACTCCATTTGTAAACAGCAGTCAGCTGCATTTCGAGTACAAAAGCTTAAACACAATGATTTCATATCTTGTTTGTGTAAGCAAACAGCTGGCACAAAGAATGAGGCAAAGGCATTTACACACAGAAATGACTACCACCTATGAAGTTATCCAAGTAAATGAGGATATCCAAGCAAAGAAGGCTGTCAAAGCCCTGCCAGAAAAAAAAAATAAAAAAACAGACTTGAGAACTTAGCAGCTGAGGATGCAGCCCCTCACCTGGTTCATGTAAACAGAGGAACACCTCGCTCTGGGGAATCACACTCATCAACCTGCCATTACACCATTGGGCGCACGTGCCCAGAAGGAGCTCCTGAATGCCAGACTCAGAGCTGAAGCTCTGTGAAGGATCACCTTCTGTGAAGGATCACCTTGTGGCTGCAGTGACACCAGCTCTTTGCATTGGCTCTGGGGTGTTTCACTAAGGTCATTAGAGCCTTGGTGCCCCTTTAACCCTTTATTTGTTCTGTAACATTAAGTGTGTGTGTGTGTGTGTGTGTGTGTGTGTGTGTGTATGTGTGTGTGGTCTGAGAGTTAAGAGCAATAACTGAGACTGGAATAGAAGAACTTGTGTTTTTCCTTTAAGGCTCTGGCTACCAAGTGATAGATATCAGTAGTACTTGGTGAGGTAAGGCCAAAGGAAGTGATATAGCTATGAATTTGTTATTCAGTAATTATGATCCATTATTTACTTAATTATTTACTTATTTAGAGACAGGCTCACAATGCAGGACTGGGTTGCCCGGAACTCAGAGACCTACCTGCCACTGTCTCCTCTAGTACCGGGATAAAGGTTGTGTGCTACCACCAACTGGCTCATGTATGTGCCTGGCAGTTCTCCCCTGCCACCTTCATAATCTACATCTTCGATGGCCTATGTGCAAAGTCATTTTCTGCCTTAGTATTCTTGAGCCTCCACTTCTCTTTTAATCATGTCATGATTTTTTTTTTCATTCCTTAAACATTTTGAAGGTGATGGAATTTGTTTTGTTTACGTCGAGAGGCGGGGATTTAACTTTATTCTTTCTCCCAACTGTCAGCCAGTTGTTCAGCATGCATGCAAAATAAGACTCACCTTGCAAAGCTGTTCTTCACGGGTCTCCAGAGTGAAGTCTGAAGTTCTCTGGGGTGACAGCGGAGAGAAGGCCAGCCTCTTTCTCCAGCTTCCAGGGGGGCGCTCTAGTTCCTTTTCTGTTTTATATGTTGGGGCTTCAGTGGCAGGTTTTATTTGAAGAAGGAGTTCATCTGCTTGCAGATAAATACCAGGATAACTTCCCAAAGAGTAAATATTTGAATGTTTCTGGTCCTTTCGTTCTTTTCTGTTGCTCGGTTTGTCATTTCCTTCACTAGCTTAGCAATATCTGGAAGCTTACTCTGAAACTGTTCAAACTCATGACAAAGAGAGAGATAATAAAATGAAGATTTTTAGATTATTAAAACCCAGCAAGTAAAGCTGGTGGTGGTGACACTGGCCTGTATGTCATCCCATACTTGGGAAACTGAGGCAGAAGAGTTGCTTGCTCAAGGCTAGCCAGGGCTACATATTGGGACCCTGAATCAAGACCACCTAACAATGATTATGATTGGTATATATTCTTGTTTCTTTCTCCCCTGTTCTTTTCGGAAGTCCCTTCCCTTCCTTCCTCTCTTCTTCCCTCTGCTACTTTGTATCTTTTTGCCTCAAATCTCATTATACATCCCTTCAAAAAATGAAAAAAAGTCCTCTTACATAACCACCGCTTAACATAAACAGTAATTCTGAGGTACCATCTCATAGTCAGTCTGTAATCAAATTTGTCCCCAAAATGCATTTGACTGATTTGTTCCAAACAGATACCAAACAAAAGCGTTCAATCTCTAACAATTTCTTAACCTAGAGCCACCCCGCCCCCCTTGTTTTCATGCCACTGACTTCTTGAAGAAAACAATATATTCGTGAGTATGATTCAGAACTTTTAGAACACAGACAGCACTGGAGTCGCCTCTTCACCACCAGTGAGGCCTGAGCAGGGACGGCCTGGCCTGCCGGCATGGGTGGGGCAAGTGGCACATAGTACCAGTGTTGCAGTATTTCTTACATAGAAAGAATCTTGCAATGTCGTTCCTCCTGCTTTTCCATGTTACACTTTTTCCACTTGACCTTTCCCCTAGTAAGTCAGCGGCATCGCCTGGAGGAGAATTAAGATTGGTACAACCGGAATGCAAGGAGAAAGAATCAGTCTGAACTGAACCGGTCAACGTTCAGTTTTCTGGCTTTTTAACCAGCCTCTTGAAGCCCACATCAAAAGCAATAGTTTGAAAGTCAAAGCTTTTTACTCGCAGAGAGGCGGGTTTTGTTGAGAGGAGAAAAGGCTCTTCAGAATCAAAAGGAGAAGCCGGAAGCACCAGGACTCAGGCTTCACCCACGTGGGAAAGAGGCTGCTGGAAAAGTATACTGGACCCCTCACCCAGTCCTCTGTGGACCTAGGAGGTGGTGGGAGGTGGAGGGGTAGAGAGATGGGGCAGCGGTTAGAATGAGGAGCATCCAGCCTAGACATTGCAGCTCAGTCTAGCTCCCTGGGGGGGGGGGGGGGTTAAGGGGGGGGGGGAGGGAAAGTGGAGTGGGGAGGGCAGTCACATGCCCATAGTCACTCCCGGCCATCTAAATGGGTCTAGCTGTTCTGAGCCAGAATCCTGTCAGCTGTATTCCCTTGATTGCGGGAAGACTGCCATCCACAGCCTCTTGCAGGTCCTGCTCCAGCACAGATGATCCCTGTCTACATCCAGTTATTGCTGAGCTCAACCCTCCACCTCCCATTCTGATTGCTCCACATTACAAAGACACTCATGAGCCATCCCCAACTTGTTAGAACAAAGAATAGACCAAAGAGATGGTCACCTACCTCTGTGTTAGGCTGACGCTGAGCTTGGGGAGGCTCACTCGAACCTGTACACAAGTCACACATGGTCCTGGATCCCCAGTCTTCGGTTGCTTTCCATTGACCCTTGTGGATAACCTTTTGTCTCAATCTGATGGACGCCAGTTAGAACAGGGATCCTTAACCTCTTTCACCTACCAAAAACACACGAGGAGCTTTGAAGAAACTCCTGATAGGAGCGCCACGTCAAGAATTGAACCAGGTGCTCTCTGGGAGGGGACTGGTGCCCTTACTGTTGCGAGCAGCATTTATCCCGTGAGGCCACTCCACATTGCTCAGCTCATACATGTTGTTCTTCGGCGGTTCCAAAAATGGATCCGTGACAGATTAGAACAAGAGTTGATTGGTTTATTTGTTTTAGATTTAGTGATGCATCCAGTAGAACGGTCAGAAATAGAAGGGTTAATAGCAGCCAGAAGGGCAGGTGCTTGGAGTGAAGACAAGCTGCAGCAATGGGAAGCAAGCCAGCTGGCAAGGAGGTATCACAAGACAGGTGTGCTGATGGCCCGTGTAGGCATTCAGGAGGAGCTGGAGTTTTCAACCGGACACCGATGGCCCCGATCAAGGGACACCGATGGCAGCAATCAAGGCAACTGTTGTGAACTCGTAGTTTCAAGCCTCAGGCAGGAAGATTGTGGTTCAAGACCAGCCTGAGATATATACTGAGAGTCCACTGCAAAAATCAAAACAACAGCAAAAACCAGATAGTAAATAAATAAACAAATACATTAAAAAAAAAAAAATGAGAGAAAGCCTTCTAGAAGCAAGTACACCAAAGAAATCCAGCTTGGAATTCAGAGGAAGAATTGAAGTTGCTGCATATTATGGGCTGACTTGTGCTCTTCATTCAGCTCTTAACCCCCAGAATCTGAAGACAGTACTTTGAAGAAAACTGAGTTGAAGCGATGACTCGGCAGTTAAAAAAGCTGCGTCTGCTACTGCTGCTGCTGCTGGGAATCAGGGTTTAGTCTCCAGCATCCACATGATGGCTTAGAAACACCTGTAACTCCAGTGCTGAGACTCTGATGCCCTCTTCTGTCCCACCCCTGGAGGCACCAGGCATGAATTTGGTGCAACTACATACATATAGGTAAATAGTCATACACATAAAATTAAAACAAACTAACAAATGAATGTTTATAAAGAATAAAAATAGAATAAGTGTGGGTGTGGGGTAATCTAATCTGTATCTTCTTATTTCTATTTATTTTTGTGGCCTTGAGTTTAAGATTCTTTTGCTTCAGCCTCTTGAGTGCTGGGGTTACAGATGTGGGCCACCATGCTGGGATTTTCTGTCTTGTCAAGAAGATCAGTCCCTAAGAACACAGAGAGAAGTTGGCTACATCCAGCCTGTAGAGTCACAAGAACACAGTTCCACTGCTTTATCTACCAGTCTTGAGTATTTCATTGTGGTCCCAAAAACCCAATACCTGTTGAAGGGATCTGCAGGAACAGGGCATGGCTACCATCTCAGAGACATAGTACTGTGGCCAAGTCTCAGCCATTTATGTGACAGGGTCACTGATGCAGGACAACAAGAATTTCTCATGTGTGTGTGTGTGTGTGTGTGTGTGTGTGTGTGAGTGTGTGTGTGTCCGTCCCCATGTATGCCTGTGTCCATATGCATGAGCATGAGACCCCCCCCCCCCCCCGCCCCGGGCCACTGTTTCTATCTAGTGTCTTCATCTATTGTCTATACCTTATTTCCTGAAACAGAGTCTCTCACTGAACCTGGAATTTATGGATTCAGCTGGACTGGCTGACCAGGAAGCCTAGGGACCCTCCTGTCTCTCCCTTCTCAGCACTGAGATTCCAGGTATACACACTGCTATGCCTGACTTTTTATATGGGAGCTGGGAATCTGAACTCAGGTCTATGCTTGTATCACAAGCATTTTACCCACTGAGCCACCTCCCCAGCCTTGGATTTTGTTCATTCATTCATTCATTCATTCATTCAATAACGTTATAGTTTTTTCAACTACTTTGTGCTGGGTCATTATTGCTGTTGGGATGGTCCAGGTGAGAGAGGATGTTGGTGTGGATTGGAGTTTCTAGAGAATTAGTTATTAACATCAAACCAACTAGTCATAGAGTTTTTTTGAAGTCCCCTTGGCCTTGCACTTACCTGCTCACAGAGGGATTCAGAGACCTTGTCTGCAAAGAGAAGACTGTGAGAACTGGATCCAAAGGGTTATCTATAGCCACTTCAAGTAGACAATTCCCTCCTACAGGTGGAAACTGGTTTGCTTTTGCACCTATACATTCCATTGGCAGTAGGTGAACAAAGTTAAATGTCTCTCCTGAAGGCCCCATTTCTATTCTTTGATTTAATACCCAACATCCCGACTGTAAATTAACTTTGTTAGTTTTTCTGAAATGTCAAAGTTTTTCCCCCCTCAAAGTGAGAAGCTGGTGTTTCCAGGCAGTGACCCCGGTGGCACTTGTAGACTTCTGTGCCACTGTAGACAACAACCGGATTCCCTAATTCAGACCACATTGGCCCTCCAGCCCTGTATGACCTTGATGGGGGAGGGGGAAGGCCGACAACAAAAACGTCCTCCAAACTATGCGTTTTCTTCCAAATAAGTATCCATCCCAAATTCCCTCCACCAGTTTTATTTTTTACCGAATGATAGACAAATTATCAACACTGAGCCAGCAGACTCTCTCTAATAGCTGGGAAGCTTTAGAAATAAACTGTCAGGTTGGATGTGACAAGCTGATAGTGGGACATAGCCGGGTCTCTAAGATCCTGCTGCTTAGACAGGCAGCCCTCACTGCCTTATCGACATGGAGGACTCCTCACTCACCTCATTATTTGAAGTGATGTGAGAGTCCAAGATAGTCTGGCCAATTTGTACTCTGGCCTTGTTTCATTTGGCAGGCAGGAGAGGGGACGGTAAAGGATGTGGGCTTTGAAGTTAGGCAACCCCGAATTTGCACACCGACTCTCCCTCCTCCCAGCCCTATAATTGTGGGCAAATGTCTTAAACTTCAGTCTCTATTTCATTAGCTATAAAGCTGGGGTAATCATATTTACCTTATGGGCTTGTGAGGATGAATGATACAAGGCAAACGAAAGCTTCAACCTTGGTTGGCAGCACAGTCAATGCTTATTAACTGGCAACTTTTAAAAATAGAAACAATTAAGGATGTCCTCATGTAAAACATAAAGCACCTGTTCTTTTGTGTGTATGTGTGAGAGAGTGTATGTGTGTGTGAGTGTGCATGTGTGTGAGTGTGCATGTGTGTGAGTGTGCATGTGAGTGTGTGAGCGTATGTGAGTGTGAGTATGTGTGAGTGAGTGTGAGTATGTGAGTGAGTGTGTGTGAGTGTGTGAGTATTTGAGTGTGAGTGTGCATGTGTGTGAGTGTGCATGTGTGTGAGTGTGCATGTGTGAGTGTGAGAGTATGTGAGTGTGAGTATGTGTGAGTGAGTGTGTGAGTGTGAGAGAGTATGTGAGTGTGAGTATGTGTGAGTGAGTGTGTGAGTATGTGTGAGTGAGTGTGTGAGTGCGTGTGAGTGTGTGAGTGTGTGAGAGTATGTGAGTGTGAGTATGTGTGAGTGAGTGTGTGAGTATGTGAGTGAGTGTGTGTGAGTGTGTGAGTATTTGAGTGTGAGTGTGCATGTGTGTGAGTGTGCATGTGTGTGAGTGTGTGATTGGGTATGTGTGAGAGAGTATGTGAGTGTGAGTATGTGTGAGTGGGTGAGTGTGTGAGTGTGAGTATGTGTGAGTGAGTGTGCATGTGTGTGAGTATGTGAGTGTATGTGTGAGTGAGTGTGTGTGAGTGTGAGTGTGTGTGAGTGTGTGAATGTGTGAGAGAGTATGTGAGTGTGAATATGGGTGAGTGTGCATTGTGAGTGCGTGTGAGAGAGTATGTTAGTGTGAGTGAGAGTGCATGTGTGTGAGTGTGAATGAATGTATGTATATAAGTGTGTGTGAGTGTGTGTGTGCTTGAGTTTGTGTGTGAGTGTGTGTGGTATATGCCCACATGTATGCAGGTGCATGTGCCTGGTACACACATATGGAAGCCAGAGGGAGACTTTGAGTGCCTTGTTCTGTTTCTCTTCTTTAGTCTCCTGAGACAGGGTCTCACTGAGGCAGGAGCTATGCTGGCAGTCAGCAAGTTCCCACTGCTATCCTGTCTCCTCCCACTTTCCCAGCACAGGCACACTGGCTTTCCACATGGTTCCTGGAATCTGAACTGAGGTCTTTGTGTTTGCTCAGCAAGGGCTCTTAACCCACTGAGCCATCCCTCTAGTCTACCCCTGGTCTCTCTCCAACCCAGAACAGAAAGCTGAAGCAGTGGGTAGACTGGTTTGGCTCAGATAATTTACACAAGGAACCAGGTTTGAGGATCTCTGATGCTCCACCCCCAACTCCAATATTCTAAGATATTTTATTCAGAGAAAGATGAACATCAAAGAGCCCCAGTAAAACAGCCATCTTTTCTAGGCAGCTCTTCTGGATACGTGCTTCCCAGAACGTCCAGTTCTGAAGCTTACAAGACCCAGTTATTTCAAGTCAGCACAGCATGGAAAAAGAGGCCTGGACAGAGAAGACCAGTTAATTTCAAGGCTGCAAAACCCATTCTTTCTTCGGAGTAACGGAATGAGAGCAAGGGACATTTGACCCTTCCAAGATGTTTTCTTAATGTGAAATACAAGGTATGCACACAATCTTGTTTTCTGACAGATCCTTGAAAAAAAAATCTGGCATCTTAACGATCCCTCTTAAAATACCAAAGACGGGGGCCAGAAGGAAACTTTTCTTTCTGAACAATGACTGAGAAGGGAATTCAAATGAATATTTTGGCACACAGATGTCATTTTCTGGCTCTTTCAGGACCCAAGAGCAGTGGGTCTTAATTAAAGCTGCTGATGGCAACTCCAGACAGTCAATCCAAATGTTTTTTCTGTGCTGTCAGTTCCCTGCATTGAATGATTTAACATCATGTTTGTGTAGTTGAACATACACACAGAGGGAAAATTAAATGTTGACATGAATTCTGGAGCATTTCTCCAAAAGATAGTGTCTATTACATTCAAAGGATGTGTACAATGTTTTCCTTAGCTGATAAATTGAAATGATCCTTTCCACGAAGAGAGCTGAGAGGGTTAGCCTGAAGATGTCAGAATAAGATAACATTGTCTGTTATCTCTTCTCTCTCTCTCTTTCATTCTCTTTCTTGACAAGATCTCATGTAGTTCAGGCTGGCTTTGAGCTCACCATAAGTGGGAGATGACCTTCAGTGTCTCATCTTCCTGCCTCCACATCCTTACTACTGGTATGGCAAAAATGTGCCACCGCTTTGGTAACACCAGGGTGCACTGCTGGTGGTTGGCATCCTAGGCAAGCATTGAGCTACACTCCCAGTCCCAAGATTATGTTTTCTGTAGGAAGTAAAACCAGCTCATATGTCTGGAGTCTAAGCCACACATTAAGTCACAGAATATTGTCCCCATCTGCTACACCACCTTTCCGAAGGCTCTCCCAGGCGCTGTGGATGCTGCAAGTTCAATTACGTAACTTACAAAGGGCCAAGGCTGCTCATTTTTCTGTCAACTCAACTTTCAGAAAGAAAACCCACAAGTACATCTGTTTACAAGATCTGTTAGGATCTTAGGAACCAGACTTTCAATTTTGTCTTTTTTTTCTTTAATAATTTTTTATTCTTTTACCAAAGAGCAAAATCTTCCCTCCCCCTCCAGTCCCCCCTCCTCCTCCATCTCTCCACTCTCCCTCCATCTTCCTCCATGCCTCCAGCCTTATCTAAAAGATAAGTGTTTCAGTTTCTTTTTTGATGGAAACAAAGCAGCTAAACCCAAGTGTTTCTGAGGAGCCTGCCAAGAGCACCATTTTGTAGTGAAATAAACTGACCATTCACAATGCTTATATTTCGTGTGTGTGTGTGTGTGTGTGTGTGTGTGGGCATGTGTGTGTGTGTGGGCGTGCCCACACACACCATGTTTGCATGCTATGATGTGCATGGAGAGGTCAGAAAACAATATGTGGAAGTTGGTTCTCTCCTTCTACCCTGTGGGCCTCAGGAATTGAGCTCAGATCCTCAGGGTTGGTAGCAAGTACATTCATTCACTGAGCTACCTGGCAGGCTCCAGTCACTTATTAAAGGCAAACTTGGATTTGCCCTGCAAAGCAATTCAGCAAAGGACTGGCCTGCAAGCTCCAGCACAACATGATAATGCAAACGTTCCAGCTGCAACTTGCACATTAGAAGCTGAGCATTGTACTATGTAAGGTAAGGAAGACATGGGGCCAAGTGGGGGCGTGATCATAACACTGTCAGCTCATGAGCCCAGTGCTACAGCAGCTGCTGGTGGTGATGGGACTTTCTGAGGTCTCTAACTTACCCAGGTACCTCAGCTTCAGATTCTATTAATTCACTTTCTCAGCCCCCACAATCTAGTTTTTGGATAACATAATGGAGCAAACACTATGCTGTGGAAACTCACTTGCTAGGCACTCTTCTATTTCATCATGTTATTTGAGGGCCTCTCCTTTGTGAAGAAGTCGTGAACTAAAATGCCCTGACATTGGGCTACAGGATATGAAAGACTTATAGCTAGAGCTGGTTGGATCTGTACATCCTGCAGGCAGTCGCTGTCCTGCTAGACTCACAGAAATCAGGAAAACGTCTGGCTTTGGACAGGGGCTTTTGGGAGAGTCTCACTGGAGTAGACTCTAAACTATTCATATGACAAAATGGTAGTGAGCCACCTCTAGGTCAGTGGGGTGACTCAGATGTGATTATGCCCTGACACTTTGTTCTCATTCCATGCCAAAGAGTAAAAAAATGTAACCCTCTGCTGCCACCTGCTGTTTCCTGTGTAATACATTATTGGAATAATTCTAAGCATGTGTATTGGTTGATCTTTGCCAAATGCCTTGAGAAATTTGGGGGCTGTGAAATGTATGTTTATATAGTTCTGTACCAGCAGGTCTGTTATGTGCTAAGGTAAACTGTAGGGTCCCATGGGTGATTGCTGTCTTTTAAGCTAGTTCAATAGCTGTCTTACCCATCCATTAGAATAAGCTTGCTGAGACTCCCTGACCCCAGGGAGGACCTACAGAGCCCTGCCCTGTGAGCCCCTTGAGGAAGGTCCAACCCTTAAGAGTTTGGGTATCTTCCTCATGGGGCAGCTGCCATATGAACCATAGGTGAAGGCTAGTTCCTGCACAGACTGTTCTCTGAAGGGTGTGTCAATTGGTAGTATTCTTTGTAAATACCCCCTGCCCTGCCCCGGATGTAAAAATGTTCTTCCTAGTAGAGCTGGCCAGCAGGCTTCAGTTCACGTTTACTTGTAACATCTTCAGAGGTTTTATCTTTGTCTTCTTTGAGAAAACTGTGTCAGATTAAGGAAGTGGCATTCCCAGGGAAGTGAAGGCGATTCTCTTAAGTGGGAGAATCTGAGCTCAGGTTAGATGTGGAGATAATGGTAAAGAGTTAACAGTCATAAGCTTGGACAGCTCTGATAGGAGCTCTTAGTCATCTGATTGCAGGAACAGATAACAGTGATCACCTGTCTTGACAGTTCTAGAAAGTGGGATTTACCTCTTTGCCGTCTTCGGGAAGATGTACTCACATGCAAGAACTTCTTTCTGTTGTCATCAATGCCTTTGGGAATTCTTTAAATAGTGATCTTTTTTTATTGGCAGAGACTAATGAGCCTGTTAGATGTATTTTCATATAAATCTGTCTTTTTCTAAGTCAAATCTCATAGTTTTAGATGACATAAAGTATTAAGGAAATGACCCTTGATAGTTTCTCCTATCAGACTGTGCCTGATAAGACCAGGTATGTGATAGCTCATTACTCAGTGTCTTGTGCCCCAGCTCTTAACTTAGGCACACATTTGTTGAATGACTGAATTGATCACCTATGTACTCATCTGCAGAAGTTCTGGAGGGGTAGGGGTGGGGGTGGGGAAGGGGAGGGAGGAGTAGGAGGAAGATTTCTCAGAATCACTCAGATGAACAGCTCATGGTAGACAAACCATATGTGCTAGAGTGTGACAAGGAGACTAAAAGTTACACTACAGAGGCTTCAAAATACAAATATATTGCTTATAGAGTAAGTATGGCTCTTGAAAAATTAACAAGAAAGTCAAAACACGCAAACTTCCTTCTTCCCGTGTCTGTTTCTTTAACTCTTGCCCTGGTTACTGTAGTTCACAAGCCTGTGTTGTGTTTATGTTTCGTGCATTTTCTTGTTTATGTCCAGTTGTTCTCTCTAGGGTTGTGTAAAGGCTTTGGGAATGTTCTAGCCTGGCTCGGCCATGGAAAGAGGCCAGTCACTAAAGCAATATTTCCTTGGGGGCTGATGTGATCTCGGCAATGGAAAGTGGGGGGACCCAAGAAGGAGGAGAACCCCTGCAGGTCTGGGGTAATGGTTTCTGCTTTCCCTTCCTCCCAGGATACTCTTGACAGTTCTTAGTTCTAGAAGCTTCTGGGTCCTTTCACTTCTCATCTCCAGGCAGGGAAACAACTGTTCGGTGAATAATAAGCTAAGTGCTTACTGGAGTAGCTTGGAGGAGTGTGGGAGCCCACCATCTCTTGCATCTGCTGTGTCCTTGCTCACCCCAGAAGCCTTAGCCCAAGCTCAAAGTTCCAGCCAGAAAGTCCAACTAGCTCCTTCACTCTGAGTTGGTGGAGAGAGTAGGGTTAGCAACCACTGAGAGAACTCAAGATGATCAGAAGATTGGACAACTAATTGGTCACAAGGCTACCATAGCTGCAGCCTGACAAGTGTCCCCATACAAGGGCATGTGTGGGCTCCACGATGAGCATGTGGGCAAGGCCAGTGCTTCTTCAACAAGCTTGCCTTTTGATGAACAAGAAGCGTGCCAGGTGGTATCAGGGTATGATTGTTTCCCATTGTTTTTGATACCAGCTTTTATGCCTTCTGTTGTGTCTGGTAACTAAGATGCTGTCAAGAAAATACAGCAAGGCTTCTGGGAGCTGAAAAAGAGCACTTTTGCAATTAGCCTTTTGTCCCTTCAGTCTGTTTCTCTTAGAACAAATGTAATCTTAGTCGCTACAGACTGTCTAAAATAGCTTTTCTGGTGAGTCACCTAAAAGTAAAGTTGCAGATACCCTATTGTTTCAACCATAGCAAGCCAACTACTAGTTACACTCACTGGGGGACTGCTGCTATATGCTCACACGTATTTTGAGGCCAGACTTAAAAACATCCAGATAGCATGAAATGCCCCAGACCGTATGTTGGTACTATGCATCTCAGAAGTTCAATTTGCTGCAGAGGTAAAGGGTCTCCAGAAGCTTCACATTCCTCAGGACCCAAGACACATGAGGTTTTTGCCCTCAGTCATTACCAGCTCCCCTTTCCCACACACCCGGCCCCTTCTCACACACAGATATAAGAGTGTGCATAGAACCTTAGGGAAATCTCCAGGAGGCCATGCAGAAGGGTCAGAGGACTTTGTGGATGCTCTGAGGAAGAAATGAAAGCTTTAAACAGAACATAGTGCCATGGCTTGAAAGGTCATTATCTAGTTCACACTTACCTCAGAATCTAAATATTGTCTGAAAATGGATAAGTTTGCCAGGACCATAAGCAGTGAAATCACTCAAAATAGCTCTTAGGAATCTTCAAGGCCAATGTGGCTCTGGCAAGCCATTGACACTCAAACCCATTGCTGCCTGTGAGAGAATTCAGCAGCAATGAGACAGGGCAGCTGTTTAAAGGAAGGGTTTGTACTCAGTAGCCCTTGAAAACTGCAGATGCCTCTCATTGTCAAGTGAGTCAACTTTGTCTCTCTCTTCCATCAGCTTCAAGTGTGGGGAGGGGACTGGTGCTCTTCAAGGGAATTCCTCAGTACTGCAGGCCTCTGAACAATTTGCCCTTCCCCCACAGTTGTGGCATTGTATGGTGTCTTAGTATGCAGCAGCAGCTATCAGCTTTACTTTGCTCCTGGCCGCACCCTGGATTGGCTAAAGCCAGGTTACCTCCTTCCTGGCAGCTGCAGGGTCAAAGTCCAGAGTAGTTCTTCCCAAATAAACAAGTCAGACAAAGGCAGTTCCCAGCAGTGCAAGGAGCTGCGCTCCAGAATGCTGCTTGCAAATCTGTCCTTTGGAATCTGGAAGACTATTCCTCAGGAGGAACAATGTTACAGGCTATCCCATACCACTGAATGGACCCAGAATGGACTTATAATGAAGTGTTCTGGACATAACATTGGAGGTAATAGAGACATTTACTGAGCCCTGTAGGATATTGTAGTGCTATGTAAATTCAAAGTTACCTCAACCCCAGCTTTGTAGGGAGTTGGTTTAGTGACTTCCACTCTGTATTTGAGCAGCACCATCCTTTGGGCTCAGTTCCAGACTGAATAATAAGGAGGAAAAAAAAAAAAGCTAATCCCTGGCACTCCTCTCTGCTTCCTGACTTCAAATGTGATGTGACCAGCTGCCTTGTGCTCTGACACCATCAACTTCCTCACTACAATGGACTGTACTTTCAAACTGTGAGCAAAAATAGACCCTTTCTTCCTTAGGTTATTTTAGGTGTTTGTGAACTTTATTTTTATGTTATGCATGTGGATGTTCGGCCCACACATGTCTGAGCACTGTGTGCATGCCCACAGAGGCCAGAAGAGGGCAGCAGATCACCTTAAGCTAGAGTTACAGATGGTTGTGAGCTATACCATGTAGGTGCTGGGAACCCTCCCCAGGTCTTCTGGAAGAGCGACTGGTGCTCTTAACCATCTGAACCTATCTCTTGAATGCTGAGATTAGAGGCAGATCCCAGGCCTGGCTCCTTCATCTCTTTCTGTTTTCTTTTTCCTCCTCCTTTCTTTGGTGTTCCCCCAACACTCCTTTCTCATCAGGGCTGGGATGGAAGGGGAAGTGAGAGTTGGGATGGATCCCTGGCCAGGGAAGAACTATTTACTGGAAGGGCAAAGAGGGACTTCTACAGTTTTGCTCTGATAATGTCTTTGCTCATAGCATCCTAGGTCTCAGATTGAATGGTAGATTTAGATTCCTACAGGAGTTTGGAACAACTGGTCTTTTATGTCTTTGCAGGAAGAATAGGAATCTGGGAAGAACAACATACCTAGTTAAAATTAAGGAGTAGGAGATTGGAGAACACATAGTGGCTGAAAATCAGATTTTCAGTTAGTCTGTGACTTCTAGGTTTAGGCCCAGGTTCCCAATGAGAGGAGACTACAATAACAGAATAAATTAATTCAGCCAGCATGATGGAATTTTCAGGAAGGAACTGGGTTCCTTGATAGGGAACTTTGTTATCTTCCTATGTATGGGGAGTAGAGAGCTCATTTGTCTTCTCACATACAATATTTTAAAGAAAATGCTAGAATAGAGGATGAGAAAAGAGTGTAAGAAAACATTTCACAAAAATGGGGTCAAGTGGTGGTGGTGGTGGGGTGGTGGAGGAATGGTGAGATGGGACCGTGGGTAAAGGTGCTTTTAGCCAAGTCTAATGACTGGAATTTACTGCACAATGGTGGGAGGAGAAAACTGACTCTTGGAAGTTCTCTGACCTCTGATAAGCTCCATGGCACTCGTCTGTGAGTGCACACATACTTCTGAAAACCAAATAATTGTAATATATATATGGGTCATGAGTGCCATGTTCCAACAGGGAAGTGGATGCCTCATTGTGAAAGTAGAGCTCTGGTGTGGTCTACCTAGAACAGGATCAAACTGCCACCCTCTTATCTGCACAGTAGATTTATGACTGTGTTGAAAAATTGACCTAGCCTTTGTTTTTATCAGCTACATTCCATGAATGCCTCAGAATGAATCTGTGGTCAATTAAAAGCCTGGTTGTTTTTATTTATTTATTTATTTATTTATTTATTTATTTACTTATTTATTTATTACTGCTACCAAGCCAGGAATCCCTTTTAATCTGTGCTCTTGAGGTTTTTTTGTTAAATAAGGACAGAAGTTTACAATAATCCTCATTGACTCACAGGCCAGTTTGCATCTTGCTTCTTTATCTAGCAGCTAAGACTAAACTTTGTGCTGACCGTCCTACCTTAATATGCTGGGGCTGGGTAAGACAGGTGACTGAGTCACATGGCAGGCTCCTGTGAAGGACACCCAGTGTATCAGCCTCTGTGGGAAAAGAGATTCAGAAATCTGGAAACCCACCTCATAATAGTCTTATACCATTTGTTCTCTGGAGCTCTGCCATCTCTGGCTCCAGAAAGACTTTGTGTGGTATTTTAATGAGATCAAGTTACACTGCCCTTGATGTTTCTACCTCTGGAATTTTGGCCCTGACCCAATACCTTGCACATGGTAAATGCTCAATAAAAATTTGTTGAATTAAATTGAATCTTGTGACTCATCAACCTCTTGACCATATATTTACAAAAGGAAGCTGAGGCACATTTCAGCCAGGACTCCCTTGGTTTCCTAGTATTCTTTGTAGTCATTTTACTTTATTGGTGAGATAGTCTTATCCTGTAGCCTGTGCCACAGGATGTAGCCCATGTTACAGGATGTAGTCCATCCTGTAGCATAAGCCGGCCTGTGATTCGACAAGGACCATTTATTATAGTTCAGGTTGGTCTTGAACTCTCAGTGATCCTCCTTCCTCTGCCTCCCAAGTGCAGGGGTTAAAGGTGTGAGTCATTATACTTGACCTCTTGTTGTTGTTGTTGCTTTCAATCAACATGTAAAAATAGAGCTGTGAATGTAGCTCTGGTAGTGTTTGCCTAGCTTGTGAGAGGCCTTGGGTTTGATTTTTTAAATTTTTTTTCTCTTATTAATCATTCCACTCATTTACATCTCAAATGATAACCCATTTCCTGGTTACCCCTCCACAAGCCCCCCATCCCACAACCTCCCTCTCCTCCCTTCTCTTTGCTTCTAAGAGGATGCTCCCTCACCCACCCACCTTCTCCTGCCCTACCCCTCTAGCATTCCCCTATGCTGGGGCATCAGACCTCCACAAGACCAAGGGCCTCCCCTCCCATTGCTGTCAGACAAGCCCATCCTCTGCTACCTACGTATCTGGAGCCATGGATCCCTCCAGGTATTGTCCTTGGTTGGTGGTTTAGTCCCTGGGAGCACTGTGTGGTTCCTCCAGCTGATGTTGTTCTTCCAATGGGGTTGCAATCCCCCTCGGCTCCTCCAGTCCTTCAGCCAATTCCCCCACCAGGGTCCCTCAGTCTGATAGTTCACTCGAAGCATCCACATCTGCATTGGTCAGTTGCTGGCAGAACCTCCCAAGGAACAGCCACACCAGGTTCCTGTCATCCAGCACATCTTGACCACAGCAACAGTGAAGGGTTTTGTGTCTGCAGACAGGATGGATCACCAAGTGGGGCAGTCCCCAAATAGCCCTTCCTTCAGTCTCTGCTCCATTTTTTGGTCCCTGTTCTTCCTTTGAACAGGAACATTTCTGGGTTAAAAACTTTGAGATGCATGGGTGGCCCCACCCCTCAACCAGGGGCTGAGCTTATCTACTGGAGGTGGTCTCCACAGGTTCTATCTCCCCTTCTCTGCTAAAATCACCCCCGTTGGGTCCTGAGATCCTCTCATTTCCCTGGCGTCTGGGATCCTCCAGTGGCTTAATACTGAAAGAAGAGAAGGAGGGAGAGAAGGAGGAGGAAGAGAAGGGGAGGAAGAGGAGGGGAGGAGGAGAAAGAAGTCAGCAACTGCAGAGGCAAGGTTAAAATATTACCTATTATGGGAAAACAAAACCAGAGGGCATTAGTGTTGTGGATAGCCCTGGTGTTGCTTGTATTTTGATGCTAATTTAGTTTTCCCGGGAGGGGTTGTGGATGAGGAGTGAATCTTGTACACAGGTGACTTCTTGTGAACCTTCTCAATGCCTTAACTTGTAAAATAAAGGCTAGAGCTGGTGATTGGGCAGTGGAAGGGAAGGTGGAGCTGAAGAGCTTGGGGGAAAAGGAAGGAGGGAGGAAGATGGAGGAAGAGCAAGATGATCCAGATTCCACGTGGCTTTAAACAGCTACAGGTAGCTAAGAATATATCATAAAATGATAGAGTAATTGGGACAACTTGTCTAATCCAGGTGGGAAGCTTGTATCATTATCAATTGGCTCTGAAGTTATTGTGTGGGCATCTTGTGAATTGAGAATTTATTAATATATAAATCTGACTGATTAATTATAAACTTCTAGAGTTATGATTTACTGGGTTAAGGGGATGTGTGACAACTAGCCGCAGGGGGTAGATGGCTGAGAAGGTACAGCGGTTCTGAGGCAGGCAAGCCAGAGTGGGATAGAGCTGGCAAGACTGCCAGGGCAGAGAGAAGCAGATGGTGCCATTTTTTTTTAATATTTCCCACAACACATTTATACAGAGATTTCTATGGAAAGTCTGTGTGGTTGATTTCATCTCCACTTAGTTTAAGGGAGAATGCAAGAAAACTTCCATCAGCTCATGACAAGAGAGAGTGGATTCGGGCTTAGAGATGGCTCAGCAGTTAAGAGCACTGGTTGCTCTTCCAGAAGTCCTGAGTTCAAATCCCAGAAACCGCATGATGGCTCACAACCACCATGGGATCTGATGCCCTCTTCTGGTGTGCAGACATATGTGATGACAGAGCACTCATATACATAAAATACATAAATAAAGCATTAAAAATGAGAGAGAATGGATTTGACAGGACTATCCTCATGTTGTGTTTTTTAATGTATATTTATTTTATCATTTTAAACACTATATTTGTGTGTGTGTGGTGTGTGTATGTATTTGCCTGAATATCTCTGTACCATGTATATGCAATGTCTGAAGAGGCCAGAAAAGGGTGTAGGATGTCCCTGGGCCTGGAGTTATGGATGACTGTGAGCTGCCCTGTGGGTGCTGAGAATTGAACCCATGTCCTCAGGAAAAACATTCAGTGCTCTTAATCCTTAGTTGTCTCTCTAGTCCCCACTTTGACATTTTATTTATTTGTTTGTTTGTTAGTTTGGTGTGTGTGCGTGTGTGTGCTCATGTGTGCGTGCGTGCACACATGTATGGAGGTCAGAGGACAACCTTTGGGTGTTGGTTCTATTCTTCTACCATAAAGGTATTGAGTTCAAGCCTTCAGTCTTGTCAGCAAGCTTCTTTACCAGCTGTATACACTTTGTTATTATTTTTAAGTCTTTTTTTTTTCTTTAGAGATTTTCTCCAGCCTTGACTGGTGTGGGACTTGCTATATAGACCAGGCTAGCCTTGAACTCAGTGATCTGCATGTCTCTTGAATGCTGGGATTAAAGGTATGTACCACCATGATAGGTTCCTAAGTAATAGTTTTATTTTTTTCTTAGATTGTCACAATTAATGAGGAGGACATATGTATGCCCATCGAACAAGACTTAAATTATTTTTTAAAAAAATATTTTATTATTTTTACGTGTTGCTTATATTTTATCTGTGTACGACATCCCTGAGGATGCCAGAAGAGGACTCTGGGTCTCCTGGGACTTGAGTCAGACAGTTTTGAACTACTTTGTGGGTGCTGGGAATTGAACCTGAGTCATACGCAAGAGCAGTGCTCTTAGCCACTTAGCCGTCTCATCTCACCAGCCTCCAGATTCAGGTTCTTACACCCTTATGTTCCATTGGGCATTGGCGCCTTGATTCTCTTCTGTCTTTTTTTTGTTTGTTTGTTTGTTTTTCGAGACAGGGTTTCCCTGTGTAGACCTGGCTGTCCTGGAACTCACTCTGTAGACCACGCTGGCCTCGAACTCAGAAATTCACCTGCCTCTGCCTCCCAAGTGCTGGGATTAAAGAAATGCACCATCACTGCCCTGCTCTTCTGTCTTTATTAAAGAAGATTTATGGATGTACAGAAAACAGAGCAAACAGAGCAATAGTGCTTAGCTTCCAGTTCTTCAATTTTTTTATTTAGTTTTTTTTTTTTTTTTGACTCACTTAAGTCCTATTGTTTACTTGAGGAGATGTAGAAATTTAAATGAGAATGTTCCTTATAGGTTCAGATGCTTGACTATTTAGTCCACAGTTGGTGGCACTGTTAAGGTATGCTTAGGAAGTGTGGCTTTGCTTAAGGAAGTATGTCATTGTGGGCCAGCTTTGAGGTTTGGAAGCCTCAGGACGTACACAAGGTGCTCTCTCTGTTCCCTGTCATGACTCCCTACCAGGATGGACTATTATCCCTTTGGAACCACATGCCAAAATAAACTTTCTTGTATAAGCTGTGTTGGCCATGGTGTTTCATCACAGGGCTAGGAAGGGAATAGATACAGAAGTGAATACAGGGGTTTGGTGGGATCATGATGAGGTCACAGTGGCATCCTGGAGTGCACTGACCCATGGGATAGCAAGGTATTCTTGTCCAGGAGGAAGCTGGAAACTATGAGTCTTCATATCTGCGTGGAGAGCGGGCGAGGAGTAATTCCCAAACTAGAGACCATGCTGTGCGCTCTGATAATAGATTCAACTGGGTTAGACCCAAGGGGCACATTTGCAGTAATTCAAACCCTTGGCAGTAAATAATTGAATGCGAACTTTGGGTCAGCAGAGAAATGAAAATTTATTTTGGAGACCATGAGACAGAAAGAGGCCAGGGCTTTGTGGGGAGGGATTTTGTGGTAATTCCATTCTCCAGCCCGAGACTGCTGCTTTTCTACTTAAATGAAAATTTGGGATTTGAAGAGGCAGCTGTATTAATCAATTAATACAACCTCAGGAAAAGTAGCCGGGATTTGGGGCTTGGGTAGAGTTGCATAAATAGGAAATAAAGTGGTACAGAGTGAGGTCGGGATGAAAGCACTCCCAGATATTATGTCTTACAAATACAGCATTATTTTTACATTTTCTTTAAAACGCAATCCCCTCGTTCTTGGCTGACACTGTATATTGGCTCAGTCAGGAACTACCTCCTCCTCCCCTGCCTGCTACAGGGGTTGCAGCATGTACAAGCTCCCAGACTCCATTCCAGTGGAGATGGCTGTGTGGCACAGCTTGGAAAGTTGGTAGCCTCCATCCAAGCAGGTTTCCATTTCTGCACAGAATTGCAAAGATCAGTGAGGAGCAGAGGCTGCTGTTTCTACCTCCTTCCAGTGTTGAGCTTCAACACAGTGCTTGTAGCAGGAGTTGCCCTGTGACCAAGAGCAGGAAAGCTGAAAGTCAGGGTGGCGAGGAACACATACAAAGGGGACCCCGACTCCGCAGTGATGCCTGTTAACAACTATGCTGTTCTAGGTCACTTATTTCTTTCTTTCTTTTTTTTTTTTTTTTTTGTCCAAAGAGAAAAGTATTTGGCTGGGGAGATGGTTCCATTGGCAAAGTACTGGCTACCAAAACACAAAGACCTGAATTTGGATCCTTATTACTCATGTACAAAGCTAAATGGACAGTGCATACCTACAATCTTAGCACTGGAGAGACAGACAGGAAGATTCCTGGAGTTTGCTGGCCAGCCAGTTTAGCTGAATCAGAGAGCTATAGGTTCAGTGAGAAGTCCTGCTTTAAAAAATGAGGTAGAGAATAATTGAATAAGACACCTGATGTTGACCTATGACCTACATATACAAATGCACACATTCAGGAATATGCACACCTGCGCATACACACACACACACACACACACACACACACACACACACACATACCCTACAGAGTCTTTATCTTTTTAAACTAGTAAACAGGCTCTCATTCTGAGCTTCCCACTAGAACAGCTAGTGGAATTTTTCAAATCAGTCCCCGTTGCTTAGCTCACTCTGGAATTTCTGATGACAAGATCTAACTAAGCCTCTGCCAATTCTAATATGTAGCACATTCCAAGAACCTGTTGGTTAAGTCAGTGTTTGTGGCTCTGATTGTTTTCTTGCCTTTCTAGGCTGGATGCAACTGTGATTGATACACCTCACATCACAACTCTGCTGAAACAGTTGAAGATGATTGGGTCTTCTACTTCCAAAAAACTTGGTCTCAACTTCCAGGCACACTCTAAGAAACTGGAAAACTTACAGATATATTCTTTGTTTTTTCTATTCCAAAAATCCTTCCAGGAGCTGTACAAGTGAGGTCAGAGAAGTGTCCTTGCCACCTGGCTTGGGAAAACTGGGACAAGGCTGGCTTCAGTTTTCTATCTCTGTAAACCTCAAGAACACCTGGGAAATGCCCATGTTTTAGCAACCAGACTCTATCTCCCAGGTTGTATTTTGCACTCTAAAATAGCACAATAACATTAATTCACTGATAGAATTTAATCTTCTACTTCAAGTGTTTTAAAACTATATACCAGCTATTTGTCAATTAATTAATTAATTGAAGTAAGGTGTCCTTATGTAGTCTTGAACCAGGCTGGCCTTGAACTTACAGTGCTCCCCCTCTCTCAGCCTTCCAAGTTCCTAGCATTATAGATGTGAGCCACCATGGGCATCGACCGATTTTATCAGTGATCTATCAAGCCATCCACTTACTTCCGTGTCAGTTGATACAACCCTGGTGGCCACAGAAGAATCATAAAACATGACACTGTGACACTGGCTTTGTCCTTGAAACTTCAGTGACTATTGTCCTTGGGACAAACACAGCTTAGTCACCTAACCTCACCCTGGGCCCTCCCTCTTTTTACCTTCTAAGCGCCACACTTCCGGTGCTGATGGCCACGGCTATGCCAGGGCCTTGACACTTGCTCTTTTCTGTAACCACATTTACTCCTCTCGCCTCCGCAGTTCGCCCTGGCCCACTTTATCTGTCTGCTTCCTACTGAATCTTCTTACCTCAATGCAAATATAATTTCCTCTCAGAAAATCTCCCCTTTTTATTTTTTGAAAGGATCTCGTTCTGTAGATCAGGCTGGCCTTGAACTCATAGAGATCTGCCTGTCTCTGCCGCCTGAGTGCTGGGAACCACACCCAGAGAGAAGACTCTAACTCCCATACCATCCACACACTCTTTTTGTTGTTGGTTTCCCCTCTTGACCTCCCTCCGACGAAATCCTGATATTGCCAGGTGGCAATGACCCTTCTCTGGCCTCACTTGAACAGCCCCTGGAAGGATTTTTGGCTCTGTTTATAGCCTTGACTGTTCTGGAATTCACTTTGTAGACCAGGCTGGCCTTGAACTCACAGACATCAGCCTGCCTCTGCCTCCCAAGTGATGGGATTTACGGGCATGTACCACCACACCCTGCTCCATTCATATATTTTTATAGGACTTGATTTTTTTCTCTTCTTGCCTTTCCTAAGACTGTATTATAATTAAATCTATTCAGCTGCATCCCATTCTAGAGAGAAGCAAAAAGCTCGTCAAGGACAAGGTCTGTAGAGGCAATACCTGTTCATTCAGCGCAGTGCTCCTTCACATGTGGAAACAGCACCTTTTGGATAACTAATTCACACGTAGTTTCTGAAGAGGCTGGTGTGTCTTTACATTGCACTTATGATGTAGGACTACTAGTAATAAACTACAGTGGGTGATGGATTCAAATCCTCACTCTCATTGTGGGCATGGCTGGCACAGGGGTTGTAAGCCCAGAGCCTGGGAGATGGAGGCAGAAGGTTCAGGATTTCAGGACCAGCCTCAGCTGCATAATAAGTTTAGGATACCCACATGAGACCCTCAAAAAAAAAAAAAGAAAAAGAAAAAGAAAAAAGAAAAACCAAATCTCAACCCAACCCAAACCAACCAGCCAAGCACCTTCTCTCCCTCTCTCCAAAGCACCTTCCCTCCCTCCCTCTAAACAAATGAATTCCCAGATATCCAAGTTGTTCACTTTATGGTGTGTGAACATCTTTGTGGGTGTGTCTTCTCATGTGTGTGCCCTGTAGTGATAATAGCTCTCTATGGCAGATATGTTTTGAAGGATGACTGTTTATGCTTGACCATAGTCACCAAGTTATCACGGGATCTAAGTTCCCATTATGAACTGGGTGCTGTCTGGTCCTTCAAGGCATAAAGTTGGCCATTTTCAATATCCCATCATTAAATGGAAATGTTATGCATAAATCAGGCTCATATAAGTCCTGATGGTATAAGAAACTTCATAAGCAACGGGTACCAATGCTTCTTGCCCCTGGTTGCATCTGTGGTCTCTTACTAGTTTTGTCTAACAGATTAGATGATGAGGAAGAGACCCTAGGGCCTGTTTCAAGGCAGTTCTGTATACTATTCATGGCATTACCTAGAAGTGGCTTTGAATGACAGAGGTGAAGGGAATCCTCTCAGTTGCAGTATGGATCTATATTGAATTAAGGCTAGTAGCTAACAGCTTGGCTGGACATCCATGGCTCATGATTGGACAATGGAGATGACTATGAGGTCTGAGAAACACGCTGTGGGCAAAAACCTCTGTGTTAAAAAAGAACATGAAGATGTGGATGGTCATCAAACAGTAGCCTCTCAAAAAGGCAGCTCAATAAGCAGGTAGGTCAGGTGACCTGTTCCCTTATCGTTTCCTGTGGCCACCCTGGTCTTGGGCCGATAAACAGAAGGGCCCATAAGTTGTTCAAAGGCTCAGCTACATGGATTTCCAATCACTGCTGTTTAATAGGCGGCCAGAAGTGAACATCCACTCAGAGGCACAGGACTTAGCTAACTGGTGAGAAGCTGCTTACAAATGGTCTTCTATCATGGAAGGGACAGACTTCATTCCCACTGGACTAAACATATTGGCTGCAGTTCATAGCAGTTCCTTCAAAACCACTGTTCAGGGATGTATAGGTGTTATTGATAGAACACTGCTTCTGACTAAGGAACTCACAGTGAAAGAAGTCTCACACTCATGGAATTCAGTGAGTTTGCCATGTTTCCCTGCCTCCTGGGAGCAGTTGTCTGGGACAGTGGTGGAGTGACCTTTCAGAGACAGTGAAGGTTAGTTGGAGCACCTTCCAGTGTTGGAGCACTGTCCTCTAGGATGTGACATTTGCTCTAAATTAGACTCCTACATATTGCTGTATTTCCCATCACCAGTTTTTATGGATCCAAGAATCAAAAATAGAGATGAGTTTATTTTTAACTATTGCTTTCAGTAATCCACTAGGGATTATTTTTTTCTTCTTGCCACCACTTTAGGTTTTGCTGGTCTCAAGGTCTTATTGGCAAGGCAAGAACTCAGAAGTGACGAATTGACACATGTGTGAAGACCTCTTGGGACTCCTCACCAGTGAATCAACAGGAAAAAATAGCTCTCTTTCTTAATTTTTTGAAACAGGATGTCCTAGTTAAGGTTACTATTGCTCTGATGAGACACCGTGACCAAAGCAACTTTAGGAGAAAGGGGTATATTTGATTTAAATATCTTGAATTGTTTGTTATCTGTTATGTGTATCTATGAATCTCTGCAGGTGAGTGCAAGTTAGAGAACAGCTTTCAGACTCATTTCTCTCCTTGCACTTTGGGATCTAGGTGCTGAACTCAGGTTATCAAGGTTGGGCTAGTAAGTGTCTCTAGCTGCTAAGGCATCTCACTGGTTCTCTGTTCATTTATTTTTGAGACAAGGTCTCATGGAGCCCAGGCTGGCTGAGGATGGCATTAAACTTCTGATCCCCTGCCTCTACCTTCCAAGCTCTTAGAGACAGGAGTACATCCCTGTATTCAGTCTGTGTGGTGCTGAGGATGGTGCCCAGACCTTCATACAGCTAAGTGAGCAACAATCTCAGCTATAGACATTTCTGTAGAAGAGCATCATCAACAGTCTGTATGACTTGAGTCTGGTGGATTCTGCTATGTTGAGTTAGGGTTCTTAATGTCAAGGGACAGAATTCCTGTCAAATCAGCTCAAATGCTGGCCTGTCCAGGCCCTCAGTCTTACACAGCTGGCCTGCCCAGGCCCTCAGTCTTGCATAGCAATCAGTTTATCTTTCAAGACATATCACCAGCTTTTGGCTCAATTTTCTGATTTAATAATAATAACAAACATAAATTAATGAACAATCAAAATCTACTTATATCACTTACTATGTGCCACACACTATACTGTGGCATTTGGCACAACTCTGGGTTTGAGGATCTTGTGAGTTGTATATGCACATGTGTTATTTTTACAGTCTTACAAAATGGGCTAAATTTTACATTTTAATTGATATACATTAATTGTACAAAATAGTGAGCTTCATTATGAGACTATCATACACATATAAAATGTTCTTTGGTCATATTACTCTCTTGGAAACTCCTTTTTTTTCTGAGACAGGTTCTCACTATTTGCTCTGGCTGTCCTAGAGCTCACTATGGAGACCAGACTGGCTTCAAACTCAGAGATCTGTCTGCCTCTGCCTCATACATATTTTATGTATGGGGAAACTTAGACTTAGAAGATAAAGTAGCTGAGTCAATGTGAACATCTGACCTAGAACTTTAGTATACATTCTCTCTGGCTGCCCAGGGCTGTCTGTGATTTCATTTTTCTTTCTAAAGCTGGATCTTACTACATGACCTCAAACTCACTATGTAGCCACAGGTTAGTCTCTCAACATTCCTGGTGCCTCCGTTGAGGTTGCAGACATCCTTTTGTCAGTGAATCATCATACCTGATTCCCAAGGACTGTTTGTTCTTGTGGTGTGACACTTGGCCCACACATACTCTGTCTCTATCTCTCTATTTCTGTATTTCTGTGTCTGACTCTCTGAATCTGTCTCCCTCTCTGTCTCTGTGTCTCTGTCTCTGTTTGTCTCTGCCTCTCTTTCCCTGTCTCTCTGTCTGTCTTTCTCCCTCTCTTTTTCTTTGTCTGTTTCTGTCTCTCTCTGCCTGACTCTCTGACTCTATCTTCCCCCTCTCTGTCTGTCTCTGTCTCTTTGTCTCTGTCTCCCTCTGTCTCTCTGTCTCTCTCCCTCTCTGTCTCTTTGTCTATCTCTGTCTCTCTGTGTCTGACTCTCTGACTCTGTTTCCCTCCCTCTCTGTCTGTCTCTGACACTGTGTCAGTCTCTGTCTGTCTGTCTCTGTATCTCTGACTCTGTCTCTCTCTGTCTCTCTGTGTCTGTCTGTCTGTCTGTCTGTTTGTCTGTCTCTTTCTCTCTCTCATCTTCTTCCAGGATTGAGGCATATACTTCCATCTCAGATCCTAGGGTTCTGGATGGCTCCTTGAGGCCTAACTGGGATATGTCAACTACTCCTGGGCTGAATTTTACTCCAGAATTCCATGTCTCTGTCTCCATGGGATATGCCTATCCTGAACCCAATTTCTCACAAGTAAAAATGGCTACCTCTGAGACTAGCAAAATCTACAGGTGACATAGGGTTACTACATAACACAGTAGGGTTGCTGTGTACTGCATTCATTGCTGCTCTTTCACATTCCTTATATCTGGAGACTTGTCAACTACCTGTTAAATAATGAATTTAAACCCGAGGTTCATGAGGGTCTTGCTTGAGGGATAACTAGACAGTCTTGATTTTAGCTGAGTATTAAGGGAAAGTGTCAGCTTTTCCTTGGGGGATGGGAGAGACCTAAGGCCGGAAGTCCACTGAACAGACCCTGGCAGGTATTTTATTGGCCACATGACCCCCCCTTCTTCACTGCTGGTCCTGTTCAGAAACCGAACTGTGAGCCTTTCCACCCTTCCTCCTAACAATGTGTTCTGGGAACAAGAAGCCTTCATCTGCTAACCTGTCTTTCCTTGCTTGCTTGTGTTGCTGTGTCTTTGTCAGGGTGTCTATTGTGGTGATGAGACACCATGTCCAAAAGCACTTGGGAGGAAAGGGTATTTCTGCTTACATCTTGTAGTCCACCATCCAGAAAGTCATGGCAAGAACTCATGGCAGGATCTGAAGCAGAGACCTGGAGTAGTACTGCGGGCTGGCTTGACACTCATGGCTTGCTGAGCCTGCTTTCTTACCATCCCAGTCCAGGGTGGCACTGTCCATCTGGAGGAACCTCCACAAGAATCATCAATTAAGAAAACATGCCACAGGTTTGCCCACAGGCCAATCTGGTAGGAGAATTTTCTCCATTGAGGTTTGTTCTTCCCAAATGACTAAAGTGTATGTCAAGTTGATGTAAACTAACCAGCATATCTTTCAATATGGAGGGAATTACAAGGAGGCTGTTTATCAGCTTAGCAAGACAGCTCAGTGGGTATTGACCTTGCCAGCAAAATAGCTCAGTGGGTAAAGACACTTGCTGCCAGGCCTGAGAAACTGAGTTTAATTCCTGGGACCTACAATGAGAGATAATTGTCTTTGACCTCTGTGAAGGTGAGTGTCTGGAAAGAAGGGAAGTCTGCAAAGATTGACTGATTAGGGCTGCAGTGATGTAGAAATGGAAATGTTGCAGCCCAGAGCTGAACTTTACCCTATCCAGGGGGTAGCTTTAGTCTCTTGCTGCCTATTTCCTTGCTCGCCTATGTGTTGGGACATAGCTTCCTGTGATTGACAGATACAGACCATCAATTATCTTAGCAGACCACAAGCTCCCATCAACCCTGAAGCCAAGGATGTCATCAGAGGGCATCTGCGACCTGGGGGAGAGACTTCCCCATCGAGCTGTCACCTCCTGGTTGAGGAACCCAACCATGTATTTTAGCATTATTCTTATTTAGGGGCTTCTTTATTCTGCTACTATAAAATATAAACATGGATCCATGTGGGAACATGGGACTTGGGGTGACTTATCTGCATATTTTCTGGTTCTCTGTCTCTCAAATTTGGATCCAGAATAACCTTAAGTTTTATTCCTGTTGAGGTACAAGCAGGGTCTTTTGTGTTAACAGCTCTGTTTATATATTGTCACACCCTTGTGAGCTGTGCCTTTTGTGACAATAGCTCTGCTTATACACGGTCACACCCTTGAATCTTTATATTGTCTCTCGTACCTACAAAATAGGTAAATGAAACACAGTTTTTACAAAAAGATCTATTTAAAAATTTTTTTATTACTTATTTTATGTATGGATGTTTTCTTTGAATGTATGTCTGGATACCTTGTGTGTGCTTGGTGTCTATAGAGGCCAGAAAAAGGCATAAGATCCCCTATAACTGGAGCTACTAGCAGTTATGAGCTGCCATATGGGTGCGAGGAATTGAAGCCTAGCATTCTGGAAGAATAGTCAGACCACTTAACTCTTGAGCCATCTGTCCAGCCCAAGATCTATTTATTTTTAAATTACGTGTATATGTGTGTGGATTTGTGTATACGACTTTAGGAAGAGGTCAGAAGGGGCTGTGGAATGCCCTGGAGCTGGAGTTACAGGTTATAAGCCTCTCTTGGTGGGTACTAGGAAGTGAACTTGGGTCCTCTGCAAGAGCAGTATATGCTTTTAACTGCTTAGCACTTCTCCAACTCCCATAAACTGTAATTTTAAAGGAGTATGGCTCACCGATTGGTAAATTAATATAGTGAAAATGACCATTCTACCAAAAAACATTTATAATCAAAGCCTCCATTTTATTCGTCATGAAAACAGAACAAACAAACAAGCAAAAACCTATGCATATGGAACCACAAAAGACCCTGGATAGCCAGAAGAATCATGCTGGAGGGATTTCTATCCCAGATCTCAAAATACATTACAGAACTATAGTAATAAAAACAGTATGGTACGGACACAGAAACAGACATGTAGACCAAGGGAACAAAACTGAAGACCCAAATGTGTACACTTAGCTGCAGCCATCTAATATTTGACAAAGATGCCAAATAATAAACAAAGAAAAAGCCACTGTGGAAGAACGAAATTAGAATTGTATCTATCACCTTGCACAAAACCAGACTCCAAATGGGCCAAACCTAAGACACAATACATCTAGAAAAAACCACAGGCAGTAAGTACCATGCACAGTGGAGTCATAAAAAAGACCTTTCTCAGTGGGACTCCAGTCGCTCAAGAATTAAGGCCAACAATTAGTTTTATGAGTGGACCTCGGAAAACTCAAAATCCCCTGCACAGCTAAAGAAGTGGGCACAGAATGGGGATCTTGTCAGCTGTAACATCTGTCTGACAGAGGGTTAATATCAAGAATGTATGAAGAACTCAAAAGTCAAAGAAAAAAACAAGAAGCAAAAACTAAGAAAACCCAAGTATTCAGTCAAAGAATGGGCCTGGGGACCTGAACAGAGAGTTCTCAAAAGTAGGGAAAAAATGGCTAAGAGATATCTCAAAAAACTATACGTCATGCCTAGTAATCAGAGAAATAGAAAAATCAAAATAACTTGAGGTTTCACTTACCCCTGTCAGAATGTCTAAGATCAATAGAACAACAGAGAATGATGCTGGAGAGGACACTGGCAAAGGGAGTCCTTATTCATTGTTGGTGAAATTGCAAAATGGTCCAGCCACTCTGCAAATCAGTGTGGAGACCCTCAAAAAGCTAAAAGTAAATCCACACTATGAGTCATCTATACCACTCTGTGACATATGCCCACAGGAGTCAACACCACAGATCCCTGCTTAGCCATATTCATTCACAATAGCCAGGAAATGGAGACAGTGCCATAGCCCAGGCAGCCTTCAACTCAAGTGCTGGGATTACAGATAGGTGTTACCATGCCTGGCTTTTCTCCTGAATATTTCCTATCAGTAGCCAGTTGACTCTTTTGGATATGGAGCATGTGAGTAGGCAGGCAAACTCTTTATCATGTATAGCATAATGTTTGGAACAGCACACACACACACACACACACACACACACACACTTCTGGAATTAGTTGACTGAGCTCATTAAAATAAACATTTCTTCACATATTCATTTATGTGTTTGTTTAATTATTAATTATTTCTTTACATTTATTTATTTATGGTGTATGTGTACAGGCAGGCCTAGAATCCCAAGGCAAATCATCTTGAGACAAGCAAGGAGTTTACTGACAGAATTCTTTCCTGGAATTCAAGGACAAGTCTGCACCAGCACTAGGCCCTGAGGTTCTGGGCCAGCTCTGCATCTCCTGTCTCCAGCATTCCCAGATGGGCAGTGGGCTGAAAAATTGTTAGGTTTTTCTTCTCAAGCTTGATTCAATTTTTCTTTTCTTCTTCTTTTTAAAATTTTTATTATTTGTTTTGTTTGAGGCAGTGTCCCGAATAGTCCAGGCTGGCTTCAAGCTCTCTGTGTAGCCAAGGATACTCTTTAACTTTTTGAATTTCTTGCTTCCATCCCCCATTCGCTAAGAACACAGCTGCTCCACCACCATGTGGAGGTGCTAGGGATAGAACCTAGGGCCTTGTGCTTTTGAGGCTGTCGCTCTTCAGCAGAGCTACATCTGCACCCCTGTTTCTTTTCACACGCCTTTAATCCCAGCACTCGGGAGGCAGAGGCAGGCAGATTTCTGATTTCGAGGGCCTACAGAGTGAGTTCCAGGACAGCCAGGGCTACACAGAGAAACCCTGTCTCGAAAAACAAAAAAAAAAAAAATTTTACTTGTTGTGCATGTGTGTGTGCATGTGTGTGTGCCATGTTTGTCAGAACACATGCGTGTGGAACTAACTCCTTCGGGTCTTTTGTGGGTTCTGAGGCTCAAACTCACTATGGCAGACTTGCACAGCAAGCACTTAATCTTCGGTGGGATCTTCCCACCCTTGCTTTTTCCACCTAACAATAAAGACAACAAATGTAAATGAACTACTAAGTGCTAATGCATTACCTACTCCGTGCTACCGCCACATACTGGGGAATTTGGCACAGGACTGTGAGGATCTTATGGGTTGTGTATGTGCACATGGCATGCTTTATGTCTGTCAGGTAGGTTGAACTTTATACTAATTTATATACACTAATTGTACCAAATGATTGGTTCCACTTTGACATTTTCATACTTACATGTAATGCACTTTGATCATAGTCTCTTCTTGAACATTTTAATTTAAAAATTGTTTTGGAATTAAAACAATATAATTCTTCTTTTTGCCTCATTCTCTCTCCACCCCTTCTCTTGTACCCACCCCCTTGCTCACTCTCTCTAATTCTTGGCCTCTGTTTCTTGAATTGTTGTTAGATATTTGTATACACAGTTCTAAATTTATAAGTGCAAACTGCTTGGTCTCTATAACATTACTTTCGGGACTGACCACTCGTCACTGGATAACCAACTTGGAGGCTCTTCCCTGAGAAAGACTCTCTCTCCTGCTCTCAGCATTCCTCAGTTGCCTACAGTTCTTTGTCTAGCACTGGGGGCCTGATGAACATTCCTTCCCCTATGTTTGCATGCTCGCTTGTGTTGTCCTGGCTCAGGTCTTGTTAGGCAGTTATGTTGCTAAGACTTCATGGGTATGCATCTCTGACATTTCTAGGAAACTCCCTGCTCCTCCTCTTTCTACTGCATCTTCCTCTCTGATCCCTGAGCCATAGGCTAGACTGGCTATTTCTCAAATGCACTCCCCAAGTTACTTGCCAATACTTGTCCTGTCTGTGCTGGATTTACACCATTGTTGGGAGCCGCCTGAGCACCCACATCCGCCATTACAAGATGGCGCCTACATTCGGCCGAGGACAAGTTGTAAACAGGCTAGTGCGCATGCACCTGGTAATTTTCCACCTCAGAGTCTCAGCCTCTCTCGTGGCGGCATCTGGCCTGGTGTGCGGGAGCCAATGGGGAAGCTCCAGGTCCCAGGCAAGCGCTGTGACCCATATAAAGGGCGGGTATTCAATTGTTCTGAGTCTCCACTCGTGGCAAGCTTATGCTCTCCCTCTCAAGATGCATTAAAGCTGTTACTGCAGAAGGATCCTATGTGTGCCGCGTCGTTCTTGCTGGCGAGACCGTAGCGCGGGACACACCATCAGGTCATTTTCTGGTTATCCATCTTCTTTCATATCTGTCTTAGTCAGGGTTTCTATTCCTGCAAACATCATGACCAAGAAGCAAGTTGGGGAGGAAAGGGTTTATTGAGCTTATACTTCCAATTGCTGTCCATCACCAAAGGAAGTCAGGACTGGAACTCAAGCAGGGCAGGAAGCAGGAGCTGATCCATGGAAGGATGTTTCTTACTGGCTTGCTTGCTCCTGGCTTGTTCAGCTTGCTTTCTTATAGAATCCAAGACCACCAGCCCACAGATGGCACCACCCACAAGGGACCCTTCCCTCTTGATCACTAATTGAGAAAATGCCTTACCTCTGGATCTCAACTGAAGCTCCTTTCTCTGTGGTAACTCCAGTTTGTGTCAAGTTGATACAAAACCAGCCAGTACCTCTCTCTCTCTCTCTCTCTCTCTCTCTCTCTCTCTCTCTCTCCTTCCCTCTCTGCCTCATGGCCCTTACCTGTGACCCCCAGCCCAGCCCAGTAACTAAAGTCCTGTCTACCTCTACTCGCCCTAGTAATTGGCTGACAGCTGTTTATTTAACCAGTCAGAGAACAACACTGATGAGCAAGCATCATTTGGTGTACGTGAGAATGTGCTCGTCTGGACTGCAGCCAGATCTTGGGGTTCAGTATTTAGCACTTGAATACACAGCAGCACCAAGTCAACCCACAACAATATAAAAATATTTTCGTATTTTTAAATTATGTGTGTATGTTTGTGAGTTTGTGCATGTGAGTGCAGATGTCTGTGGATTCCCGAGAAGAGAACCGTACCCCCAGGGGCTTACAGAGTGTGTAAGCCATCCAAGATGGGTTCTAGGAACTAACTTGGATCCTTTTCTGGAGCAATGTGTGCTCTGAACTGCTGAGCAGTGACTCGAGCCCCAATAAAGTATGGTTTTAAGAAAGAGGCTATGTCCACAGAGAGGTCGACACAGAGAGAGGTGGGGAGGAGGCTGTGGGTGTAGGGTAGGAGACTCTGGGGCAGGAAAGTTAGAAAGACTGGAGAAGGAGGGGGTGAGAAGGCAACAGAGACAATTTTTCTGATTTATTTAACAGAGAAATAATTTTTGAATATACAACTTCCTCTTGGTATCCACAGTTTGGTTCAAGATTCTCCCAGACAGACGTAAATCTTTGGATGGCCCTGTGCTCTTTATTTACTAAATGTTTAGGCTAGCATAAAATGGGATGGGTTTCATCATGGCTTCTTCAAACATACCCCAACCCTTTACATAGAATGCTTTAGCATTTGTGGACTTTTAATTTGAAGTCGCCTTTAGGTGTAAACATTACAAAGGAGTTGCTAGACTCTATTGCTTAGGGAATAAAAACAAGATTATCTGTACATATTCAGTATACATGCAGTTAAAATGTTTCTTTTTTCCCTCCGTCATCCCTTTCTCTCTCCCTCCTTCCCTCCCTCCCTCTCTCCTGCCCTCCCTCCCTCCCTCCCTTCCTTTTTTATTTTTACTTTTCTTGCTAACCTCTTCTAACTTGAACTCACTGTGTAACCCTGGCTGCCTTCAATCTCATCCCCAGGGTCCCAAGTGCTGGGGTCACAGACATGAGCCACCATGCCTGTTTTTTTGTTTGTTATCTTCCCTCAGTATTGCCCATCTGTATTCAGTTGACTTTGAAGATATGAAACATGTGGGCACGGAGGGAAGACTGTCTTTATCATGTACAGTGAGCAGCTAAATAAGGTAGTGTGTGTCATATATACTTTTTGTAGTGTTTAAAGGGTTAAAAATATATTCTTGCTGGGCAGTGGTGGCACACACCTTTAATCCCAGCACTCAGGAAGCAGAGGCAGATGAATCTCTGTGAGTGTGAGGCTAGACTGGTCTACAGAGAAAATCCCAGGACAGCCAAGGCTACACAGAGAAACTCTGTCTCGAACAACCAAATATACGCTATACCATTTTCTGATGACACTATAGGGGAGCCTAGAAAAGCACTGTGGAGACATTTGTCCCACTTTGCTCTTTGCTGAGTTCTGTCACATTACATAAGGCTAGAGCACAGCTCTCTCTCTCTCTCTCTCTCTCTCTCTCTCTCTCTCTCACAAACACACACACACACACACACACACACACACAAGATAGCACTCTTTAACCTGCTTGGGAGACTCCTGGGTAAGTGCTGATGTAATTTGTTTTTGTTTTTTGTTTTTTGTTTTTTTCAGAAACTATAACAGGCTTCTGAGTTAAGCATTTGTTCAGCTGGTCTTTGTGTCACAGGCAGGTGCTTTGTGTCACTGCCTGTTGACAATGGCTGTGCTCTTGTTCTGAACCTCAAAGGCATAGCCGTTCCAGGGTAAAATGGTTTGAGGATGGTGAGCTACACCAGAGGTCTGGAGGTATTCTGGTCTTCCAGAAAATACGTTTGGTAGATCAAGGAAATGACAGCCAGTTCAGACCCCCGCTGTCCCCAGGCATACATGTCCTCAGTGTGGTCATAGATGTTTTAATTAGGATGTCCTATTTGTTTGAATCAGAGGAATCCCTACAATATGAGGCTCAGGCTGGCAGGAGCCTCTGACTTACTGACAGCCATTTGCCTGCCTCTTAGCACAAATCTAGGCACAGAGGACCCAAGGGCAAAAGCGTAGGAGACAGACAAGTCCATGTGATGACTCCCAAGTCCTCTCTTTTCTAATTCTTTACACTCCTTGGCACAGGCGCCTGCTCACCACAGGTGTCTCCTAAGAGCTTGTGTCCCAATGCTTCCTTCTCATCCTGGAAACGGAAGTTCACTTTGAAAGTGACTCTATTGTTTGTCCGGTTTAATCTCCAGCTGAACAGGAGCAATTGGCTGCACGCTCGGCCAGTCTGCACACCGTGTGTTTTTGTGATCTGTAACATTTCCTTCCAGATCAAGCCTGGCCTGGCATGACAGCAAGAGCCAGCATATCCAGAGTAGCTAGGATCCTACACTTAGCCTTCCTGCTTTCTATTGGTGTCATTTGCATTATGACGTCCACAGAACCCCACTTTTCTCTGTCCAGAAAGAAAGTAGATGGAACAAGGTATAGGCGGGTGAGACTGGACCTTAAGATATTTGAATCTGTGTCTAGAGAGATGGTTCAGTGCCTGAACCATCTTAACAGAGTTAAGAGCCTGTACTGTGTTGTTTTTGCAGAGGATCTGTACCCGGTTCCTAGCTTCCATGTCAGAAGGCCCTCAACTGCCTGTAACTCCAGCTCCAAGGGGTTTATTGCCTGTTTCTAGACCTCTCCCCAGACACCTGCATGAACATGTACATATCACCCCAATTAAAAATTAAAAATAAGATTTTTGGATCCCTTTGATGGAGAAAGTAAAACAAAGTAACCTTTTCATTTATAATTTGCAAATGGTTTTGTCTCCTAAAAGAGGAAGTGTCTAAAGAAGTGCTTCTTATAGGAATAACATTCTTTATTAGTAAAAAGCACCAATAAATAAAAGTATTTCATATCAAATTCAACCATCCCTGAAGTCTATAAACTTGATGAACTTATATACAGTTAGGGTTGGCACTAAAAATGGAAGCTCTGAAGCTTTGCATTACATTTTACACTTTTAGCATGAAATATATTTTATGCATATATCCACCATCCAAACCAAACAGTCCATGCAAATTAGATTTTAAAAAAGTTTTTATTTCCTTCATTTTGAGGCAGGGTCTCATAATCTAGCTTTGGTTGACCTGGAACTTGTTTTGTAGACCAGGCTGGCCTTGAATTCACAGAGATATACCTACCTCTACCTCCTGAGTTTGGCATTAAAGGCATACACTACCATGCTTGTCTGTTTGTTTTGATTTTTTAAGACAAAGCTAGCTGCAAGCTGTGAACTCCTAACCTTCCTGCTTCTACTCCCCAAGTGCTGGGATTACAGGTGCGAACGAACCCATACCCAGTGTTTTTCCTGCTGTGGGTTGAACCCAGGACTTTGTGCTAAGCAAACACTATACTGGCTGTGCTCCAGTTTCAGCCATAAGAAAAACAAAAAGCAAATAAACAAACCAAACCTGAATTTGGAATGAGGATGATCTGATAACTTGGTTCTAAGAACCTGAACTTTTTACTTTGCAAAATTAGGTTAGCTGTTGACATGAATTACAGAGTTGACTTTTCCAAATAGCTCTGGCCTAGTTTTATTTGTTGCTTTGATAAAACACTCTGACCAAAAGCATCTTAGGGAAGAGACAGGTTTATTTCAGCTTGCACTTCCAGATCACAATCCGCTATTAAGGCAGGAACTCAAGACAGGAACCTGGAGCAGAAACCATGAAGGGATGCCATTTATTAGGTTGTCTAGTTTCATTTAACATCTCAGGTCTACCTTGTAGGATGGTGCGACCCACAACGGACTGGGCTCTCCCACATCAATCATCAGTCAAGACAAATGCCTCATAGACATGGTCATGGGTCAATCCATAATTGGTAATTCTTCAACTGTGGTTCCCTCTTCCCAGGAGACTCTAGGCTGTGTCAGGTTAACACAGGACAGGTTCCTTTTTGGAGCAGGGTTTATTTTCTAAGTATGTATTTAAATAATCTGTTATCACTCACTCTTAGAAATTTTCTAATGGGTAAGTCATCCTTCGGTCACAGGAGCTAGGAAATGCACATGACTGGGAAACAGTGTAACCCTGATCACAGACTTCTGCTTGAAAGAGAATAAGAAAAAGACCCTAGCTGACTCTGTTGGGGATTGTTAGTATCACAAAAGTAGTGTTCTGTGTTTAGATGCCTACTCTGGTATCCTTTAAAAGTTGGATGTTTCCATGGAATGGACACTTCTGTTCTCAGGCCACCTGGAACAAGATCAGTCCTAAAACAGAAAAAGAAAGAAGTGGAATATGGGCCTTAGGCTGGAGTGTGGAGAAGTCACTACCTCCTTTCCCTGAACCTCAGGATTTGGGGGGAATCAAGAAAATTTCCATTTTTGGGAGGTGGTTGGTCCTTGCTTCATGTCTGGTCACAGCAGAAAGGAATGTGGGGGTCACTCTAGGACCCAGGGAATCTGAACAGAGGGATTTGCTTGTGAGGTTCTCTGTGTTGTAATTCTTTCCTCTCCAATTGTTTACTAACGAATTGTTGAGTCTCAGCCCAGCCTGGGTTATCACAAAGGGAAGTGGTGCAGTCTGTACGGCCTCATGCTGGGGCAGGGAAGTGAGTCCAGGCAAGTTGGATTCTGAGAGGAGCAGGTGTTTGGACATAAAAATCTGCAACAAGGAGCCAGAGAGCTGGCAGAGGTGGAAAGAGCAGGAGAATTGTCTGGAGTTTGTAGGCACTCTCTAGGGGAGCTTGGTCAAAGCCTGCACATCTTGAAATCAAGTGCGAGGAGACTCAGATTGCAGTATGTGCAGTAGGTATATGAGTTTACAGGGGGGTGAAGTTTGACTCAGGCTGCACCAGGGCCCTGAGATCAACCCTATTGCTGATAGGGGACTGCTGTCCACTGGCCCTCCCTTATGTTGCCACTGTGGTTACCCATGGGAAGTGAATTGATGGATCTCTGAGGTGCCTGCTGCCTCAGATGTTCTAGGAGCTGATTGGGTGCTAGAGGCCCCGCTAGAGTCAGCCTGGTCTGATTCCCTCCTGTCTCCCCCAGCTCCCCCATTCTCCTCTCTCTGGTGCGTTTCTCTCCTCTGGCATGAATTGTGGGGCAATGTTGGAATATTTCAGCACGTGTAGCCAGAGCAATGCTGTAATCCATTCGGAGTCTTTCTTAAGTGGACAATCTTGTATTTTAGATGATCACATTCTTGGAAATTACGGCTCTGAGGTCTCTCTGACTGCAGGAGGGGAAACTCCCATTTAGATTGTGACATGCTGAGAAATTTTGGAACATTTCTTTTTTTTAAATGTAGGGGAGACAAATCAGAAGGGACATAAACAAAACTTCAGTTTCAAAATAGCAAAAGAATACACAACTTTCTTGAAATGTATACATTGAACGGACCAGCCCATGCTAGAGGACAGGCCACAGAACTGTGTGACAGAGGTTATTTTCCAAAGATCATCAGTGTGACTTTCTTTTGCCTCATGCTTGTTTTGGATGATACTTTGACATTGTGCACTCCCTTTGAAAGATGGGGTCTACCACCCATTTTTTTTTAAATTTTTTTTATTTACTTTTCAAATGTTTTCCCCTTTTCAGGTCTCCCTGTCAGAACCCCCTATCCCATCCCTCCTCCCCTGCCTCTATAAGGGTGCTCCTCCACCCACCTACCCACTCCTATCCTTCTGCCCTGGCATTCCCCTACACTGGGGCATCGAACACCCTCAGGCCCAAGGGCCTCTCCTCCCACTGATGGCCAACAAGGCCATTCTCTGCTACATATGTGGACAGTGCCATGGGTCATTCAATGTGCATTCTTTGGTTGGTGGTTCAGTCCCCAGGAGCTTGGGGTGGGGGGAGGTCTGGCCTATTTACACTGTTGCTCCTCCAGGGGGCTGCAAACCCCCTCAGCTCCTTCAGTCCCTTCTCCAACTCCTTCCTCGGGAACCCTAAAGCTCAGTCCAATGGTTGGCTGTGAGTTTCCACCTCTGTATTTGTCAGGCTCTGGCAGAGCCTCTCAGGAGCCAGCCATATCAGGTTTCCATCAGCAAGCACTTTCAGGCATCCACAATAACGTCTGGGTTTGGTGGCTGTATATGGGAAGGATTCCCAGGTGGGGTGGTCTCTGGATGACCTTTCCTTCAGTCTCTGTTCCACACATTGTCTCCATATTTCCTCCTGTGAGTATTTTGTTCCCCCTTCTAAGAAACACTGAGGCATCCATACTTTGGTCTTCCTTCTTCTTGGGCTTCATGTGACTACCCATCTTTTGGGATGAGCAAGTTTGTAACTTTGAGGGAAGTAATATTATGGTGTGTGTGCGCGTGCGCACGCTTGCACATACACATGCTGGGGACTGAACTCAGAAATTTGTGTATGCTTAACAAATGTCTACCATTGACTTACATGCCCAGCTCTGTATGTGATTTCTGAGTCTAGGCCACCAATGTGATGTGATAATATAGCTTTTTTCCTGTTTTTCAAATTGAATTAATTAATCCTTCAAGTTTGTGTGTAGATTTGTATGTGTGTGCATACATGTACATATACGTGTACATGGAGGCCAGAGGTCAACCTCAGGTGCTCTCCAGGCAATGTCCACTTTGTGTTTTGAAACAGGGTTTCTCACTGAGACATGGGGCTCCCCAGGCTGCTTAGTGAACAAGTGGGCCACAGAGTCCTCCTGGCTCTGTCTCTCTAGTGATTGAGGTTAAAGTATAGCACCATGCCTGGGTTTTTAAAAAACATGGGTACTTGGGATCAAACCCAGGTGCTCATACTTGGACAGCAAACATTTTGCCAATTGAGCCATCTCCCCAGACCCTTCTGCCTGCTTTCTATGGGATGTTCATTCCCGGAGCCTGTATTAGGTACGTGTTGCTCCATAAAAAGAAAGGATTCCAAAACATCAGCTTAAGATTATACATTTCATAATTTGTCTGAGTTAGGAATTCAGCCATGGCTCAGCTGTATCCTCTGGTTCAGGACCTGTTGTACAAGACTGTGACTGAGGGTTCTGAAAGGGCCTAGGGGAGGGGAATCTCATCTGAAAGTCCAGATGGAGAATAGACCCTTCCAAGGTCCCTTTGGTTTGAGGGGAAGATTCAATTCTTTTCCAGGGAACTCACTCTGTAGACCAGGCTGGCCTCGAACTCAGAAATCTGCCTGCCTCTGCCTCCCGAGTGCTGGGGTTAAAGGCGTGCTCCACCACTGCCCGGAGAAGATTCAATTCTTTACGGTTTGTTCCCACTGGCTGTCAGAGCCTTTTCAGTGTGACAACTTGCTTTGTTAAAGCTATCAAGAGTGATGGAGAGAAATAACTCATCACAAGCCTTTGTTTGTAATTTAGTGATGGGAAAATAATTCTCTCAATGTGGCCACTTTCTATTGGTTAGCTGCAAGTTACTCAGGGGATGGAATTACACGGGCTGTAAGTTCCAGCAAGTAGGGATCATTGGGAACAATCTTAGAGGCTTTTTACCACAGAAACTAGCTATTATGTTGTGAGAAAATCAAAGAGGGGGAGGGGCACAAATACTAGACAGATGAGTAAAAGAATCAGCAGTTAATTCCTGAATCCTGCCATTTGGTAATCCCCAGCCGCTGAAGCTCTAGACACTGTGGAGCAAATAACAGCTTTCCCTTTGTAATTCCTGATCCATATAATTCTTGAAAATAACAAACCCATGTTGTTTTGCGCTACTAGCTAGTATCTGAGACAATCCACGTGTCTTGAAGTTTCACTGTTTACCTGGTTACCTAGTTGGATAATGTGAAATACTCACTGAGTGATTTTGGCACTTGGGTTGAAGTTACAAGTCAGGCCAGTTTGCAGCCTGGGAATGCTTTGGGAGTTTACAAAGGGCTGAAAACCTTGAAATTCTCTGCTTGTGGCAGGCACGATTTTGGCTTATCAAATAAAAGCAGTATTTCACATTGGGCCTCTTGCCTCTAATAGCAGTCTATAAAATGCCCTTGAAGGCACAGGGCAGAGCAAGCTTTCCTAGTTTGGTTCTGGGATTCAGCTGAGTTGTTATGGCCAGGGGCACACTTCTGGATGAAGTAGGATTTTCTAAATGTCTTCATTAGTCCATTTGGAATAAGGTGATCATTGCTCTTGGTCTGTCATGAATTATATATCAGAACAATTATGTCTGCTTTCTGTGTTACCTTTTCTCATTCTTGTGACAAATACCCAATTGAATCAACTTAAAGGGACGAGCATTTATTTTGCCTCAAGTTTGAGGAGACAGTCTACTACAGGGGAAGGCATGGTGGCAAGAGTGGATTATGACTGTGTTGCCATGTCTTGTCACATGACACAACCAGGAAGCAGAGCTCTCAAACTGTCTAGACTATAACCTTCTAGCTCTGCTTCAATGGCTCCACCTCTGCCAGCCAGGCCTATGTCTAAAGGTTCTACAATCTTTCCAAAGAGCTACCAGCTGGAGATGCAGTGTTCAAACACAGTGCCTGTGGGGGACATTTCACATTCAAAACATAACTTTTTTTGTGTATTCATATGTACTGAAGTGGAAGAAAGCTTGAAGAACCTTAACAACTGGCACTAGAATTCTTCTATAGGAGGGGAGAGGCTTTGAAAAAATATTGATAAAGAAGCATCAGGGGCACAAGAATGCCCATCTTCTGTAGCTTCTCTATATGTGTTAGGAAAAGAATGTGTGTCTGACACTAGGGAGATTAACAAGAGAAAATGAGAGAGAGAGCGCGAGCGAGAGGGAAGTAGAGCAGGAAGAGATTCACATGGCATGGCTGCCAAGGAGGTAGACAGCCAATATGGAAGCCATCATTGGGCTTGCTCACAAGACCTGAAGGGAACAGGAATGCATAGAAGAACTGTGGCTTGTCTGTTGTCTAATGAATGAGAGGACACCCTGCACCCATTATTTTCATCAGTTTACTTCTCTAATATTCAGCATGCTAATGTTTTTTATTATGGGACAAAATTTGGTGATTGGGTTGATTTAGTGAAGAACAAACACACTACTAAAGGAACACCATCTCTGGGAAACCAGCCCAGGAGAAGATATGTGTCCTGGGTCTTATAGAAAGAAACACTGTAGGAAGTGTTAGACTCCCATGGGCCATGGAACATCACCATAATGTAGCCCTTGTGATACATTGAGATACAGGGAGGCATTGGGTGATGGGAGGCTCTCCCAGCAGTGGATGGGAGTGAGGTCCAGACCTGGCCCTTATATTTTTCTCACTTTCACACCTATTCTCTTCCCTTAGACCCCATTCCTGACCTGTACCTATTGGCCAGTCCCTACGCCAGGATGCTGGGACAGTTTGGTGATACAAGCAGTTATTTAACTAAACCCAGACCAATGATCTAGGGAATCCACCTAAAATTAGCCTCTGGTTTTATTTTCCTGACTTTAAATTCAGGTCTTGGAAGCAAGACTTGTCTTGTTCCTGAATTTCAGACCATCCCTCTTTCTCCGCTCTGCAGGTCTTAGAACTTATTGAGTTTCTGATTTAGAATAATTTCCTACATTTCTTCTCTAATATTCCACCTGCTCGTTTCCTCCTGGGAGTCAGGAACTGCAGGTCCATGCACAGATAGAGGTTTGTTCTTTGACTTCTGAAAAGTCATATTTACTCTCTGGCCTTTGGATTGCTAACCTTGAAAACACTGTGACTGCTAACTCAGCAAGCTTAGATACATGTTCACTGGCAACATGGATAGTCTTGGGAATTACCTGGCTGTGACAGGGGCTATACAGACACTATGAAGGTTGGGACAGCTTTCGATTGCAGGCTTCACTGAGTGAGAGGAATGGCTATGCAGCACAAAGTAGAGACATGACCGAAGTCTTGGTTTTCAGCCTTAGGTGATCAAATACAGAAACTCAACAAGTTGTAGAGTGGAATCTAACTGTCAAGTAGGGAAGTGCCTACTAGGATAAGCAGAGACTCAGAACCACACCCAGAACCTGAACCTCAAAGATCTGGGTTTAGACAAAGATTTAGTTTTTAGGAATCTTGGGAAGTTAGGTAGAGGGGAAAAAAATTAGGCTGAAGGTTAAGTATGAGCCAAATGCAGAAATGGGAGGGTTGTGACTGGATCACTAGGCAGCTATTTCTAGATCAGCAGTTTATTGGAATACAGTCGTAGGATGCTCTTATGGGTCAGCTGGTAAAGTTGGGATTGCTTAGAGTCTCTTCTTTCTCCTCAAGGCTAGGCTTGGATGGGCTTACACCCACCTATGGAGAGGGGTAGATTGCTAACACCAGATCTTTCTAGCAGAAGATTCTATGGTTCTCTAGACAGTATCAGTCACACTGTGGAAAATGAGGGAGCTTCCCTGCAGGCTGCAGTGCACCTTTGACCTGGTCCTCTTGGCATCATATATGTTGAACCAGTCGTTGGTCAGAACAATGTACAGAGTTGGGTTCACTGTAGTGAGGCAGAGAGAAACACCAGAGGTTGCTGTAGAGTAGGCACGCCATAAATGTTTCCAAAAGAGGAAAGCTGAATGAAATGAATAAGGGAGAATGAGAGCTGGGAGACAGGACACATTAGCAGTGACTTGGAAAGATGGCTTCCCTTGTGGCCTCCTCACCACTGACAACCGAGCCTTGACCTTTGCCCTATAATAAGACACCTAATTCTCAAAATACATTTTCAGATTATAAACTGCTGGAGTCAGGGAGATGCTCCTACCCTTGACCCAGTCATCTCACCCACGGGATTCTTTCATAAGGAAATAATTCAACAAAGCAAACAGCCAAGCACACAGAGATAATATGACATCATCAACTGAGGCAGCACATGCTCAACAATAAGGAGCTGCCTGAATTTTGGTACATTTATTCAGTAGAATCTCCTGAAGGTGTTAAAATGGCCACTGTGAAGGTTGTGTACCAAATGTGGACATACACAATAAGTAATTTAGTGAAAGTGTGATTCAGACAATATTTAGTCTTTTGTTTCAATGGGCTAATTTAAAAAATATTGATTGTACTATTTTTAATTGTATGTGCACATAAGCATGGGTGTCCACGAAGGCCAAAGATATCAGCTCTCCTGGAGCTAGAGTTACATAGTTGTGAGCCCCGAAACATGGGTGCTGTGAACAGAATCAGTGTCCTTCTCAGGAGCAGTACATGCTCTTAGCTGCTGAGCCATTTCTCCAGTTCAACCACACTCAAATGACTAATTTTTTAAAAGTATGTTAAAATCATATGTATTTATTTATCTGTGTCACAGTGCATGTATGGAAGTCAAAGGATAACTTGTAGGGGATCTTCTTTCACTATGGAGGTCCTGGAGATGGAAGTGAGGTCATCAGACTTTGCAGTGAGAGCTTTACCTGCTGAGCCATCTCGACAGCCTCTGAACTCATTAATTTCTTTCAATTTTCTCATCACTTTGGTTAAATTCTGTCTTAGTCAGGGTTTCTATTCCTGCACAAACATCATGACCAAGAAGCAAGTTGGGGAGGAAAGGATTTATTGAGCTTACACCTCCATGCTGCTGTTCATCACCAAAGGAAGTCAGAACTGGAACTCAAGCAGGTCAGGAAGCAGGAGTTGATGCAGAGGCCATGCAGGGATGTTCCTTACTGGCTTGCTTGCTTCTCCTGGCTTGCTCAGCTTGCTTTCTTATAGAACCCAAGACTACCAGCCCAGGGATGGTACCACCCACAAGGGGCCCTCCCCCCTTGATCACTAATTGAGAAAATGCCTTACCGCTGGATCTCATGGAGGCATTTTCACAGCTGAAGCTCCTTTCTCTGTGATAACTTCAGCTTGTGTCAAGTTGACACACAAACCAGTCAGTACAAATTTTAAACGAAATATAAAAGATACTTAAAACTGTGTAATGTTTCTTTTTTCTGATGTGACTTAAAAGATCACACACACACACACACACACACACACACACACACACACACGAGTGTGAATTCTAGTAAGACAGCTGGTGCAGGGCTGCATCCTGTAGGATCATTCTTGAATGACCACAGAAGACTCAGAGCAGCTGATTGATAAAAGTAGGCACCTGGGACATTTACAACAAACCTGGGGAACAGAGTAGGGAGCACCAACAACCTCAGTCATATAATGGGCATCCATGTGGGACACTGAGAAATAACAGGGCAGCAGGCCCAACTGAGAGATGATGAGAGGCAGGGCAGAAGGTACAGATGCTCAATTTGAGAGCAGCAGGGGAAGCTGAAAGGCATGTTATGTCAAGGGATGATGAGAACAAAGATCTGCAAGAAGACCTGAAGGGATGTGTTGCTCTGGCCCCTTTGTACATGAACTCCCAAGGTGGAGTGACCCATGGGTAAGGTGTAGTGACCCATGGGTAAGATGGAGTGACCCATAGGTAAGGTGGAAGTGACCCATGGGTAAGGTGGAGTGACCCATGGGTAAGGTAGAGTGACCCTTGGGTACCGTGTGAGACAGGACTTATTCATCAAGTAACAGTCTAGGAGAGGACTTGAGCTTTAATAGGGTAAGGGCAGAGGAAACTAAAGTAAGAGAAGGCTCAGGTCAACATGGGGCAGGAGAAAAGAGCCAGGAGAAGAAAACAATAGTTAAAAATAATCTTTTAATTTTAGAATGTGAGCTGTCATTTTTAACACGACACTGAAACAGCAGAAGAGCCCTGTGAGATTACAAAGGCTATCTGGCCTCTCCCCCTATCAGCAATGTTATTTAGCTCTTCTATAATCAATGTAACCAACAGAAAACATCGAGGTGAAAACATCATCCTGTAAGAAAAGGAATAAACAGTATTATCACATGCCTACAGACAATACAAATATGTGTGCCAGAAAGATTCACTCAACAAGGGCTCAAAATACAGCATAGCATATGTCTAGTGAGCAGAGTACACACTAGAACTAGAAAACCTCAGAGGAGAGCCAACGAATTGTCCAAGATATAAAAACACCTGTTTCTGCCAAAGCAAAGGCCTGATGGCCTAAGTTTGATCCCCAGATCCCAGGATGGGAAGACAAAAATGACTTCTGAGAGTTGTCCTCTGTGCTGGTTCAATGAAAGAACTTATCTCAAAAACTCAGGTAGAGGGAACTGGGAGAGATTACTTGGTGTGCTTTCTGTACAGTATGAAGATCTGAATTTGGATGCCCAGCACCCTTGTGAAAAGCCAACTATGGTGGCATGCACTTGTAACCCCAGAGCTGGAAGCATGGGGTTCCATGGGTCTCAGAGGTTTGCTGGGCAGCAGTCTAGCTGAAAGCGTTGAGAGTAAGGTTCAGTGAGAGACCTTGTTTAAAAACAACAGCAAGGTGATGGTGGCACTTGCCTTTAGTCCCAGCACTTGGGTGGCAGGGGCAGTCAGATCTCTATGAGTCAGAGGTCAGCCTGATCTACAGAGTGATTTCTGGGACAGCAAGGGATCCATAATAAAACCCTGTCTAAAAACAAAACAAAACAAAACAAAAAACCCAAACACCACCAACAACAGAGAGAGCAATAAAGACAGACATATGATGTCGTGGCCTGGCCTCCATGTGTGTACATGTAGGTGAGCACACACAGAGCCACATATACCACTTTCCTACAAATCATAACATAAGCCTTTTGCAGGAATAATTTGAGATTTATTGAAAAATTGCAAAGACAGTACACTCAACTCCTATACAGCCTTTACCTAGCTTATCCCACGGTAAACATAACCATGATGCATCTCTCCAGATTAAGAAACCAACACCACAATGCAATCATTAACTAAACTACAGACTCTATTTAACTTCACCAGTTTCCCTTTTCTGTTGTAGATCTAAAGCTGTTGACATTGGAAAGCAACAGGCAGAACTATGTAACAACACAATCTTCACAAGGCCCAGCATTAAAAAAATTACTGTTTGAAGCTTTCTAAAAATATAAACATATATGTAGGGGATCTAAATGAAATTACCAAATAAAGGAAGAGACAGAGCCCCATCTGGACATTTCTCGTCACCAAATGAAGCTTCCTGTACCAAGATTGGGTTACATATAATTGGATTTTTAGTAAAAGCATTCAACAGAAACCTCCAAATAGCCCAGGCTGTTGCCAAGACTATAGGTTGCTCTCCACAAACTGACAGCTGAAGACAACAGCTACACAACTCACTGAACATGAAGAAGTTTATCTGGTGTCTACATAGAGTCTTCATCCCTACACTCAACAGCCTTGGTATAGGAAGGCACTTTGCACACTACTGAAAAAGAAACATGACCACCAACCCAACTATAAATTGCTCTATAATGGTGTTCTGCCTTCTAGATATGCTAGGGCAATGGTGGAACAACCAACCAATAACTAATTTGGCTTAAACTCCACTCTAGGAGATGCAACCTATACCCAACACTGCTTAGGTGACCAAGAACCTGAGACTGAATAGTCCAGGGACTTAGAGTAAAACAAAATAGTACTGTTAAAAAAAAAAAAAGATTCCTAAGGACATTCTGTTATACTCATAGATCATACCTTGCTTAGTCATGCAGAAGCTTCCTCTGCAGCAGATGGGAACAAATGCAGAGGCGCACAGCCAGACAGTGTGCAGAGAATGATAGATCATAGAATACCCATCCATAAATGGGATGTTTACACAAAATCTCTCCCCTCAGGGCTCAGGGAACCCTTCAGAAGTGGAGGCAGAAAGAGTGTGAGAGCCAGGGGGCATGGAGGACACCAAGGAAACCAGGCCCTCTAAATCAATAGGCTCAGAACTCATATGAACTCACATAGACTGAAGCAGCATGCACAGGGCCTGCTCAGGCCTACACCAGATCCTTTGTGCATATATTATGCTTTCCAGTTTAGTGTCTTTAAGGGATTCCAGAGTGTATGACCAAGTGGGTCTCTGGTTTTTTTTTTTTTTTTTTTGGTGCTGTTTCTTAGGCTCTTTTCATTCTGCTCATTTGTCCTGTTCAATTTTCACGTGGTAGGTTTTTTTTATTATTATTATTTTATTATTAGCCTGTAGAAGCCTCTTTGTTTGCTAAGGAGAGACAGAAAGGAAGTAGATCTGAATAGGAGGGGAGGCAGGGAAGAACTGAGAGGAGTAGAGGGAGGGAAAACCACAATCAGGGTATGTTATGTGAGAAAACAAAGCTAGTTTCAATAAAAGAAAAAAATTACTACTCACAAGAAGAAGCAAGAGTATGATTCAGAATCAGAGGGGAAAACCCACCAATAGAAACAAACATAGCTATGAAGGATATGGTATGATTAGCAGGAAGGGACACTTGAGGATTTAAATGTTAATTAACTTAACAAGGAAAGGGGCAAGAAACATAAAAATAGAGTCACAGAAATGCCAGGATAACAGGTCATGAAGAATATGGAAGAGAGCACATTCTCTGGATGGGCATCACTAACAGACCAGACACTGTAGAAAAGATTGGTGAACTTGAAAACATAGTAGACGCCATTCAAATTGAACTACAGAGAAAAAAGAAGACAAGAAAAATTGTCCATTACCTCTGTCACTTACAGGGCATTAACATAATTGGAATCCCAAAGGAGAGCACAGAAGAAATCACAGTAGAGAATTTTCTACATCTGATTAAACTACAATTCCGCAGACTCAGAGAGTTCAACAACCACCAAGTAAGATAACAAAGACATAAAGTAAACCATTCCAAGGAACAACACAACTAAACTACTAGAACTCAATGATACAGGAAAAAAAATTGAAATTCAGCCAAACAAAAGACACATTATGTACAGGGGACAAAGATAAGAGGGACCGTAGAACAAGTCTTTGTTTATAACATCTTTAAAGGGCTAACAGGAAAACCTGCCAAGTTAGAATTATCTACCCAGGAAGAATATTCTTTAAGGATGAATGTGAGGCAGTAGTAGCTCAGTTGGAAGAGTACTTGCCTAGCATGCATGGGGCCCCAGGTTCAATTCCCAGCACCATAGAAACCTGGCTGGAATCCCAGTACTCAGGAGGTGGTGGCAGAAAGATCAGAAGTTGAAGGTCATCCTTGAATACTTGCATATTCGTGTTTATTGCTGCATGTCTTCATCATTGTTCTATTGCTGTGAAAGACACCAAGACCAAAACTACTCAAAAAAAGCAAAAAACAAAAACCAAAAGGTGTTTAACGGGGACTTGCTTACAGTTTCAGAGGCTTAGTCCATCCTCATGGCAGGGAACGTGGCTCTGGAGCAGTAGCAGAGAGGGGGGAAGGAGAAGGGGAGGGGGAGGGGAGGGGAGGGGGAGGGGAGGAGGAGAGGGAGAAGGAGAGACAGATGGCGAGGCAGACAGAGGGACAGATAGAGACACACAGAGAGACAGACACACAGAAAGACACACAGAGGGGTATAAGACTTGCAGTTAGCTATGTAGGACATGGAAGCAGAAGAAGAAGGATAGAAGAGAGTTTAAGAAGGGGAGGGGAGAAGATGTTAATGGAGTGCATGAGATAGGAACCAGACAGTTTATGGGGAGGAAGGGAGGGAGGGACTAAAGGGGAGAGGTGCATGGGAGGGCAGTGGGGAGAGGTACCAATAGAACCAAGTACAATGACACACACATACAAAATGGTCATAGTGAAGCCTTTTCTTTTGTATGTTGAGTTTAAAAATGAATTAACAAAACAAACCAAAAACCTCAGAGAACCAACTTGGAGTTGTTTACAAGAGGAAACTCACATTAAACTTAAAGACCCAGATGGGTTAAAATGAATGAAAGAAAGAAAGAAAGAAAGAAAGAAAGAAAGAAAGAAAGAAAGAAAGAAAATCTATACCCTGTAAACACTAAATTATATTAGGAAAGCAGAATGGCTATATTAATACAAAGCAAAATAGATTTCAAGCCAAGAAAAACTATGGAGGCTGTGAGGGACTTAGCCCAGTACTGAACAGATTGCTTAATGAAGACCTTAAATGCGTACACCCAACAGAGTTTCAAAACATATTTGTCAAAAGCTGACAAAATAGGAAGATAGCTCAAAAGCAAAAGCAGAAATGGACAAATCACAAATATAGTTGGAGATCTACCATTTCTTTTTAGTAACAGAGAGAGCAAACAGATGGCCAGCAAGAATTAAGAACCTAGGCTGGGCCGGCAGTTCGGCTGGTAGAGCCAGCAAGCCTGAAGCTCCTTGGTTTGATTCTCACCACTGCATAAACCCAGCAAAGCAGCCCAGCAGTTTGGCAGGTGGGGGCAGAAAGATCAGAAGTTCAAGGTCATCCTCAGCAAGGAACCAAACTTGAGGCCAGCCTGGGCTCTAAAAATAAAACAAAGGGCTGGGTGTGGTGGCGATTGCCTTTAATCCCAGCACTAATGAGGCCAAGGCAGATGGATGTCTAGGAGTTAAAAGCCAGCCTGGTCTATAGAGTGAGTTTTAGGCCAGCCAAGACAAAACAAAAAACACCCCTCAAATAAAACCAATCAATCAATCAATCAAACAAACAAACAAACAAATCCAAACAAAGGATTAAGAGCCACCACTGACCGACCTGTTAACTATCATGAAACACCAGTGCACAGCAACAGCAGAACACACATTCTTTGCAAGCCCATGTGTAACAGTCTCCAAATAGAACACATTAATGGGTCATAAAGTATGTCTCAATTAACTCGGGAGTTGAAATTACATGGACTCTGCAAATGAATTAAGTTGGAAATTAAATGGGAAATTGTCACCACCAACAAAACGTACAGATATCTAGACATTAAAAGATAGTTCTTTGAATAACTCACAGTCGCAGGAGGAAAAGTACAGGCTGATCTGAAAGGCAATGAAAACCAGGACATCAGGACCGGTGGTATGGAGCCGACAGCAACCCCAAATACCTTTTCACTCGAAGTGTTTGTGTTAGAAAAGAAAGGTTCCACAAGCCTGACCTAAAAACACCCTCAAAAAGCAAATTAAATGGTAAACAACTGGAGTTTGTAGATGAAAGGAGGTAAGGGTGGATGGAAATCGGGGCTCAGGAGAAGGCTTGGGGGTTAAGAGCACTTGCTGCTCTTACAGAGGACCCAGGTTTGGTTTTCAACACCCACATGGCCGCTGGTAACCATTCAAAACTCTAGTTTCAGGGAATCCAATGCCCTTTCTGGGTTCTGTGGGCAAGAAGCATGCATGTGGTACATATGCATGCACGGGGGTAAACAGTTGTCCTCATAAAATAAATACATCTAAAAAGAAAGACTGGAAATCAATGAATAGAACACAGAAAAATAGCAGTCAACAAAACTGAAAGTTTTTAAAAGGCTGATAAAATTGGCAAGAAAAGGGGAGGGGCTTTAGAAATGCCAAAAGGGCCATCATAACAGAGCTTATAGGTATTTTAAAAAGAAAATACTGTGAACAGTTTGTGCTCAGTGAGTGAAGTCTATGATACATTAGAATGGAATACTGCCAACCCACAAACTCACCTAAAACAATATATAAGGGACTTCACTTGGTTTATTCTAAGTGGCTAGCTTTATCCTGACCCCACAACTAGATAAAGATGTTACAAGAAAAATAAAGACCAACATCCTCATGAGCTCTTAAAATAAATACCAGTAAATTGGAAACAATAGTATCTGTAAAAGAACACAAATTATGACCAAATGGAGCTTATTCCAGGAATGAGAGGTTGATTTATAATTCAAAATAGAAAACTTACCAATATGTGGAAATTAGTTGATTACTCACAGATTTTTACCTAGTTTTGCTGAGTTTAATTCTGTATATTTGAAAAATTGAACACCAGATATGGAGAGATGGTCCAGTGGGTAAGGGTACTTGCTTTGCAAATATGAGGGCTTGAGTTCAAATCCCCAGTACCCCAGTAAAGGCTAGGAATGGCCATGCATGCCTGTTACCCCAATATTGAAGGCAGAGGATACCAAGGAGAAACGTGGCTTCTGAGAGCTTAGAGGCCAAAAACCCTAGAGAAAATCAGAGCTTCCATGTTCAGTGAGAGACCCTGCTTCAAAGAATATAGTAGAGAGTGACACAGGAAGACACCGGGATTTCACTCTGGCCTCTGTGTACACGTGCACAGATGCTCACACTTGCAGAATTAGGCCCACACATACATACATACACATACTTGCATGCAATGTTTTTTTTAAATAATGTAGAACTTATTTGGACATGCAGTGCCAGTGACAATATAATATCTTTGTCAAAGAGCTATTTTACCAAATGTTTTGTTGAATAATTTCATAGTTCTTTTTATGTCTATTTAGCCACATACTAGTTACTGATTTACATTTTTGTCAAGTATTTTTGTCAGTATTGTCATTTAATAATGTTTATTAATAGTATTTTAAATATTTATTTATTTATTCATTTATTTATTTATTTTGGAGCTGGGTCTCATGTAGCCCAGACTGGCCTTGGACTTGTAGCTGAGAGTTGCCTCAACTCCTGATCCTTCTCCGTCTACCTACTGAGTGTTGGGATTACAAACATATGCCACCATGCTTAGTTTATAGTTGGCTTCTTTTTTGATACAGAGTCTTCCTGTGTTGCCTAGGCACACTTCAAACTTGTGATTCTCCTGCCTCAGACCTCAGAGTACTGGATTTACAGGCATACATGTCAACTGCAATAGTTCTGAACTAAATTATTTATATGTGACAAAGCAAAGGGGAATCTCATTTTTTAAAAAACCATTGCTATAGACAGTGATGGTGATGTCCACCTTTACTTTAATCCCAGCACTCGAGAGGAAGAGAGGCAGATCTCTGTGAGTTCAAAGCCAACCTGATCTCCAGAGTAAGTTCCATGACAGCCAAAGGCTACACAGAGATATTCTGTCTTGGGGGAGGGGGGCGGAGCATTGCTGTAGATCTTATTTCCTAAAATAAAATCAAATGTATTTATTAATAGGTAATATAGATTGGATGAAAACTCAAATAATAGATTAGAGTATCACAGGTACAATAAATATCACTATACTAATTTCTTGTGTATTCACCCATAGGTATTTTGTGTATAAATTGCACAGGCTGACCTTGAACCTCTGCATTTAAATGATTCTCTTGCTTCAGCTTCCCAAAAAATTGGAAATACAGGAGCATGCCACCATTCTCAGGTGCACAATCTTCTTTATTAAAATTTATATCGCTGGTACACACTCCCTTTCAGCATACAAATCTTTCCTCCTTATTCTTCTTCACAGATGCATAGTGTGCCACCAATGGAGACTGTTTATTGATGGTTGTTTAGATCATCTCTACTTTTTAAAATGTAGGATCAAAAGATAGAAAAAACATTGTATGTACGAGTATAAAACATGAATCCAAGGTTATCTGTAGGATATTCTTGTACATTATAGTGCATGTTGCATACATTCATTACCTAATTTACTATCTAAAAGAGAAATTAAAAGATTGAAAAGATGCATATTTATGATTTTAAAGTATTGCCACACTGTTTCCATTGGCAGTACAAATACACAATACTGTGGAATAGCAAGGAATGTGTATCTACAGTTCTTTAGTCCCAGACACGGATCTGAGAGCTTTGGAAATGTGCTGGAAGCATCTTTGTTCTAATAAAATGACTGTTGGGGGACTCCTGGAGGAGAGCTGGACACCAGAAAGACAAAGCCATTTTCTGATCTAACCTCACTCTTCCCAGGAAAGGAAGAGGAACTGGAGGTGGATGGAAACACTCATCAGGCTTCTGTGAGGAGGTCCCTACAAACACATCAGGTACAGGCATGGCTGTGTGGGTGTGTGAATGTGTCCATAGGCTGAGAGGAGGCACATGCCAGCTTGGCAGGGACAGGAGCCCTCAAGCCCTGCACGATTCCGATGTCTCTCTATGCTCTCCTCTCTACCTGTCTCCTTTGTCGCATCTATCATGATTTATAAGCCAGTAAATGTATTGCTTTGAGTTTTTTGAGCTATTGCAATAAATTATTGAAAACAAATGGAGAATTGTGGGAACTCCCAAGCCATAGCTGATGGACAGAGAGGTCCAGTAAGAAGCTGTTTGCTCTTAACCTGTGAGGTCTGCACTAACTCTGGGCAGCAACTCTCAGAACTGAGTTAAATGGCGACTCACTCAGCTAGTGTCCGCAAACGATTAGAAGGGTGTGAGAGACGGCTTTCTCTCTAAGATGCCATCGGGAGTGTACGAGAGACCCACATCTTCATCATGGTCTCAAACTTTTTGATTGTTTTATTCTGTTAATTGACTTCATTCATATTTATTCTATTCTTAGTGAGTTTTAAAGCTCTCCTTAATGACTATCTTGTTTCTAGAAGTTACAGTGGAATTTTAATATACAGCATTGATAACTAAGATCTGACTGACAATTTTATTTTCTTAACATATCATGTTTAATATATATTATATATTAAACATTATATATATATATATGTTGTTTATTTTGTGTTTTCTTTTATTACATTGGCCTTAATTTCCAGAGCAATATTAAGGAATAACACTGAAACTAATATCCTTTTGAGTTGCTGATTTTAATGAACAAACTATAATTTTTCTTTTATTTCTTTTTCATTGTATTTTAATTTTAAATAAGATATTACCACTCTTTATTATGCCAAGAGATACTAGTCTATCCTTCCTGTGTTTTAAAAGTAAGACAAACAAACAGAAATGGATGTGGGTTTTTAACCAATGCTTTTCAGATCCAGTGGATCTGGATGATTTGCTTTCTTACTGATGAGCTGTAGAACCCTCTATGTGTACGCAGTCATGTGTATGCGTGTCTGTGTGAACCCTGTATGTGTGTAGTTTTGTGTATGCACGTGTGCGTGAACACATATGGAGGCCAGAGGCCAGCCATCATGTCGTTTCTTAGGCACTATCCACCTTTTTTTGGTATTATTATTTTATTATGTACACGAGTGTTTTGCCTACATGTACTCCTAAGCACCGTATGTGCACCTGGTGCCTGCAGACGCCAGAAGAGGGCATCAAATCTCCTGGAACTAGAGTTAGAAATTGTTGTGAGCTGCATGTGGGTGCTGGCAATAACTGGGTCCTCTAGAAAAATAGCCAGTACTTTTAACTGCTGAGCCATCTCTCCAGCCCCATCTTGTTTTTTGACACAGGGTCTCTCCCTGAGAGCAAGAGCTTGCCAATTAGGCTAAGCTAGCTGGTTATGAGTTCCAGGGATCTGTGTCTGCTCTCCCCCCTCTCCCTCCCCGTCCCCTGGGCTTCAATTAATCTGTTCTTTTGCATAGTTGCTGGCACTCCAACTCTGGCCCTCAAGTTTGTGAAGAATTTACCAACTGAGCCATCCAGCATCTCCTCCCTCTTTTGACATAAGATCTCATGTTTCCCAGGCTTGCCTTGAACTTTCTATAGAGTAGAAGATGGTTTTGAACTTACCATCATCCGGCCTCTACCTCTCAGGTGTTGGCCTGTGCTACTATGTTGGATGTATGTGATGGTGGGGACCAAACCCAGGACTTTGTGCGTGTTAGGCGACCGCTGTATTAACTGAACCACACCTCCAGCCCAAGCTGTTTACTTTTAATCACTAGAGGAAGCCCCATCTCACTACAGTGGGTGCTTCTTTTCCACATGTTTTATTGACCTTGTTAGTGTTGTTTTTCTCTCCCTGTTGCTTCCTGTGTGTGCTATTCCTGACAGGTCTTGTTATCAGAGTTTTGATGAGCTCATAAAATCAATGGAATAGCTTTTTGTCTTTATTCCCTTCCCAACAAATTCCTCTCTGCTCTCCTCAACTGGAGAAGCTGGCCGAATGCAGGCACTCTCCAGGACCTTCAGTAGGCTCCTGGCTTTCTTCTTGCCTCTCACAGTGTTGTCTCTGGCATTTATGCCTCCCCTTGGGTCTGGCTCCCCTGCCTGCTCTCTGGCATCTTTGCCTCAACCTGAACTGTCCTCTGAGTGAACCCAGGGGAGGGGATTTCCTTGCAGATGGAGGCTCTCCCTAAGCCTGGCCCACTTCCTGCAGGAGTCCTCCCAGCTGGGCTTCCGCCTCTGGCTCTCTACAGCCCTGGCCTGCCCCCTGGCCACCATGTGTGTCCTGGTTGTGGCTTCTCATAAGCCACAAACAATGAGAATAGGACCCACTTCCCCAGGTTCTCGGTTCAGGGATGTACTGAAGATTCAAGAAGTTCCCGAGAGCAGATGCTTTGAAGGGGTTGTTGTAAGGATGGAGTGGGCTTGTTCTGGCTGTTTCCATGGCTGCTTCCAAAGGAGAAAGATCACAGGGCGGACTCAAAGCTGGACTCCACCTACAAAGGAAATGGGAATTGGATGTCTACCCACAGAGTTTGAGGGTCTGGTGTAGCCTGGCTGTGCAGTTCTGCAATTCTTCGTCTTGCTCTTTGAAACAACTTGTATGTCCAGCTCTCAGTGAACAGAACCAGATGCTGAGGCCTGAGACCTGCATTCCAGTTCCTTTCCTTGCCATCTCTCCTGAGGCCATCTGAAACCAAGGCCACAATATCTACAATCTGACTGATTTGGGGTCTGAATCCTGCACATGTCACTAGCTGTGCGACTTTGGTCACACTGACTTGGAGGCTGGAAAATAAGAGATTGGGGTTAGATGATGCTGGCTCTCCTGATAGACCATGGAAGTTTACTTGTCTGTAAGCGAGCAAATATTGGCCTTAGGCCTGGACCATAACAAAACGTGCTCTAACCATAGCAGCTAGGACTTGGAAAACATGAACAAAAGTGCACACTCCTATGGAGTTTACAGCAAGAAAAGATAGTGTTACAATGCACTATGTCACAGCCACCTCCAGGTTCTTTGGGAGGGGCCTTCTGGGGAGATTGATGCTTTGGCCTGGATAAAAGAGACTGGGCCAAGTAGTGTGTGTAAGCACTTGAGATTCCTAGGAGTTGAACATCTACTCAAAAGGGAGAGAATTGGGGTCAGCAGGTCTTCAGGTTGATGTGAGCTTGGCTCAACTGGGCCTACCAAGAACCAGAGTCAGTGATCAGGCAAGGGCTAGAGGTTAGCCCATCTCTGTGCAGTGGGTTGGGGGCTGCCCTTAAGGATCCCAGGGGATTGGGTGGTTCTCTGGAAGATGAAATTGATGGGGCATGTGACCTCAAATCCATGAATTCCTCAAGTCCTCAAGTCACGCTCACCATGGAGAGGTAAGGGAGGGGTGTGGGGTAAAGAATCAGGGGAAGTAAAGGAGGGCCCCAAACTTGAGGCAGAGTACTCAAGCGATCTTGAGTCTTTGGACTGGCATGTGAGGAGGCAGTAGAGAATGACCAGGGAGCGGGAGTAACTGGCAAAGTTTTTATTAATTATTACTTAATTAGCACAGCCTTGCAGAAGTCTCTTCCTGCCTGGGATTTAAATCCCAGGCTCCAGTCCCTCCTTTGCCTCTCTGCAGTTTGTTCTCTTAGGCTGAAGAGTCATAAGTCCTGCTTGCCAACTATTTCCAGCTTTCTCCTCTTCCAGGCACACAATAGGATTGCTCTTCTTGGCTCCTCATGGCTAGCTGGAGACAGAGTGACAATTTATGGCCGGTGGATTGTGCATGGGAGGGACATACATCATCTCTGGGCTGGAGTATTTCATCGCTAGTACAGGGCCTTCCAGGACTCTCTTCCTTCCAGTGGTGTGGACGGCGTTCAAGATGGCGACTGCTTTCTCAACAAAGAGTGGAACAGACCTCTAGTACGGACAGGGATCAGGAAAATACCCCTCTGCTATTACAATGCGATTTCTTGTCACAGGATGCCACTGCAGACCTGGGTCTTCTGTCTATGCCCACAGTCATGCAGATTTTCTTTCTTAAAGGTTCTGGACCTTCTAGTGAATTTCTCCCTTTCTCTCTCCCTCCCTCCCCGTCCCTTCATCTGTCCCTCACTCTCTTCCTCCCTCTGTTTTTCTTTTGCAGGTACATGTGTAGGTATACATGGATGCCCTAAACTGAAGTCAAGTTTCTTCCTTAGTTGATCTCCACTTTATTTATTGACAGTGTGTGGTGGCCGACCTCCAAGGCGGCTCCTGTCATCTCTCTTCCTTTCCCAAACCCTGTGCATGCTGCCTTTCACCTGGTAGGGCTGGCCTCTGTAATGGCTGTGATAGAATATGACAACAGCGGTGGCATGAGACTTCCAAGATTAGGTGATGAATGTCATCTGTTTTGGTTTTGGTCATTCTTTCCACTTTGAATGATTTGCTTTGTGGGAAGCTATGTCACAAGAAGCCATGTGAACCATCTTAAGATAGGTGCTTCAGATCCAAACAAACCTCCGATGATTCTAACATTGTCTAACTCCTGATGATAATCTCAAGAGAGACCTTGTGCTAGACAACCCTGCCAAAGCCACTCCTGAATTCCTGACTCCATAATAAATGTGTGTTATTAAGTTACTGCATTTAGAAGGAATCATCATGTAACAATAAACAATTGTTTATTTGCTGATACAGAGAATGTGTCTGGGAGATTATGTTTGGGACATCAAAGTGTGGAGGGGTAATGTTGACAAGTCTCTGCTTAGCCTAGATGTAGCTCTTGTTCTAGGATAGACTTGGCCACTGTGGCATGGCTGGTAGGACCAAAGGCTAGGTTTCCCAGATGCCCTTGTGAAGAGCTGTCGAGGGGTTGCCCTTCTCTCAGCAGGGAACAGAACCAGCAATATCACATCTTAGTGCATAGCCTTTAAAGTTCAAGGCCAGCCTGGTCTACAGAGTGAGTTCCAGGACAGCCAGGGCTACACAGAGAAACCCTGTCTCAAAAAAAAAAAACCAAAACCAAACCAAAACAAAAACTAAACCTTCTGTTGTTACTATTGTCTCATGGGAGACAGGCTGGCCTTGAAATTGCAATGTAGCCAAGGATTTCCTCAAACTTCTGATCTTCCTGCCTCTACCTCCTGAAAGTTGGGATTTCTGCGTTTTGCCACCATCCCTGATTTATGCCATGCTGAGGATAGAGCCCAGGGCCTTGTGTATGTGGGTCAAACCTCTCCAACCGAGCTATAACTGCAGTACTTTCAAGGTGAGTTGAGAGACTTGCTCAAGCCTGTCCTATGTTTCAAGGACTTTCAAGCACAAGTTGAAGCTATTTTACAAAGAAACATTGACATGACAGCCACATCCCTTGAGTATTGCTGGGTGTGCCACACAGAGACAAAGCCTACATGACATCATCAGCGTCTCATGTGCCAGTGATGAGACTGTCAGGATAGACCAGCCTCTGAAACTAGAGCCCCATACATGCATTACAAGTAAAGACAGCCAGTGGGATACCTCCCACTGGAATGACAGCTTACCATGTTAAGGGGGAGTGTGAGCTGGAGAACCTGGAATTATTATTCAGACCCCTCAGTTATGTTTGAGGCTTGTGGAGCATAAGAAACCTGTCACCTAGACAACCATGAGTACTGTCTCCCACTGCTTAAGCACTTCTCACGCCAAGGACAGACAGATATGGGTCATAGGGTGTAAGTTCAGTTACAGCGAGGTATGATGGCATATGCCGCTCATCCCACTTTGGAGGAAGTGGTTCTTTGTGGGTTCAAGTCAGCCTGTGCTACATAGATAGTTTCAGGTCAGCCAGGGCTACACTGTGAGACCTTGTTTCTTTCTTTTTTTTCCTCCAGCTAGACAGGAAGTTCAAGAGGCCTACTATATAGCATAGTGACTATAATTAACACGACATATTGTTTAAATCACTAGGACAGTTTTCATATAAAAAAGTAAATATGTAAAGTAATGGACATGAGACTTACTTTGATGTAGCCATCCCACAATGCACTCTTAGAACAAACATCACGCTATATGGTGTAAGTACATACACTTTTTATAGATTGAATTATTTCATGATAAAGAGGTGGACATATGATGAAATATCAAATGCTGTAAAATATAAATAAAACACGTTATAAATACAATACAAAGATAAATACAAATATAAATACATTAAAAATTGAACTTAACAAAAGGTATCTCCTATACATCTGGCTCTGGAGTAATTAACACAGGCATATGATATTTTGGAAACTTTGTAAAGTGGATATTATTTGAATTTCACAGGAGAGGAGCCGGGCATTACATAACTTGCTACTTCTGAGGTAGAAGCAGGGGCCACACAGGTAGATGACAGCCACCCTGGAAGGCACAGTCCTCTAGTGCCCCCATCTGACGTGTTATATTGTGCACCCTGAAGCTCCTCCCTTTGCTGGGCAGGTCCCCTGGAAGGAAGCCCTTGCCATGGCTGGGCCCAAGGCTCTTGGCTGAGGGCACTGACCTGCTTTTATCCACAGTCAGCAAATGTGGGTGATTTATAATAACCATTAGTGGGGTGCATTTGAGGCCAATTGTGGACCTCTTTCACTTCAGCTCTGCCCAGCTCTGTGCAGGAGCGAAGAGGAGTCGAACTCCTGGAATCAATCTAATCACAAAAGGTGACCCTGTTGCTTTAAGACTGTTATGCAGTTGCAGAAAGGAGAGGTGGTGAAGGACAATATGAGTAAACTTAGTTCTGTCAGACTGTGATTTTAAAAGCGACTACAGCGTTTGTTGTTGTTGTTTGTTTGTTTTGTTTTGCATTTTTGAGACAGGGTTTCTGTGTAGCCCTGGCTGTCCTGGAACTTACCCTAAACAAAACAAAATAAAACAAAAACCATGTTCATTATTTACTGTGTGCATACATGTTGGAATGCAGGTGCTTTGGTTTTAGGTGTGTGTGTGTGTGTGTGTGTGTGTGTGTGTGTGTGTGCAGTTCAGAGGACAACTTTATGGAGCTGATAGTTTCCTTCCATCATGTGGCCGTGGGAATTCGGTCATCAGGCTTGGTGGTTGGAGTCTTTACTAGATGAACCATTTAGCCAGCTCCACGTTGATAAATGCTATGTTGTGTGTATGAGTTTTACCACAAGTAAATATTAAAGAATAAAAAGAGGAGACCTGGAGAATCATCATCATCTAGGAAATGGGATCCATGGAGGGATGTGCCTGTTCGAACTGAGGAGGGATAGAGTGTGGAAAACTAGGGGGCACAGGAAGGAAAGAGGTCCCCTCTGGGGCTTCTTGTTTGCCTCTCCTGTGTTGCCTGAGAGCTGAGAAACTTCAACACAAACGATACAGCCAAAAGTGCCTGCAAGATTCATGCTTTCCTAGTGACATGTCAAAAAAGGACGGTACAAATAACAAATGAGCTGTGCTGACTCAGGGCCAGAATGGGTTTTACAGTATCAGCTTTGCTTGCTCATCCCTAAATCTAAACACGGCTCCTCATAAAACTGCCTGACAGTTTCATTCACAGAAGGAAATTCTTTAAGATCAAAATGAGCTTAAGCCAGCTCATATTTATCTTGTTAGGTTGTCTCATGTGGCCCAGGCTAGCCTCAAGCTTGCTCTGTAGCTGAAGTTAACCTTGAACTTTGGAGTACCCTGCCTCTAGCTCCTAAGTACTGCAATTACAGGTGTGTGCCCCTTGCTTTCGCACTGTCTTAACAGAGACCCCAGGGAGCTGGAATTTCCCCAGGAATCTCATGCTGGGGAAAGGAAAGGCCAAATCCTGGTGCCAGCCAGAAGAGGAACTTGCCTGCCAGGAAGAGATTTCACACAGGGGTGACGTCTTGTCAGACCACCTTGCAGGACAGCCAGGAGTTGAAACAATGACAGACTGACCCCTGGGCCAGGATTGCTGAGTCTGTATCCCATAGCCATCTATTAAAATGTAAGCCGCATGCCAGTACCCTGACCACGGACTAGGGTGATCCCTGCACCCTTTTATTTGCTGTTTTCCCAATTGTAGTGAATGACTCTCCACTTTTTTTGCTGTCATTTTTGGCCTATTGAGGACAAGTAGTTGATCCCAGCTTGTTAGGGTTGCCAGTCTAGGCTCTGTCCCCAACTGTTCTGGCAATAAGTGAACCCAATGGCCTTATGGACATCATTTTTTGGATGGAACTCCAAATGAACTGTCTGAGCTACATTTAGAGCTACAGCAAATCACAGGAAGCCAACAGGGGTTACATGCCTAAGACCTGACAACTTAGAACATGGGCATCTCTTCTCCTGGTGGGACTCACCAGTGGGCTCCCAGGCTCTCAGAGAAAGCTCTGCCATGAGGCTTGACGGTAGTGCGGGAATGAGTCAGGAGTCGATTACTCCTGAAAGGTGGGAGGATTGCTGGGGAGCTGGGAGGATGCCATGGTCCTTAATTTCAATCAGTGACAAGAGAAGGATCTTTAGAGACCACCCCTGAGAAGCATGTAATTTCTAGAACTTTGGGAACTCCTATGCCTTTCTAGGGATCTGAGATGTATTTAGTGATTCCTCTTATTTTTCAAACCCCCAGACAAGGCATGAGACATGCCCCCCAACATACCTTTTGACATGCTACCCCATCAAAGACTAAAAATGAGCCCTTGGGCTAGGAAAACGCTTCATTCAGTAAAGTATTTGTGGTGTAGGAAGGAGGACTGGCATTTGGATTCCCAGCACCCACATAAAGAGCCACTCAGAGTGGAACATTACAGGTCCTCTGTAATGTAGCACTGAGAAGGTAGAGACGGGAGGATCTCTAGGTCTTGCTGACAAGCCAGACTACCTGAATCAGTAGTGAGCCGCAGGTTCAGCGAGACATCTTACATGCAGGTTTGAGTGAGAAATGTCCCAGATAGTCTCATTTATTTGAACACTTGGTTCCAGATGGCAGTGCTATTTAGGGAGATGATGAAGTCTCTATGAGGAGGTACTTGCTGGAGGAAGTATGTTCCTGAGGGCAGACCTTGAGAGTTTATTGCCCTACCCAACTCCCTTTTGTGTAGATGAAAGTGTGGCTTCCTGATACATTTGTCATGTCTTTTCTGCTATGGGAGTCTGTCTTTCCACAACTGGGAGCTAAAAATAGACCTTTTCCTCCCCTAAGCTGTTTTTAGTCATGGTGTTTTATCACAGCAACAGAAAAGTAACTAACACACCCTATCTCAAAAATAAGATGGGAGGATTTGAAGGATTGGGGCAGACACTCAATATCGACCACCAGCCTCCACGTGCACTTGCATACATGAGAACACACACACACAGACAGAGAGAGAGAGACAGAGAGAGAGAGAGAGACAGAGAGACAGAGATATGCAGGCACATAGCACATGCTCCAGCACCTAATTAATTAATTAATAATAATTAATAGGCATTTTTTGTTTTTACAGGCCTACTCACTCCCTTCATCCTTCCCTTTGCTTAGAGAACAGACTTCCGTATTACACTCTTAGACGGTCATTTGCATCAGGGAAGACCCTGACTTGCTGAGTTTGGGTTCACACATTGTCTCTTCCCTTCAGCTCTTGGTGATTCTTACATATGAACTCCAGAGCTGTCTTCTTGCCTTTGTGAATCACCCTGCTTCTGTCACCTGCCCTTTGCCAAGGTTTCTTACATTCCAGTTTGTCTTAGTCTGTGGTCTCTAGGTTCTCACTGGATTCCTTTCTCTGAAAACTCTCCCAGATAAATCACAGCTATCATGTCAACCCTGCACCTCTCCCAGAATAGCATGAGGCAGAGTTAGCCAGGCCTTGGGAGAGCATCCAGGAAGCCTGTGTGTTATAGATGAGAAAACAAGCCTTTCTGCCCAGCGGACAGGGGACTCATCCAAGGTCTTGGCTTTGAGTTGGGGCCAGAAATAAACTCTTCTGTCTTCGGGGCTTTCTGCTTTTCTAGTACTGGCCTGCTGCCTCCTTCCCCAGGCTTCCAATGAACCTTTTTTTTTTTTTTTGGTCTTGATCTTTTAGGTGTCATATCCACAGAGGCAGGCTATCGGCTCAACTTTGCCTGGAGTGTCTGATCCAGGGCTGTAGAAGAATGCAGATGATAGCCAGTGGCCCTTTTGATAGTGCCCAGAGGAAATGACTTCTACTGTCAAATCAGAGTTTGAGAATGCATCGTGTGAACAAATAGTATCCTGGTAGACTTCACTCCGAACCTGAACTTGGTGAAGGTTCACGGCCATCGGAACTACCGTCCTCCCCTTCTGTCTTCTGGCAAGAAAACTGTTTTGTTTTTGTGGCTTTGGGTGGTGTTTTTCTCATCAACGGGGGCTGATTCCTGACTGAGTTCCAACCAATATTACCGGCTGCACCCTGAGTTCTGGAGGGAAGAAGATAATGACACCATCTACTAAGCTCCTTCCCAGGCATACTCAGTGGAGTTCTGGTGACAGCAAGGAAGCCCTTATTGGTCTCTTGTTTACTGAGGATACTATGTCCCAGAGAGGTTGAGTGCTTAACTCAAGGCCACACAGCCAGTAAGTTGTTGCAGCCAGGGAAGGTGCTGAAGTATTTGTCACACAAGCATGATGCCCCGAGTTCAGCTCCCCATGACCCATGTTTTCTGTTTTGTTTTTTAAATTGTGTGCAGTGCCCTATGTCTTGTGTTCCCAGTACTGGGGAGGCAGAGAAGAGAGGTGGATCACTGAGTCAGGCTCGCAGAACTTGTGAATTTTATGTCTATTGAGAAACCCTGTTTCAAATAAATGAAACAAGCCAGCCAATGCTAGCTCTAGCCATGCACACAGAGGTGCATATATGTATCCACAGACACATGCTCCCACATAAATACCTATATAAATCTCCACCACATAAAACAGCCCTGTCTCACTATTAAGCACATGGTTTCTGTCTCTGTTGCTATGACGGTCTGAAGTTGAGGCTTCATTAGTTATGAGAACTTGATCTTCCTTGACCACTCTTTTTCTTCATGTTTAAAATTGGAAATCAAGTAAGTTCCTCATCAGAATGATGGGTGATTAAATGGGTCATTATATGTAAGGTTCTCAGCCATATGTCTGATGGGCAGTGAGTTCTCAGTATGGCTGGCACAGTGCTCGGTCAGTCTGCCCTCATCTCCAATGGGAAGTCCCCCAAGAGATCGCTGAGGAGATTGATTTCAAATGCCATCATACCATATGACCTTGTGAGATTACCCAGGTTGCCTATTCACTTAATTTCATTTAAGAAACCATAATACTTGAAGATAATCCTACGCAATCATCCCTATGACTCATGGTAATTAGGCATACTAGGTCAGTGATCTGTATAAATAGTTGAATTTATTATTATGTTTGTGTAACCAAGAGACATTTTAAGATGGTCTTTTTTATTGGTATTCTTTAGTGTTTACAACACATCTATGCCATCACATCTCTGTTAGAGGCGCCATTTAATTCCAATCGCATGCCTCGACAGTGACTCACAGTGAGAGACAAAAATAGGAAAGAAATATATTAGACATGGCACTTGGGAAATGGGGAGGGGAGATGGGATGCAATAGAAAAGTGCTAATTTCCTGATTGATGTTGCCTAAAACTGGATTATAATAAGATAAAAGGGGGTTTTAGTCTCGAAGTGATATCCTAAGTAAAGTTTGTTCTTGTTTTGTTTTGAGACAAGCTCTTACCATGTAGCTCAAGCTGGTCTCAATCCTGCTTCAGCCTCTTGAATGTTGGGATCGCAGGTGTACACTACCATATATAGCTAAGAAACACTTATTGTGGAAAAGAAATAAAGTCAAGAAACTCTGTTACCTTAGTGTTTTTAATCTGTTAAATAAAGATTAATTGATTTTACCATATACATTACTATGTATATTATATATATTATATATATATATTTATATATAATATATATTAAAGTAGTAACTCTTTCACAGGGTTTGCATATCATATATTTACATTATGATTAATAATAGTAGTAAAATTATAGTTATGAAGTAGCAGTGAAATAACATTATGGTTGGGGGGGAGTCACCACAGCATGAGGAACTGTATTAAAGGGTGGCAGCATTAGGAAGGCTGAGAACCACTGCACTAAAGTATGATCCCTTTATGATCTCTTCCATTCATTCATCTATCAGTTAATACTATATCCATTCATCCATTCATAATGCATTATCTGCTTTTTCTTTCTTAGTCACCTACCTACTTGTCTATGCACATGAAGAAAGACACCTACATAATGTTTTCTTACGCCAGCTGTGTTACTTTGTGGTGGTATTATGTTGAAGATTCAAGACTTTTTCTTTGTGTGCTTTAATACTGTTAGAATTCCTTATAATAGGAGAAAGAGAGAGAGAGAGAGAGAGAGAGAGAGAGAGAGAGAGAGAGAGAATCAATGCTCCTGAATTTCCCACACATCATTAGGGTCTCCCTTTTGCACATCTCACATTGTCCATAGCCAAAGGCCTTTAGGCTCATCCAATACCTCAGTAAATAATGGCCCTATCCCTAGACCCTGCTGCAGAGGTCACACAGTAGTTCTCAGTGATGGAGACCTCGAGTGACAGGCTGTTGCTGGCCTACTGGGAGGCATAGGACTGAGAGGAGAAGGAAAGAAGGCTCAAGGACAGGAGTACATAAAGACTCTGAGTCCCTGGCATTTCTTGCCTCGCTTATGAGGATATCAAGCCTAGAGGGAAGAATAACTTGTTTAGAGTCACTTTATTGCAAACATCTAAGCTAATTGTTTCCCTCTCTAAAATATAATCTTTTTTTCTACACATCCATGAATGAGAAGAAAGGAAAGGTAGGCTGTTAGGTCCTTAGACTTGACATGGAAACAGAACAATAAAGGGGCCATCAGGAAGCAGAGAGAGATTGGGTACACATCCCTTCCATCCTCAAGCAGCTGATCCTGCCTTCCTATTAGGTTCACCAGAACGAGCATCTATAAGGACTGCTAGGACCTCTAGTAGCATCTACAGCGTGTGTTGCCGTGTTCAGGGGAACCCACTGGGCTGACTGTAGCCAGGTTTGAGAAGTGTGGAAAAGAAGCTGAGAACTCTGGAGGCCTGTCTGCTGCATAAGGGGCTACCGAAAGTTGTTTTAGGCTTTCCTGGCACTTTACATTTTTCTGATAAGATGGAGCTAGGGGTGTGGAAAGAACCCTCGCAGGACCCAGGAGGGCAGCCCCTGTTCAACTTCAGCGAATCGTCAGCACCTCCCAAGTGGACAGCTCCATACTTCCAGCAAAGACTGGACTATCCCCATTGGGCCACCTTGTGTGCTGTGGATGATATTCTTTCTCCCTCTCTTTCTTCCTTCTTTCTTCCCCACCTCCACCTCCTCCTCCCTCTCTAATTCATTTTGATGTAAGGAAGTTTCTATTCAAATCTTATTTTTTTTTAAACAGGCATGATGTATAAAAAAGGAATACACAGTCCAAATAAAGAATTCCTTTGGCTAAATCTAAGAGCTGAGTGCTTAGTTAGAAACAGTCAAGGGATGTGTTTGTCATTGTTCAGGAATGTTTTATAACAGAATTTTTTTTTTCAGAATCAAACCAACTTTAAGGACACATCATCTTACAAAATTGTTTTGGGCTATTTCCCAGTGTTAATGCAATATGGGAGGGGTTAGCCGGGCATGGAAACCTGAGAATTCCAAGTATTTTTAATAGCTTAAGGCTAAAGTTCAGAATATTTGAAATCTGGGCTGTTTCAGAAAAATCCAGAATTGGGACGACCATATCCATAGCCAGCCGTCTAGCGTGACTCAGGTAAAAGAGAGAAATCAAACAGGAAATGGAGGCCTGTCCTGGCATCATAAACATGTGCATAGGAAGTGAGGCAGCATGGAAAACTTCCTACTGACAAAGAAAAGAAAGGTTAGGAAACCCATGAAGCCTTCCATTGTTTGGCTTAATAAGAGAGGAATGCTGGCAAACCATCTGGTAAGAAAGCATGTGGCCAGGCCAGCTGCTGCCAGGAGAGGCTCATTCACTTTTAGTGGATGGCTTACAAAACAGTCTTTGCGTTGGGAAGTGTCCTTGTCTGGAGCCTGGGTCTCAGCCAGGATGGCTCAGAAACACAATTTTGTCAATGCTTGAAGTGGCCCCATCTAAGCTCACAGGCCTGTGCTGTGTGGGCTATAAGTCATTGTTCATGGGAGGTAGAAGGACTTGGGGACTGAGGCATCGGCTACCTCTAGTCAACAGCTTCTCTTTTTCTTTAAAACAGTGGCTCACTATACAGTCCTGGCTGACTTGGAACTCTCAACATAGACCAGGCTGGCTCTGAATTGACAGAGATCAGCCTACCTCTACCTCTGGAGTGGTCTGTTAAAGACAGGTGCCACCAAGCCAGGCTATCCTCTTTTTCTATAAGAAAAAAGATGATTAGGGTCAGAGAGATGGCTTTGTGGTTCAGCCTGTACACTTGCTCTTCTAGAAGACCCGGGTTCAATTCCCAGCACCCATGTCAGGCAGCTCAGAACTACTTATAACTGCAGCTCCAGGGGGAGCCGATACATTTGGTCTCAGCAGGCACTATCACTCACATGCACATGCCTGCCCACATACATACAATTAACAGTACAAGAAATATTTAAGTAATGATTAAATCTAATCAGAATGTAGTGCTTTGTGCTTCCCACTCCTGACCCTAAGAATAGCCTCTCTACATGTTTCTAATTTTATCAAATGGAAGTTGTCAGAGTTTAGTCCTCAGTGTGAAGGGAGGATCTTGCTGAAGCCCCGTTGTGCTGCTCAGAGGAAATGGGGGCGGGGAGGAGAAGAATCCGATTAGTAACTGGAAAAGGAGGAACATTCAGAAAACAAGGTATTTGACGAGTTCTGAACTTTTCATGACCGCTGATTTCTGGAGTTCATCTGGAATAGAAAGTAGACAAGCCCAGCCAAGAACATTTTGAAAAAGAAGAATGCTCTATTTGATATCAAAATCTACAATAAAGCTACAGTGTTTAAAACATTGTAGGATTGGCATGGGAATAGACAGATACTTCCATGGAACACAGTAGAGAGTACAGAAGCAGGCTGGTCTCCATGGTGGGTATTTCAAATGAGAAGCCAAGGGGTAGAGAATGAGGGGGGTATTCAATATTTGATGTTATTATAGGTGCCTACTTAGAAAAGAATTACACTGAAATTGCCTTCCCACACATATAGAAAAACAAGCATTCAAACAGAATATGGAAATAACACTAAAGAACAAGGCCAGAGAAGTTTAGAACAAAGCTTAGCAGGCTCACTCCCTTACCCAGAGGGTTACATTTCAAGACATTTCTTGGATACTTTAAATGGAGGATAGTATTGATCACCCCCTCTCTATATGCACACATATATGCCTCCAACAAACTCTAATTTATAAAGGCACAGTGAACTGACAATAGCAGCAATAAGGAATAATTAGAACATTGTACTGTAAAAAATGTTTAGAAATTCTGAATTGATTTTTTTTTCTGAAATTTTGTATCTATGTTTGGGGACCAAGGTTGACCACAGGTGACTGAAAGCGTAGAGATAAAATGGAGGTACAGAGGGACCCCATAAAGGGGTATATTATTGGCCAGATGTGGTGGCCAACCCCAGCACTTGAGGTGCAGTAGCAGGCACATATCTGTGAGTTTGGAGCCAGCCTGGTCTACATATCAAATTTTAGGACATCCAGGACTACACAGAGAGAACTTATCTAAAAAACAAAAAGAAAAACAAAAAAACAACCAAGCAACCAAACAAACAAAAACAAAGAACACTAAGATATCAGAACAGAAGTCTTGAGGTGAACAGGACCACTCTAAAATTTTAAGGAAAAGCCTAACAGGCTTGATTCTATATGTGGACAACTTTTGTGTAGGTTAAGACACTGTAATCACGGTCTTATGAGAATTCTCCAGGATCTTAGTCTCCCTTTCTCTGGATTCTGCTTCTCCTTCTAAGTCATTCCTGTCTCTGAACCATACCAGCCTGTTTCTGAGACTCAGCTCCTGCTCCTGGGTCTCTTGGGGTTTTCTGTCCACCTCATCTCTGTCTCCTTCCTTAGGTTCATCTCACAGTCTATTCCCCATAAGAATAGACCAGTTGGACAAACAGTGAATTTCATGGATAGCCTGAAGGGAAAGAAACATGGAAGAGACCTAGGGAAAAGAAAGACAGAGAGGAGGAAAAGTGTAGGTATCAGAATGTCAGGATTCATAAACACGCAGTGGCCGTAAACTCTCAGAGGGGTGAGGCTGCCATCAGACAGGGAAATACGAGTGACTGGGAGCTCTGGTGGATTAGGGTTTCAGGGAGAAGGGCATCAGGGAAAGATGCTCACTCCTCAGAGCATCTGGGCAGCCGGGGGCTCTCCAGGATCTTCAGATCACTCTCAAGGAATTGTCCTTAGTCAGAACAAAGGGAAGGAAATCCTGCTGTTCCTTGGAGGCACTCAGAGCACTGAAATTCACTAAAATTGTGCCACTATCTGAAAATGACCTTTGTAGCTGCCATAATTGTGTCAACTTTCTGTCTTTTAAATCTAAAGTCTCGATTTTCTTCACTTAAAAAATACTCGATTCTCCTTCCACACAAAATGGGGCACAGCTTGACCTGAGTGAGTTAAATGCAGATGATATTTCATCGGCTAGAACCTGTTCTGGTCTTTGTTTTTATTGAAGAGCCTGCTCTGCCTCCCCATGCTCCCTGAATGAGATCTGGGCTCTGTCTCACTATATAATGACATAGATTTCATGCCAAAGACTTCTGGGTGAGGGACAGTAGTTACATGCCTCTCTCTGATGTGACCGTCCTCAGAACATGACACCACGTTCTGAGTTGTGTTGGTGAAAGGGAAACATTTCTGGTAACAGTTTCGGGTGGGGTTGTCCTTTCCTTGGCCGCTATTTGAGTCCTTGTGCTCACACTCCCAGCACAAGCCTTGCCCCTGGGCACGATATGACAAAATTTTCACCCCTTGCCATCGGTGTGGCAGCTGAGGTCTAGCAAGGCCCAAAACATTAGCATGGGAGACACTGACAAGACCTGAACCCAAGTTGGGGCCACATGTCTCTGAATGATACTTTGGCTCCTCTCAATTGCTCTCCCCTACTCCCTGTGCCTCTGGAGGTGCTGGTATGTTCTCAGATGTGCCAGTCTGGAGGATGACTATAGTCCTTCTACCATCCTGTGCACTATATGCCACCACCTGTCAGGTCTGAGGGTGCCTCTGACACTTAATGTCCCCACCCAATCATTCATCAGTGTCTATCCAAGTTGCTTTGGAGAGGTGGCTTTTGTCACCTTCCTCATGGTCCCATGTTTCCTCTGTGTGCTTCTTGGCCTCTTCTGAATCCCAGCTTCATTCAAGACCCTTTGGTGTGATAGCCTGATGTCCTCAGGTCTTCATGTCTTTCAAAACAATCAGAGAGAACGAGTCACAAGACAAATCATTCTCCCTGTCCCCCCTCCCCCCAAGCTTAGTGCTCTGGTCCAGGGGATACATCTGGTGATGGGTGATAGCTTTCCTGCCCCCTCCTCTCCTTCTTTCCCAAGGCTTTGCACAAACTAGGCAAGAGCTCTCCATCACTGAGCTACAGCTCTCTCATCCCCCCCCCCCCCAAATATCAATTGCCCTCCATGGTTGGGGGTTTTACGCTAACAGTTTCTTTCACTCACTGGTGACTATTGAGAGATCATCTTCACAAGGAGAGTGGGGTGACATGAGGGAAAAGAAATCCCCTTTCCTCTCATAGATGGCAGTATTCTAGAGGCTGGGATGTGTGATGATGCCTTGGTCCCCACACCCAGCTTAGACTGGAGGACACCCAGGGCACATTCTTGAATCTCGTGTCTCCCTCACTGGCTTCAGCTAACATGACTCACTTTTATTCCCTCATTCAGCAACATTAGCCACTCTGTCCACTCTCTTGTGCCAGGGCCATTTCTGGGCACTTCATGACAATATGTACCAGGCCCTGTTCCTAACTTCACGGAGCTTCCTTGGAAGAGGCAGACACACCTGGCAAACTGAAGTATATAATGTCTCCTTGTGCCAGGATGGAGTTCACAAAGGACATGGTGGGGAGCAGAGGAAGGTCCTTGATCAAGACACAAGAATAGAGTAAAGCCCAGTGTTCTTTCTAGAAGCTGTTAAATTCCTGGCCAGAGGCAGGAGAGGACAAGAAGAGCCAGCAGGGAGGGCGTTAGCCTTCAGTGGAGCCTCTGGCCAGGAAGGGGAGTGAGAAGCTTCGAATGTAGTGTTGACACTGTTTTTCTTTCTTCTGGAGAGCTGCCACGTGCCGCAGCAGAGAGCATTTCACGGGTAGATGCATATTATCGCAATGTGTTTATCTAGGAAACCAGAGCCCAGACCCAGCATCTGTTTTGCAGCACAGCCCTGAGTGGAGTCCAATTTTCCAGTTGGGTTAATAAAAATAAAACTTGGGAAGCTGTGGGCTGGCTGCACCAGGGGTTGAGTCCTGGCCTTATGTGGGGTCATGGATCCATTGTGGACAACCTTGCCCAGGGAGAGAGGAGTAGTCAGCTAGCTCTGAAGAACACACCTCACAAAATGATCGCTTTAGGTTTTCTCTGTCTCAACCTGACACAAGTTGACGGAACACTTACTGTGGTCAAAACCCTGGGCTGAGATGCTTGGTGGCACAGGAAGCTAGAAGCAAGACAGGCTTGGTAATATTCAGTCCCTTGAAATTGTCAGGAGGATCAGAGCCCTCAAACCCATTTTCAAAAGCCAGCTCGGGGTTGGGCAGGGATGGCTTAGATGGTAAACTTACTACTCTGAGGCATAAGCACCCGAATCATCAATCATCAGTGCCCACATAAAAAGCTTATACCCCAACACTGGGGCGGGGTGGTGTACCGGGATTGGAAAATCTCTGCAGCCTATTGGCCAGTCAGTTTGGATGAATTTGTGAGCTCCAAGCCGACGAGAAATCACATCTCAAAAAGAAGATAGACTGCACCTGAGAAACGGCAGCCTAGATTGTCTTTCAGCCTCTGCATGCATACACATGCCTTCTCCTGCATGGACACGTTTGCAAGCATGAATACACACCACACATGCACACACACACACACACACACACACACACACACACACACACACTCAGGAAGTCCCAGGTTTCAGGGAGACTTGAAATGCAGAACTGAAAGCACCCAGACTCTCTGCCCCTCCTGTCTGCCAGGCTTTCTTGTTAACTTCCCCCACCGACATTCCTTGCAATGGGTTTTTTTGTTTTTTTTTTTGGTTTTTGGAGACAGGGTTTCTCTGTGTAGCCCTGGCTATCCTGGAACTCACTCTGTAGACCAGGCTGCCTCGAACTCAGAAATCTGCCTGCCTCTGCCTCCCAAGTGCTGGGATTAAAGGTGTGCACCACCACTCTAAAGCCACCACTCTAACTCTCCAGATGGCTTAGTTGAGAACATGATTCTCATTCTCTCTCTCTCTCTCTCTCTCTCTCTCTCTGTCTCTCTCTCTCTCTCCTTATCCTACATTACTTGGGGGAACGGTGCTCATTGGCCCTATTTGGGGAGGGGACAGAGACTTGGCACCATCAGCTATGGCTAGAGGCTCACATGTATAAACATAGCTAAGGGAGCTCGCCCTGAGGCACCACTCTGCTGTGTATGTTCTTATTCATAGGATGTGCTTGTGAGTAAAACAATTCTAGACAGCTTTACTCTCACCTAGCCTCACCCTTTGAAAGGGGGATAAAGAAGGGAAACAGACTACTTTATTAGGGTCCAGAGGGCTGGCCTCTCAGCCTGGTGCTCTTTCTACTACGCCCTGTTCCTCTGGTCCTGATGTAGAGCCAGTGGTTGTGAAATAGACTGCCTAGCAGCAGTCCCCTGGGAGGGGCTGCAGGCTGAGCAGCATTGATTAAAGATAATTTTGCTGGCGGAATTTGAGCTGGGAGCCAAATCCCAAGGGTGTGGCCAGTGTGACCCTTAGGGAAATTATCAGAAAGCATATGTCATAGGCCCTGGCAGGGTGGTCTCTCACAGGGCACAGGGTACATGGGTGAGGATGGACCCTCAATCTTGTTAGCAAACCTGGGGCTGGCAGTAAGGAGGCACCTCACCCAAGTCTCAGCTCAAACTAGAGAGTCTGAATCATGGAATGGTGTTTGCAGAGAATCTTTTCCTCTTCTGGGGATAGAGAAAAGGATCCTCAAAGCAGGCCTGAGAGGTCACTTCTAAAGGATCCAAGGGGAAAGGGACTTCTTGTCTCTTCAGTCATTCTGAAACCTATTGTCTTCGTGTTCTATTGCTGTGAAGAAACACCATGTCCATAACAACTTATTTTTAAAAAAAATTTAACTGGGGCTTAGTCCATTATCCTCATGGTGGGGAGCATAGCAGCACACAGATAGACGTGGTGCCACACAGGTAGCTGAGAACTCTATATACGGATCTACAGGCAGCAGGCAGAGAGAAACATTAGGCCTGGCTTGGACTTTTGAAATCTCAAAGCCCACCCCTAGCGGCACACTTCTTCCAACAAGGCCACACCTGCTCCTACAAGGCCACACCTCTTAATCCTTCCAAATAGTGCCACTCCTTCGGGACTAAGCCTTCAAATCTATGTACCTATGGAGGCCATTCTTATTCAAACTACCACACCTGTTGACATTGCTCTTAATTCATTGTCTTGGGGTGGGGTATAAAGCTCACATTTCCCAGGATGCTGTCTTAAGCTTGTATATCTTGTAGTATCTGTTTCTTTCTCCAGTACCTTGTATCTAGAGCTACTCTTACCTCCAGTCTGGAGCCCATCTTGACCGTGGCTTCATTTGTATTCCACTGGAAGACTCATTGTAAGGAGCACTGACTGAGGGCACTCGAGTCCTCCCTACCTTGCTGTGAAATGTGTCCACCAGCCTGCACTTGGCTACACCTTCCTGAACTCAGCCAGTTTGGAGCTCCATATCCATCTGCAGTCTTTGTGTCTGTTCCCTCTTGGGCATTACAATGTAGCTTCTCCTAGCTCTATGACCCCCTTCCTTTTTGTCACTGCTGCCAATTGGCCTGGATGTTGGTATTAGTTACTTTGATATCACAGTGAGCAAATCCCTGATAGAAGTAGCATATGGGAGAAATTTACTTTGACTTGGTTCAGGGTTCAGTCCATCCTGACAGGGGAGGCATGGTGCCTGAATTACCTAGGCCACGGTGGTAGAAACTTACAGCACAGCTTGTTCACATCTCGGTACATCAGGAAATAGAGATCTTAGGCACAGTGCAGGGCCCAAGAGGCTCATATCCACCAGCTAGGCCATGTGTACCAAAGATCTTATTGTCTCCCTAGACAGCACTACCAGCCAGGGACCAAGTGTTCAAACCCACGAGCCTGTGGGAGATATTTCAGTTTTAAACCACAGCACTGATATCAAACAGACATGCACTTTGGAGAGTCTGCCCCCGCAGTTTGCAGCTGGGCTGGACTTGCAGTTCAGGTTCGGTGAGGCTCTCTCTACTCTCTTTCCCCCTCCCAGTCCTAGATGCCTGTCCCATGAGTTCATTCTCTGTTTACTTTTTTATTTTTAACTTCACCATGTATGCTGATGTTACAGTTTGATTCTAAAATGTCCGGTTGCTAAAACTCCATTCAAGGGGAAGACGTCAGCAAAGTTCAACTTTCTCCTAAAACTAAGGTCCAAACAACCAACCGAGGCACATCTCTGCTGAAGTTCACTCTGGGGGAACCAATGAGTGTATTTGGTTTCCTTATAGAACATGAGTAAGGGGTGGGGGTGCTCCTTCCCCAAGAGACCACACCTGAAAAGCCTTCCCCAGTAGGGATGGGCTGCACAAGTGGAGCCCTTCTCCCCTAGTGTCCCTTCCCCCATATACCGTATACCCCATATACCGTATACCCCATATAGTGTCCCTCCCCGAGGTTGTGTACAATTAAGGCAGAGGCATATACAGTAGGTAGTAGGTAGTGGCTGGCTAGGACTTTGGGGCCTTTCCCACCTCTCTTTTCATGGGGAATGTAAACAGTCAACAAGCCCAGCTTGGCTTACCCTTTACAGAAGTTTGCAGCTGAACTCCCCAAGATAATGGCTGCTTGGCTCAAAAGACATCACTAACAGCACCCCCCCAGGATCACAGTGTGAGTGCTAGCTCTCCAGATGCTGACACTACTTTGGAGGCTATGGAAGCTTTAAGAGCTGAGGCCTACCTGGCAGACGTGGGTCACTCAGGGTGGGCCTTTGCTCTATTTTCTTATCACTGTGACGACACGCCTGGCAAAAACAAGCTAAGGGAGGAAGTGTTTATTTTGGATCACACTTTGAGGGGAAGTCCACGGTGGAGGGGAAGTAGCAGGAACATGAGGTGGCTGGTCACATGTCCATAGTCAGGAAGCAGAGATGAACACTGGTGTTCACTGAAGACCTTGGCATGTTGCTGCCCATATTTAGGGTAGATTTTCCTTTTTTTTGGTTACACTGTTCTAGAAACATCTTTCTAGACACACTGAGAAGTATGTTTCTAAGATAATTCTAAATATAGTTAAGTGGTCAGTGAGATGGCTTAGTGGGTAAAGGTGCTTGCTGCCAAGCCTGAGGATCTAAGTTCAGTCTCTTGGACCCACATGGTGTAAGGAGAGGACTGACCCCCATAAGCTTTCCTTTGGCCTCCATACATATGCAGTGACAGGCGTGCATGTGAATACACTTTTACATATGAATAAATAAATGTAAAAGGAAAATCCAGCTATGTTGACAGTGAATATTAACTATTGTAACCTCAGAAGAATACCCATGATCCCTGCTGCTCTGTGCTTTCTAATCCACGTTGGTGTGAATAGTCTCTGTCACATGTTTCCATACTGTCATGAACTGAGCCATGCTACTATGCCTGCCCTACCACAAGGACTGAAGCCCTCTGAAACTGTGAGCCAAAATGTATCATTCCTCCTTTGAGCTGCTTCTGTCCTGTATCCTGTCACATAGAAATGAAAGTCTATATAAATGAAGTCACTAAAAACATTGTGCAAAGTCAAAGCTTCTATGTTTGTGTTTACTCTTCACTTTTAGAACACTTCTGTAATTGGGTAGCAGAACAACACAATAGCAAGTGATGATTACAGTGATTCACTCACTCACTCCTGTACAGAAAAGCCAGCCGGCCAAGGTGTTCCCCCATTAGGAGGCCTGATGTCTTCTGTTGCTGTGAGAAACTCTATAACCAAAAATAACTTAGGGACAAAAGCATTTTTCTTTTTATATTTTACAATCCATCATTAACGGAAGCCAAGAAAGGATTCTAGAGGCAGGAACTAAAGCAGAAGCCAAGGAAGATCACTACTTTCTGGCTCGTTTCCAGGCTTATATTCACTTACCTTTTGTATCCAATCTAAGACCACATACCCAAGAGTAGCACCACCCAGAGTGGGCTAGGCTCTCCTCCACAAAGTAGCAATCAAGAAAATGCCCCACAGACATACCCATCTGATGAACACAATTCCTCAATTAAGTTTCCCTCTTCCAAGGTGTCTCTAAACTGACCAGCACACCAATCTAGGAAGATGTCCATCGCTCCCAGATGCTTCTCCACTACAGTGTCCCTGTTCTTCTCAGTTTGGATCAAAGACCACCTATTTTATCTGCCCTTTCAACTGTCTCTTCTACTTCCTTTTCCAGAGGAGGAGGTTTTCTAACAAAAGAAGTGTATCAGAAGAGAACCTTTCATGGGATTTTACTTTGTACTAAATGATTATGTAGCTCCATGTGGGCAGACAATATACTGACACACCTTCATTTAGCACAGACTTGAGGTTTTCATGTTTGACAATCAGGCCTGGGCAAGCAATGACTGAGGTTTTATTGTAAAGAGTGGACACTGTCTATGAGAATACACACACTGCTTCAGTCAGCTGTGTGTCCATTCACATGGCAAGGTCTTCCTGTTGGGTGAGATCAGCATGGCTCCAGTCCTTGGCCTTGGAGATTCTTGGTCTCTTTCTTGCCATTTTTATATTTCTTTGACAATTTATGTGTCCTAGTTTGATTACTGTCCTGTTAAAACACCATGACTGAAAACAATTTGAGGAGGAAAGAATTTATTTCAACTTACAGTTTGTAGCCCATCATGAAGGAATGTCAGGGCAGGAACCCAGGGCAGAAACTCAAGGCAGGAACCTTGATGGCAGGAACTGAAGCAGAGACCAAGGAGAAGCATAACTTAATAGCTTGCTCCTTCAGACTGCTCAACTTTGTTTCTTATACACCCCAGTGCCCAGGAATGGCACTGCTCAGAGTGAGCTTGGCCCTTCCACATCAATCCTTCATCAAGGAAATGCCCCACAGGCCAATCTAATTGTGGCATTTTCTCAATTGAAGTTCTCTCTTCTCAGATGATTCTAGCTGGTGTTGACAAAAATTCCCAACCAACACAATCTTCTAGAATCTTCTCCCAGTCTTCTTTCTATTGCAGCCTTTACATCTGTCTTTAAGAGGGATCAATAATTTCCATGGTCCTGGAACTTCATGCACACAGACTGAATTTCTGAAACCATTCCCCATTCTCTCTGAAAATCCAAACTTGGATTCCACTGCCTCAGCAGTTGGGCCAGCATGCTACAGCTCCTTTTTTGCCACCATGGCTTTCATATCTGTCATAAATCACATTCTTTTGCAAAGCCAATCTTGTTGCATCCTTGTATAAGTAAGGTTATTGAAGTTTACACCCAACACGTTTACCTCTCTTTTCTCTCTGCATCCTCTCTTCATATCCCCCAGAAAACATCAAGGATATCCTCAAGGGACTCTTCAGTGCCACCATCTCTTCCTCTAAATTACCCCTTTGCCTCCTCTGTTACACAATTCTCTTGGTATCAGAAGCAACATTTTAGCTTGGGGGTCCTTCTCAATTCTTTCTTGATTGTGTTGGGTTTGATTTTCCAAACACCATAATAACTCATTTCTTTCATCATGTTCTACAGCTTGCGAGTGGGCTAGGCATGCTAAGTGAATGTAGTAGTGTGCAGCTTAGGTAGCCACCATCCTCTGCCTCTCACCGACTATTCTAGAAGGTTCCATGTGAGCTCATTCTAATAACATTTGGCACAGGCTGACTTGTCTGCTCCATTGTGTTGATCTGTGGCCAACGGTCAGCTGCTTCTTTCATTTGTGTTCTTTGGTTGGTTGTATGAGTCATTGGGAATCCATAGATAGCAAGCCTTCTCCTCTGGAATTTGTCCCTGATGTTCTAGGGAAGGATGCTGATATTGCAAAACCAAGTCCTGTCATATAAACATGTCCTAAAGTATTGTGGGTCATCCTTCCTGCATCAGCTCAGGACTGACCCTATCCAGTCCAAGCAGCTCTGCCCCAGTGAAGAGCCAGGGAGGCAGGCGGCATTCCTCAGTCATTTGGTTTCCATTTTCCATCTCATCATTCAGGAAGGTATTTCCTGAGTATACTCATGGGTGAGTTTTCTCATCCAGGGACTGAAATGACATTGTCCACATTTCTGAAATGGGTCTCCAAGGTTCCTGTAGGTACAAAGCCTGTTCTAATGACTCCCCATTTCTTAGGCATGGTTTCCATTACTTTCTGCTCAAAGCTAAAGTTATCCCATCCAGCCATCATTCACCCATCCACCCATCATCCACCTATACATCATCATCTATCCATCTATCCATCCATCTAGGCAGCCAGCATCCATCCATCCATCCATCCATCCATCCATCCATCCATTCATCCAGGAAGATTATCTGCCAGGATCTGAGATAGTAGGAACACAGTGTGAGAAATGGTAACTTCCCTCAAGGAATCTTGTTCTCTTCGCTGAGCCCCAGTTCTGTCTCCCAGGGCCCTCTGAAGTGCCTATTTCCGATCTATGCTCATGAGAAGCAATAGCAGGGGAGACTTACAAGAAACATGCAAGCATATAATTATTGTTAAAATATGCCTAACTTGAGTTGGCTAAATGCTATGTAGAAAATAAAGGGGAGACCAAAAGGGAGCAAGAAGTTAGCAGGAAGGACCTACTTTGGAAGGATGTCAGCATAAGCTCTCTGGGAGGTGACCCTGAGATCTGAGGACTGTGCTAAAGGATCAACAACATACACACAGTCACACAGAAGGAAAAAAATGTTAAGGCCACACCTACAATCCCAATGCTTAGATGGTTGAGGCAAGGGGCTCAGGAGTTCAAAGTCATCCTTGCCTGCATTGTATTTGTGACTAGCCTGAGATACATAGTGAAACACCCTCTTTAAAAAAGCTAAGGCCTTGAGGGAATAAAGAAAACACGTTACAGAAAAACCAGTTGAAGAACAGCCCAAGAGAGTTGAATGAAGTGGGGTGAAGGTTGAATGTAGGAGACGCAGCTGAGGCAAAATCTAAGGGAAGGTGAGTACCAGTCGGGAAGTTTCCACTAAAGGGCCTTAAGCCAAGGTCTATGGGGAAGTGGATGGTGGCTTGATCTCATCTCACGGGAGACACTTCTGAGTGTAGAGCTGGAAGTCCAGTTTAGTGGGCAAGGATCTTCATGCCTGACTTCCAGGTTGCTCGAACCTGAAGTCATTAGATGGAGGTAGCAATAAGAGAAGCTTTGCAGAGTGGGGTCAAGCATTCAGAGATCAGCTTTGGCTGCTCTTTGAATGCTTTCAGACATTTGAGAAGCATCTGAGCATCTCCAGCAGATGGGAGCAGTGTGGGGAAACATGATGTTGGTATCAAAGAGCTGCAGGCTGGGATGTATGCTCATTGAGAAGAGGCAGGGCAGTGCCTCTTCTCATCCCATCCCTATAAACTAGGCTCTAGCATCCAGGCCCTGTAAAACTTCCAGAACACAGGGCTCAGAGGTTGGGGTTCTCTGCTGTTCTCCTTTGAGGGTCTCTGCAGGCTCAGGGCTGCTCGCAAGTGATGAGTCTGCTAGGGCAGGGAATTTTCCCTTCTCTAGGGGACTGGCTTTTCCAAGGATTGTTCTAAATTCCATTGGTGAGTCCGTGCTCTGTCCTGGAAACAGCTCCTCTTTATGTAAGCTCTCTCAGAAAGTGACAAATCCTGAAAGAATGCTTCAGTGTTCAGACATAGCCCAGGCAGAGGGTTCTGCTTGCTGGTGGCTTGGAAGCAGGAACAGAGGATGTGCCACAAGCAGAGCTGGAAAATGGATGCAGGTGGCCTCTGAGTCACCAGCTCTAGTTGAGGGAGAGGGGCACTTGTAGTCCTCCCCATGTTCCAGACAGAAAGGGGACATTGGAAAAGGAAGGGGCACGTCACTTCTGAGGGGTAGGAGAACACAGTGTGCCACTCTGACTTCCAGGTCAGGAACGATTTCTTGCTGAGGGCTCTGAATTTGCTTCAGGGCTGAGCACAGGGGACTTGGGTTCTTGCTGTCCCCATTCTTGGCTTTAGAGGACACACTGGGGAGGGGCAGTCTTTTATGACTAGTTACTTGTCTCTGTTTACTGAACACAGAGATTCCCAAGCAACTTCTTCAGGAAGGAGGGCTCCACCTTCCGATTATTTGAACAGGGTCTCTCTCCTTTTCTTCCCTCCACCATATGGAATCAGTGGTAGATAAGGGACAATAATGTTGTCAATAGCTATAGAATGTTGTTGGAAGGATAGAAAGATGGTGAGATGTGGAGACAGGAGGATCACTAAGAGTTTGGATGCTAGCTTAGGCTATATAATAAGTTCAAGGGTAGCCTGGGCTACAAAGTGAAAACTGTCTTAAAAACCAAACAAATACCAACCAATCAAACAAACAAACAAATAAAGCCAAAAATAATACCAATATCAACTAGAGATGGCTTTTGGTGGCCTTTTCTCTCATCAGCCTTTCTCCCATCCTCAACTACTTCACCTTGGGGTTAAATCCAGTTCTACCTCTGGGGATGAGACAAGACAAAAGAGGCAGGAAGTTTAGCCATGGGATTCTCTGGGTATATTGAAGCTCAGGAATGGTGGGTCCTAAATCACTGTCTAGGAAACCCCACTCCTTCCCTGTCTTCTTTCTCCCTTTCTTGTGAGCTGTCTGTTGTTGATTGTTATCAAACCCAAGTCCTCAAAATCTAAGCTACCTCCTCTGAGGAGTCTTACAGAGTTAGGACACCTCTCCTGGACCAACATTTAGTGACTACCTGTTCTTCCGCCCATGCTTGGCCTGCCTCTGCTACTTCTCTGTTCTCCCTTCCAAGTGTGTCCTGGCTCTGCAGGCTCTTGCCGCTCTCCCAGTGTACCTCTTTGGGAGTTCTGCCTTTGTGGCTCCTCTCCAGAGTTGCTTTCCTCTCTCAGACCTTCCTGGCCTATCTCCTACCTCCTTTCAAATGCCACTTTAGTGGCAGCCTCTGTGCATCTTACATCAGTTAGACCCTCTTCACCTGTCTCTCTTGGTCCACTCTCCTCGATGGGCTCAGTTTCTCTCAACACAGAAGATATTAGATCTCAGTCTGCAAGTTGCCTGTCTCTCCTGCTTGCATGCAATTGTTTCCTTTGTTGCTGCATTCCAGCACCTAGAAGAAAGCTTGGCCCATACACACATTCGGTAAATATTTGTTGAATGAGCAAGTAAGTCACTGTGTGCGATGGAAATCGAGGTCTTGGTGACTATTGTCTTCTGATATGTAATCTTCGATGTGAATGCTTGTCATTAGTGTCAACATTTGCTTTTAATCAAATCCATTTTCTAGTAGCATTCTCCCATGGCTGCAAGAGACCCCCTCAGCACTGGGTGTGAACCAGGCTGTTCCTGGAAGGATTGCAAGGAACAGATGCTCAACCTGTACCCAGGGCCCTTGATGTTCTTGAAGTATGCCATGCCACTGAGGGAAGCTAAGGTTGCCCCTTGTTTATGGATGAAGTAGAAGAAAAGACTTTATTAATCAGGTTGTCGAGGGGGATGGAACCATGTGTGTGTGTGTGTGTGTGTGTGTGACAGAGAGAGAGAGAGAGAGAGAGAGAGAGAGAGAGAGAGAGAGAGAGTCAGAGACAGGCACAGACATGCAGACACACAGAGGGGGAGAGGAGTGATGCAGAATGCTTATGTATACACACACACACACACAGACACAGACACACACACACAAAGACACACAGACACATGGGGGGGAGGAGGAGTGATTCAGAATGCTTATGTACACACCGCCCAGGGACTTTCACAAGGAGAGATTTGTTCCAGGGAGGTGACATACACCACTGTGGAAGTTGACATGTCTGTAGTTCTTATTTTCAGGGCAAGCTGGTACGGCAGAGATGGAGGCAGTCCTTGCGTTGTAGTCTCAAGGCCAAATTCCTGCTCTAAAAAGCTTAGTCTTTGCTCTTAGAGACTTTGGCTCCTCAGAAAAGGCCTACCACATGATGGCATGTAATCTGCTTTATTCAAAGGCCTGCTAGTTTAAAGATTTATTTATCTATGTTATGGGCACTAGAATTTTTCCTGTATGTACATATGTGGATCATGTGTATACCTGGTACCCTGAGGGCATCAGGATCTTAGGGCATTAGGTCCCCTGGAATTGGAGTTACAGACATGTGTGAGCTGCCACGTGGGTGCCAGGAACTGAGCCTAGGTCCTCTGAAGAATCAGCTAGTGTTCACAACTGCTGAGCCATCTCCCCAAACCTGAGTCTACTGATTGAAATACTAATCTACCTCTACAGCAATATCCAGGCTGGCATCTGAGCCTACTGGACTCCATTCCCTAGCCTACAGAGCTAGTGGCCCTGGGGGCCCAGTCTGGCAGCAGTGCAAGACTGAGTGGTGCTATGGCAGTGCATTGGAATTAGGAGTTGCTGCTAAGGTCCTTCTGGGGCAGTGACATCAGTCTTCAGGAGGGTATAGCAACGATGAAGAACTCCTATGTGGTTCTGGCTTAACCCCTAGTGTGGCCCCAATCAACAACTTCCAGCCTACATCCCTCAGAGTGGAAGTCCTTACCCATAGGGAATGGAAGTCAGGGAAGCCAGAGAGTGCCGGGCTGCTCAAGGGCTGCTGTGTACAGAGGACTGGGGACAAGCAGGACCTGAAGGTCACCCAGAGCTCAAGGGCAGGCAAAGTGGGAACAGGGATGTAGGAGGGTAGCCTGGAGGCTGCACTCATAAAGAGAGCTGCTTGCAGCTGGTTCCTCTTGGTGACCTTGTCCTGGGCCCACACACACACTGGGGCTGCCCTGAAGGCTCCCCACCTTTCATGACTTTCCAAAGAGAACACTTCCTCCCTGCTGTCATCTGCTCCTGGGCTTGTTTCCTCAAGGTACATTCCAGGCTGCATTGAGGGTGCTGATGTCGGTCCCACCACCTCCAAGAGACTATGACTTCTTAGGGACAGGTTTGCCCTTCTCAACCATGGGTCTCCTGGGTCTGGCATGGCTAATTCCAGATCTCTGTGGGTATTGAATAGCTGGGCCCTGAATGAAGCACTCCTGTCTGGGTGTCTGGGACTCCCAGAGAGTGTGTGTGGGGGAGAGATGACATGGGAAGCTTTTTCCTATTGTATGAATTGAAGGTGTCCCACATGACATTTTGTTGTATCTTTATTTATAACTAATATATCAATCACCTCACAGTTCACATATTTATTAACTAATTAACACATCCACCATCTCCAGCCTTTCTCTTCATTCTAATTTTAGGTTAATACTTAAATCCTACTTTCTCAACAGATTTATAGTGTAGCGTATTGTCAATTACAGTCTTCATGCTGTATATTAGATTTCCCTCTGTCTGTCCCATAAAGCCACAACTCTGTACCCTTTGACCCCCCCCCCCCCACTATTCTCACTCACTATTCTCCTGTTGCTGTATGTTCATGGATTACATTTGTTTTTTTATTCAGAATATGTGCATATCCCATAGTGAGTATATAAATGTCAGAGGACAACTTTGGGGATCAGTCTCCTCCTCCCACCATATAGGTGCAAGGGATAGAACTCTGGTCACTGTGCTTGGTGAAAAGTGCCCTTAACCAGCTGAGCCTCTTGCCAGCTCTATTTGTTCAATTGAAAAAAAAAAAAAAAACTGGGTCCCATATATAACTGATATCATGGAACGTATTTTTCACTTGTCTGGGTTATTTTATTTAGTTCAATGTCTTCTAAGTTCACCCATGTCATTTTAAATGTCAAGATCTCCTTTTAAAATGCTGAATAACTCCATTGAACACACACACACACACATACACTTTTCTTTATCCAATCATCTGTGGATGGACACTCAAGTTATTTCCATGCCTTGCCTTGGCTATTATGAGTAGTGGACACAGGGATACAAGTGTCACTGTGAGGTGATTATTAATTAATCACCTGCTAATTAACTCTGCTAATTAAGGTCGAAGTTCACCATGACTGGATAGCCTCTGAGATCTTTGCAAAATGGGAGACTCCCTTGTTAGCAGGTTTTCTCCTTCTCTGACCTTGTCTGGGAGATTCTAAGCCCCCACCAGTGCCTCTACTTGATCCTATTAACGGATCAAGGAATTAATTAGTTTATAGGATCAATTCCCTTTCTCCTGACAAAACTTGTTCAGCCAGCACCTGAGATTCCTGAAATGCTTTCTCATGCTAATGAGGTATGCCAGGTATTCTAAGACCATAACCAATGACCTTTGCCCATCCTGAATGTCCCTACCCTCAGTCCCCCCAAACTTTTTAAGCCTTCCATCACCCTAAGTAAAGTTGACCAGCCTACTGACAAGCTGTCCTGGTGTGATCATTTGCAGGGCTTCCAAACACCCCCGGCCCCTCTGTTCCCACTGCCCTTATGGAGCAGGAGACCCACACCTCTTGGTATGTACCCAGAGGCTGGCAAATTGGAGGCTATGGCAGCTCTAGTTGTAATCTTTGGAAGGATCTCCATGTTGTTTCCCACAGTGTTTGGACCAGTTTTTCTTTATGTGTGAAGGGCTCCCCTTTCCTCAGTTCCTTGCTGACATGTGCTGTATTTTATCTTTTAGATATTAGCCACCCTAGAGGGTATGAGCTTCTACCCTATTCCAGTTTTGATTGACATTCTCCTGATGATTAGCGATGGCAAGCACTTACTCACACACCTGTTGGCCACTTATTAGACCCCCCTTCTGCCATCTTGACATTCCTAACTCCTCACTTCTACTGAAAAGCTGTTCCATGTTGTGTTCTAGGAAAAGGTCACAGGAAAGTCCAAACTAGGTGAGGGTGCCAGGGCCCAAGTACCCCCTCCCGACAGCCATCTTACCATACTCAATCTGGGACCCACTGGCTTTCAGTGTGGGGTGGGTAGGAAGAATGGCTCATTTATGAATGTTGAGAGAAAGACTGTGGCTCAAGAGTTAGCAGGGAACACCTCAGAGTCCAAGGGTCCAAGGATGTGCTACCATGCTACCTCCTGTGTACATTGCAGGAGACTCAGGACTGTCTTCAGAGATCCCAGTCATGAGATACTACATGCCTGTACTGCCAGTCATGGCTGTATGACCTGTGACCAACCACAACTATCTTTCTATCTATAGATGGGGACAGTCACCGAAAGGTCAATGTGAGAATGTTCTGAACAGTGCTTTTGCACATCTGTCCTTCATAGATATTGGCTGTTCTTAAGACCAAAATGTCCTGGTCTCTGGCCCAGTTCTTTATTTTATTTTGGAGCGGGGGAGGGTAGCCATCAGCATGTTTGATGAGGCAAAGGATGAGATGTTCTAATTGGGGTGGGCAGTAGCTCTGAGGACGGTAAGTTCTTAATCAACCACTGTGTGTTGACTTGATGTTTTTTCTATGAAGATGATACAGTACATTGTGAGAATCATAAAAGAAATGGCTCCCCTGCCACCACAGGGACAGATTGACTCGGTTGTTTATTGGGTACCTGTTGCATATCTGTCTGTGTTCTAGACACTGTGGATAGGTGGTGATCTAGACAGCTAGAGTCTTGCTTTCATGGAAATTCTGCATCTTTTGTCTGATGTCCTGGCTTATCTTACATGAACCTTGTTTCAGGATGTCCTAAACCAGGAGCCAAATGGCTTCTCTCCCTCCATCTTGGATGCTAGCATCAGTGTTGCTGGCCTTAATTCAGTTCCATGCTGTGAGTCAAACACCAGGCTTAGCAGGAGCTCTGCCAAGGCCTTTGGAGACCAGAGGCAGGCCACATCTGATGTAGAAAACAGGGAGAACTTAGCAGCCTGGGACTCTGCTTGGCTTGGGCTATCTATACCAATATCCTTCTTTCAATGTATTTGGCAAACTGGGACTCTCCCCTGCACTGAGTCACATACACCACACTTCACAGTACAGTGAGTTGCTTTTCCCAGGCAACCCTATGGCAATGTCTGATTTCCATTCAAACATGCAGCATCCCATCCTGCCTAAACTCATTTTTGGTGCATTCACGGCAAGGCAAACTGTTTTCTCTGATGGAAATAGGGAAACCATTATTTATTATCTTATGCCTATGCATAATCAGGCTTGCATATGATTAAAGTCAGATAAATCGTAGGAAAGGGCATACTTAGTGAACAGAGGCTTACGTCATGGAGTATGGCGTACTATATGATCAAGGCAACGACGGCTTACATAAGCTATGCTTGCCAATCAAACAGAAAGAACAGTCATCCTCTATTAATCACTTCTCCTCCTGAACCCATAAAAGGATTCATAAAGGACTTAACTGTGACCTGCTGCTCTTTGGGGCATTCTAGCCAAAGTGGCCTGTGCTCCCTTGCAGTGTGTCCTGTACTGTCTCTTCAGACAAAACTTCTTGCTGCTTCACTGTTGTGTGCTCTTCAGTTCTTTCAATAACATACCAAGAACCTGGAAGTCCAAGTCTAGATAGCTAGTGGCAACCAGCAACACATCCACCCATTTCCTCTACTTGGCTCTCCCCCTACATTGGGCTCTGGGCTTTGTCAGGGATGGGCTCACCCAGAGCCAAGTGTGCCTGAGCTCGGGGCTGGCTCCTTCTGCTTCTCTTCTGCATTGCTCTACAAGAATTCACTGACAATAAATTCCTTAACCTCAATTTCAAGCACCAGTGTGAGTCTTCCTGAGATTTACCAGGTGCTGGCTCTGTCTCACTGTGCCCAGGATTCTAATTCCTAATCCCCTGCTTTGGCTCAGAGCTCAGGAGTACAGGCTTGGCTCCACTGCAACATGGAGCTAAGGCTGATAATCTCCAGGAGTCCCAGATGGCCCTGCTGAGACGGTGGCTGCCTGGGCTGGCTCCTGGATCTAGGATGGCCGATGGAGGTGTGGAGTAAGAGGGCTCTATGCCTGCCCCTTGTTTGCTGTGTGATACGAGCCAAGCCATTTACATCTCTGGGCTCTTATTCATCTACCCAGGAGCCTTTTGGTGACTCTCAACCTCTTATTGAGTGAAATCTCAGAATCAGTGCAACCTTCACAGTCAAAGCCAACTAGGATGGAATTAGAAGAGAGGTTTTGTCTTCCTAATGGCTCTGTATCCTAACCTGTGCCTTCCAAGTTCATACCACACCGGGATACGCAGCAGATGCCCTGCACCTGCAAGCTGTAGGCATACAGTCAGGAAAGCTAGTACCCAGAGACTCTAGTGTTCCCTTGGAATTGGGTTTGCCTGGAGCTATAGGGTCAAGGATGTTTGAAGTCAGACTCCCCATTCCTGAGTTCTGGTGTGACTCTTGCAGTAGTGGTGGGTGACAGTGAAGAGCATGTGGCAGTGAAAACTGGGGAGGACCAGCAGGTGTCACAAGGATTAGTGGAGAGTCCTCTGGGTGGACATCCAGAGAAGAGGAGAGGTCAAAGGAGACCTGGGAGAGAGATCATGGACAGGGGTTGGACTCATATAGACCAGAGACTACTTGGCCCAGAGGATAGCACAAGCCTAGCTGCTTTGGATCATATCCTGCTCTGGTTGATGGGAACATCGATGGGTTCAGAGACATGCATGTTCCAGTAGTTCCCTCAATCTCCCTCAGGTGTGTGCACGTGGACATGCCATATTGCAACATGTGGAGGTCAGAGAACAACTTGTGGAGTTGGTTCTCTCCTTTGTCCTTCACACAGGTCCTGGGGGTAAAAACTCAGGCTGCCAACTTTGTGCAGCAAGCATCTTTACTTGCTGAGTCATCCCACAAGCCCAACACCTTGATTGTTAAGACAGGTCTCCCATTAGCCTGGATCTCAAATAGGCTGGGTTAATTGGCCAGGGAATCTCAGGGATTCATCTATCTTCACCTCCAGAGTGCTCAATTACAAACGCATGCACCATGGCTGGCTTTTTCTTTTTATTGATTCTTTGTGAATTTCACATCATTCACCCAATCCTAGTTATCTCCCTGTCTTTCCATATCTGCCCTTTGCCATTGCAACCACTTCCTCCAAAAGAAAAAAAATCCCACCAATGTAGTGAGTCACAGTGTGTCCCACAGTATACCCTTTGCCCAAACAGCTTCACTTGCAAATGTCCATTGCAATGAGTCATTGGTCTGGTTCAAGGACTCTGGCTTCTCCTGCACCATTGATACTGGATCCTCACCAGACTCCTCTCAGATACCCTGTTGTTGCCCTGTGTCATGGAAATCCTGATGCTTTGGTTCCAAAGAACCAGTCTCTTCATGCTCTTCAGCCTAGAGATGGGGCAGATGTTGGGGTGGGCCAACTCTAAGTCCTGGATCTGGGCCTGGGTGGGAGCTGAGTTGGTCAGCTCACCAGTTCTCCTGAGCCCACACCTCCAGGGCAAGCTCTCCTGCTTTGCCCAGGTGAGGGGCAAGGTCAGCTCTCCTGCCTGCAGCACTAAGGCTGACTTTTAAAGAAGGGATCCTGGGGACAGAACTCTGGTCATCCTGCTTGTGTGGCAAGGACTTTAGCTATTGAACTATTTTGCAAGCTATCAGCATTGGTCTTTCAAAGAGAACTGCAAGATTTGAGCATTGGACTTGCATCTGGGAGATGAAGCATGGAGTTGCCAGTAGCCATTTTCCTTAGATGTGCAATTGAGATGGATGGAAAGAGAAGAGAGCTGACTCCATAGTCTTGTGTGTAGGTTGGTCGGAAGCTAATTATCACAGGGCCTTTTTTCCCCTTTATTATTTTACTTTTTAATAAGCCAGTTTAGAATTTGTTGATTTCTTATAACCAGAAAATTAATATGTAATAGAGAACCCAGGATAAAATTCATGTCCTGAAAGACCAAAGTAATAAGTTAAGACCCCTTTGGATCTCCTCTGATGCTCACAGTGGTCCCTGGGATCACTTGTAGGTGGCAACTGTGCGATTGGATAGGACTTGTGGATCCTGACACTAACATCCTGGTGACCCATGACAGCTGCTCCACAACTCCAGGGTGTGACCAGGGCCAGTGCCCCTGGACACTGGTGCTCTTACCTTTTCATAATACAGGCTAGGAAGAGATTGGCTAACTGTTGCCAACCTGGTGGCCCAAGATAAGTCTGCTCACAGTTCAGGGAAGGGGGATTAGGTAGACACCAAGACTTAGCCTTGCTGAGTACGCTGTGAGGAGTTCTTCTGAAGTCCCACTCAGAAACAAAGGTTAAGTGAGAAACCCTGAACACCTTGACATCCATCCTAGAATACAAGCTTCCCTTCACTGGTTCTAACAAAACCTCTGACATCACTTTTCAAATAGACACATGGGGCTCTATGTGGGAGAAGAGGGCTGGATGAGACAGGGAGTCTGGGGCCTCTGGCCTGCCAAGGGTCCCAAGAGCCTCGGAGCAAAGGAGGACAAAGATGAGATGTGCTGGAGTACCAGGACATTCCATGTAGATTTTATAGTTTGCACCGTTGTTTTTTGCAGAGGGGAATCTACTGTCCTCACTCCAGATGCACATTCGGGTGTCCCCCAGCTTCCCCTCGTGCACTAATGACCATCAACTTTGACTTGTTCTGATTTCCACACGGGTTAATTTTCTCATAGCAACACCTGGCATCCTAGTCTGTTTTCTATTGATGTGATCAACACCAGGAGGGTTTATTTGGTTCACACATCTGATCACAGCTTATCATTGAGAGAGTTCAGTCAGGAACTCAAGTGGGAGAAGAGGCAGGGACCATCCAGAAGAGCTGCCTACAAGCTTACTTCCCATGAGGCACTCAGCTTGCTTCTTGTACAGTCCAGGGCCACCTGCCCAGGGGTGGCTTTACTCAGAGTGGGCTGGAACCTTCCACAGCAATGATTAACCCAGTCAGTGTCCTATAGACTTGCCTGCAGTCCAGTATGATAGGGGATTTTTCTCAGTTGAAGCTTCCTCTTCCCAGATGACCTTAGTTTGTGTCAAGTTGACAAAAACTACCCAGCATACATAAATACCTTGAAATTGACGCTTGATCTATGAGCTGAAGAGAGGATGGTTTTTTTCTCCTTCTTTCTTTCTTTTTGGTTTTTCGAGACAGGGTTTCTCTGTATAGCCCTGGCTGTTCTGGAACTCACTCTGTAGACCAGGCTGGCCTCGAACTCAGAAATCCACCTGCCTCTGCCTTCCAAGTGCTGGGATTAAAGGCGTGTGCCACCACTACCCAGTTTTTTTTTTTCCTCTTTCTATGGCCACTTGTTCTGTGTTGCGGCTGTTGAAGAAAGGGCTGGGTCTCTGCCTAGACAAGGAGGATTGCAGCAAGTGCTTATGGTCCAGCATGGCTCTTTCCTTTTTATGTTTCAAGGGAACCCCAAATTCCTTGAGTGCCTGAGACCTATAGTCTGCCTGTTGGTATCAAATAGCCAAAAAGGTGGGTGTGTTCCTTCCAGGTCCACTCTGCCTTCTCCCTCCTGAGGACCTTATGTCTCTCAGGTTTTGGAAGGGGGTTAATGACCAGTGTCAAGGGTGGCCTCACTGGCTAACACGGGTGGAACTTGACTCATAAGGGAGGTAGTGAAGATGAAGGGAGAGAGACATATGGAATCGCTGGAGTGGAGCCGCAGGTTCGACCTCCCCAGGGTCTGCAGGATAGCTATGTTGAGAGGATGCCTGTGAAGGTGTTCATCTCAGCCAGGACCCATGGTAGGCACAAGGCCTGAGTAACAAGGATGATAACTTTGCCTGTATCACGTTTTCCTCTTAAGAGGCATGTACAAAAAATGACCACTAGGGGGCAGGAGGGCCTGCTTTAGCAAGACAGCTTGCTAGTCAGAGCTGGAATTTCTCTCCTGGTCTCACTCAGGGCCTGTGAAACCTCACTGCTTCTAGTTCATAGCTCACACAATAAGAGAACACAGGTATGGCACACAGGTCCGCTGAAGGGAATTTGGAGGTGCCTGTATGAAGCTTAGTGAAAAAGATTCCATTATGTTTATAATCAAAATACAAAGTTAAGGAAAATTTTAGCTATTGAGTTTGTAGAAAAGTCTAAATGAAAGAATTACAATCATTTTACCGCTAAACACAAGCTTGTTACAATCCAAACCTATTAGTATCTAATTATATGCTTGACATGGCAATGTGATTTCTTCAAAATATTCTGAAGCATCATTGACAAGGAATTTTCATTGAATAATTTGATGAAACAAAACTTACAAGCAGGGGCTGGAATGATGCTCAGTGGTTAGGAGATCATGCTGTTCTTGCAGAGGACCTACCTGAGTTCGGTTCTCAGCGCCTCTGTCAGGTGACTCACATCTGTAATTCTAGCTCTTGGGGAGAACCTGTGCCTTTGGCCTCCATGGGCACCCTTACACACATACACATAATTAAAAAATTTTTAAAAAATTTACAAGTAACTCTTTTTTCTTTTTTTGACAAAGTGTCACTGCATATTCTTGACTGGACTGGGACTCACTGTGTAGACCAGGCTGGCCTTGAACTCACAGAGATCTGCCTGTCTTTACCTCCCCAGTGCTGGAATTAAAGACTGTGCCACCTGCTACAAATCTATAGTGGTTGAAGTTGTTTTTGAAGATTATTAGAGATTTATTTTCTCTTTTTGTTTCATCTCACACACACACACACACACACACACACTTGACATTTCTCGTGAGAGGCATTGGGTATTTGCTTGTCAAACCTTTCCTGTTCAAATTCATAAAATGGTGATTATGTGATGACTCGTGTAATACACGTTTGATGGTAGACTATCCACCTTGAGACCAAAAGTCCACCTGAGCTGGGAAAGACCACACAGTCAAGCACCTAGAGTAATTCTCATCCTGCTGGTTGTGTGGAGTTCTGATTTGTGCCTTCAGACCTGACGCGGCTCTGCCTTTCACTCACAAACAAAAGCAGATGTGTCCGGTCTGGTATTGATAGAACATGGGTGAATCTCAAAAACATTATCCTGACTGAAGGAAGCCAGACACAAAAAGTGCAGGCTGTGTGATTCCATTTACTTCAAGTTTGAGAAAAAGAATAACAAATTTGTACTGATAGAAAGCAGATGAATACTTGTCTGGGTCAGAGGCATGGGAGGCAAAGGGGTGACTACAGAGAGGCTCATGGAACACGAAGAGAACACAACAGCCTTCTTTCTGAAGGCTGATTTCAATTCAGGGAATTTCCATGGGTGACAAAAATCTTTCTTCTTTTCCTTCCTTCCTTCCTTCCTTCCTTCCTTCCTTCCTTCCTTCCCTCTTTTCTTCCTGAGAGGATCCCATGTTCTCAGCATGGCCTCAAACTTGTGCAATTGAGGATGATCTTGAATTCTTTAATTTTTAAAAAATTTTGTGTCTATGGATGTTTTGCCTGCATGTGTGTATCTCTGTACCATAAACACACCAAGGTGGCCAGAAGAGGGCATCAGATTCCCTGCTCCTGCAGTTACAGACCTTCATGAGTTGTCATTGGTGCTAGAATCCAGTCTGGCTCATCTGGAAGAGCGGGGAGTGCTCTTAACCACTGAGCCAACTCTCCAGCCCTGCCCTTGAACTCTTGGTCCACCTGCCTCCACCTGCCACATGCTGGATTGGTTCCAGGGGTGCATCACCACACTAGGTTTAATTGATTCATGCAGTGCTGGGGACCAAACCATAGCTTCCTGTAGGCACTCTGTCAACTGAGCTACATTCCCAGCACCTAACTCTTTTTTTTTCTTTTGCTCTCCCCTTCAACAATTATATATATATAATTACACACACACACACACACACACACACACACACACACACACACCATTTTTAGCCCATTGACGGGCATGATTTGGTTGGCAGGGGTAGCTTGCCAACTCCTGGCTTAGAAAGGTATATCAGTATAGGAACTCTGAAGGTGGAGGGCTCTGGAGAGGGAGCGGATCTCGGATGTCTGGCTCTCGGTATTGTAAAGAAGCCACAACCTTTACATTTTGTTGCAGGCGCTCTGCTCCCACGTGCTTTGAATGAAACCCAGCTTCCTTCCAGCATTTAAAGAAGCTGAGTACTGTTCTTAACAGTTGGACTGTTTGACTTCCAGTCTTCTGAATTTGACTTTCAAATTAGTTTCAGAAACCATTGGGGTCACAGCACAACTGAAACAATAAGAGAGGGCATAAAATTGTGTCAGGAGCTATGTTAGTCAGGCTTGCGTTACTGTGACAGGTTAACTTTATAAAGGAAAGAAAGGCATTTGGCTCACATTTTGGGGTGGAAGTCTAAGACAGGGCGGTCCATTGAACGGCATCAATGGAAGGAGCGTGTGGAAGGAAGGGGTTGTATCTTAAACGAAGAAGTCGGTTGGCTAAGGGCCAAGCTCATTTGTCCTTTTTGGTTCTATTTGATTGTGTCTCACAAGGTAGTCCAGGATGGCCTGGAACTCACTGTGTAGTTAGAGTGGGCCTCAGACTCAGCAATCCTGCTTTTGCTTCCTGAGTGCTAGGAGTCCAGGCGTGAGCCACCATGCCTGGCTCAAGCTGGTTCTCCTAACTCTCCTGAGACCTCAGGGGTCTTACTACCTCAATTTCTTTTAAGGGCAGCTCCCCCAGAGACCTAAGCATCTCCAACTAGGCCCCACCTCATAAAACATGACCTCCTCTCAGTGCCTCAGCATATTTTCGACCCAATTCTGAACACAAGAGCCCTTGAAGACACACTGGAACCACACACAAACGCAGCAGGCTATAGGCATGAAGTGTCATAGTTAACTAAGCTCTGGCTTTGTTGTTTCCTTTGTTTGAGACAGTTTCGTTGTGTTTCCCAGGCTTGTAGTGATATCCTAGAGTCAAATGATCTTGCTGCCTCCGCATCCTAAGGACAAAGATTATAGACATAGGCCAAAATGTGTAGCGTCTTTATTTTGTTGTTGAGACAGGGTGTTGCTTTGTTTTCCAAGCTAGCCTGAAACCCTCGATCTCTCCAATGCTGGGGTTCACCAGTGTGCGCTACCACACTGGCTATCAAATTTGCTTATGAGTGAGGTCTGTACAAAGGCATCTGTTGGGTGACTAAGAGTCAGAGTAGGAGCTCTTCAGGTACCGCCTCCAGGGAGGCTGTTTACACATCACTTCCCCTAGAATCAAGGGCTAGGGAAGTATCATGCTTTGTGGGATGCTCAGGTGGGTCTCTGAGATTGCATGGTACTGAGTTTCTACACATCAGTTACAGTTCTCACTTGCAAATATCCACAGACATCTCTGCTTTTTGCTTTGTGAGCCCCATGTCCCTGAACTCTGGGATTCACCTTGTCACATTCCCATCTCTCTGTCTGTCCAGAACTCATGTGAGGTCTGTTGGTCTTGTGACTGTTTCTTCAAATCAGAAACTGATACCTCGGAGAGATGTTGGAGTGTCAAGGTCATAGCAGGGTGGCCACCCTGATCTCTTCTCTCCTTTCTTCCCCTCCCTTCCCTGTGTCCATTCTCCAGGTGCCTCTGTGCAGCCAGCCCATGGTAATTTCAGCTTCTTGGACCTGCCTCCTCTCGGGGGAATGGGCCATGCTGTGTGTATCCCGAAGCTGCCTTCCTAGAATCTCACACAGGGCATAGTCTAGAATAGATGCTGAGAGTGTCCTTAGTTCAGTAGGGGGATCACCCAGGCCTGACTGGAAACTGGAAGCTATAGATAGCCAGTTCTACTGCCTGTCCTCGGGGGCCCTTGACCATTTGGGGTACTGGCCTATTGTTACACTCCAGAACAGATTGCTATGTTTGCTGACAGGAAACCAGGGGTGGAGGGGGATAGAAACCAAGGAGGGAATCTTGTAACACCACAGGACAGAGAGTGATGAGGACCAGGGCAGGGACAAGTCAGGGATACAAAAAGGGACTCTGGCCCAGGACAGAGGCAGAGAGCAAAGCAAAGAACAGAGGGAGTGTGATCCCTGCCCTGCCCTGCCCTAGCCTTGACTCTGAATACCTACCTTGGTCTCTGCTCTGGGGAACAGGGATAAAAGCCAGCAACCTATCTCAGGGGACAGCCATGAACATAGCATGCTGAGTTCTTGAAGCAGCCAGGGACTACTTATGGAGGTCGGCTTGCCAGGCTGTTCCTCTGTGGGCCTTCACAGCAGGGAGTTTCAATTCTCAGGTTTCCTCTGCTGTGTCTCCAGGGATAAGCACTATGGGGAAGGACAGTTTGAGGTCCAGGAAGAGGACCTCTCTGGAGCCCAGGATTTTGTGGCTGCTGTGGAGCTTCAGACAGCTGAGCCGTGTAGCATGGGCCTCTGGGGCCCTGGCCTGAGCTGCTAATGCCATAGCTTCCATCTCTCTCTCACAGGACGTTAGGTGGCTTTCTAGGAGCTGGGGATGCCAAGGTAAGTGGTTAGGATAGAACAGACCATGTCCTTGGAGCATCAATGTGACATGAACACCGCAGGAAAATGCTACCTCCATTTATGCTTATATTAAAAACAAATGTGTAATTAGGAATAAAAGCCATTTTTACAGATCTATTTAAGAAAACACAGAGCCCTTACAGAAACCACACATTTAAGAGGCGTGTCCAGAGACGGGGTCTCTGTGCTCTTTCTCATGCTGTGCTCCACACTTTGCAAAAGAGGAAAATGAATTGGGGAAAGGAGGCAGGCCTGGCTTCTGAAGCAGAGGTGAGGGTGTGCTAGTCATGCTGCTGGGCTGTGCTTGCAGCAGGTTGTTTATGACAGGGTAAAGAATTCGAAGTTGTAGGCAGTAAGTTAGACACTGTTCTCATCGCTGTGGTAAAATACTTGACAAAGGCAGCTTAAGGAGGGAAGAGAGCTGGGGCGACCGCTCAATGGGTAAAGTGCTTGCCATGCAAGCATGAAGACCTGTTTCAGTCCCCAGTTGACTGGACTCAGTAGTGCCAATCTGTAATCCCAGCATGCCTTTGATGAGATGGGAGGCAGAGAGGTGAGAACCCCTAGAAGCTGTCAGTGAACAGGAGACCTTGCTGCAAGCAAGTACTGCTGCTGTGAAGAGGCACCATGACCACAGCAACTCTTATAAAAGAAAGCATTTGATTGGTGCTTGCTTTCAGTTTCAGAGGTTTAGTCTGTTATTGTCATGGTGGAAATCATGTCATACAGGCAGACATGGTGTTAGACAGGTAGCTGAGAGCTCTCAGTGGATCTGCAGGCAGCAGGAAGAGAGACTTTGGGCTTGGGTGGGCCTTTTGAAACCTCAAGATTCTTCCCCAATGACACACTTCCTCCAACAATGTCACATCTCCTATTCAAACAGTGCCACTCCCTAGGGATCAAGGATTCTAATACTTGAGCCTCTGGAGACCATTCTCCTGAACGTAGGGAGTCAAGTTGACAAAGATTAATCATCACAGGTGGTTTAGTTTTTGCTTCTGGACAATAAGGTTGGTAATAACAATCTTTTGGACACTACACTGCGTTTCCAGCCAGTCAGTCATGGCTGCTAACAGGAAATGTGGGCGGTGAAAGGAGTTAGGGGCTAGGAATCAAGGGCCTGACTTTAACCAGCTCTTTTGATAACAGAGCACTGAAGCATGAGGCAAGCTACTACTACTTCTGGGTTTTACTGTCCTTACCTGTAGAATGTAGTAGTCAACCAGATCTGTTCTAAACCCTTGGCTCCTGTGACATGGGTGGGGTCACAGTTTGTCTTTTCAGGACCTTTAGATCAGTTGGGCTTTACCAGAACATTCTAGAGTCCCTGAGAAAGACACAGCTTGTAGCTCAGTCATCTACTTCTGCATAACAGAAGATCTCAATGAAGGCTCCTATAGGACTTTATTGGGATCACCAGGTGGTGAGAGCAGAGGCTGCTCTAGGCAGGGTGTGTGTGTGTGTGTGTGTCTGTCTGTCTGTCTGTGTCTGTGTGTGCTGTGCATGTGTGGTGGGTACTATAGACGACCTTTAGCCACTAGTTGGGAAGAACCCTCAATCCTGCCCGGAGGTCAGTTCCCAAAGGTAGCTTTATCTAACAGCCTCCACTTCTGCTGCTTTCTCTCATGGACTGGCTTCTTTGCCAGCGCTGTCCCACCTGGCCACTCACCTGAGAGAATGTCACCCCAGCTTCTCAGCCTCCTAGTCAGAGGGTAGTCAGCTCCTGCAGGGGAACACGGAATCTCACTGTGCAGTAGTAAGTTTGATTTAAGCCTTGCTTTCTATGGTGCCTCCCTTTTCCTTCCCTTGTACTAAGTGTGGATGATCTTTGAGAATCCCTGGATTAGTGGGAGAAGAAGCTACTGTCCTTTAGCATAGTTATCCTGAGGAGTAGGTCAGGGAGGGGCTCAGGGGAGTAATGCATCCTTTTGAGGACTCTGGTCTTGCCCGTCTACCCTCCAGTCCCATCTCTTATCCAGGCTCAGCTTTTACAGGCCCTGGTTAGAACCAGTTTATTTCTTGTCAGCATGTCTTTGTACTTGCCTTGGTTTCAAGCCGCTACTGTCTGGCCACTCACTCTTCAAAAATGATCAACTTCTTCTATCTGTCCTTGACCATCATGGTGTTCTCTCTCTCTCTCTCTCTCTCTCTCTCTCTCTCTCCTTCTTGTTGTTGTTGTTCTTCTCTTCTTCTTCTTCTCTCTGTGTGTCTTTTTCCATCTCTGTGTCTCTACGTATATCTCTGTCTCTGTCTCTGTGTTTGTCTCTCGCTTACACATTGAATATCATTTATCTTACTTTAGTGGGTGTCAGGAATGAATGGGGGTTCCATGGGTGTTTGACAGAAGCCATCTAGGAAAGGATATGGCAAAGCAAGCGAGTTTTCTAGAGATGGCCCACCATTTTGCACGGCTACAATGGGTGCTTTCTGAGAGGCAAAGATCCCAAAGACTTCATTCCAGGATTGCTTCTTGCTGCTGATATGCCTTTGCTGCCACTGTTATATAGCCTAATGATTCCTGGGCATCAGCCCACCCTATTGGGCAAATTTCCTGCAGATCAATATGAAGATGTATGCTCCTATAATAATGCTGTTTAGATGTATCAATGACTTTATAGAATTCCTGATTTGATTCTAATAATTTTAAGAAGAAAGTTTAAGGATAGTTTTAGTTGTCTTGCCAGAAAGACACAATAAAGTTAGAATCAAGAATAGAATGTGCCTCCTCCTCATAGAGTAGTAAGTAAAGGCTGCATAATACATATAATAAGGAGCTTTCATAAATTGCACTAATAGGCTTGGGATGGACTGTGATCAAGGAAAGAAATGTTCATTCAAAGTCAGGTCCAAGGATGAGGCCACAGGTGTGCACTCTGATAAAGCAAGGCCATGTGAAACAGTTGCTTTGAACTTATAATGAGCTTCTAGAATGAAACACTGCTTTGAATTTATAATCTACATTCTGCTGTAGCTCCTTTTTGTGTAACATTTTATCTGCGGTAATTTTTTCTTACATAGCAAACTTTTTGCCTAAAAAGCTATAAAAAGTTGAAAGCAAAAATAAAGGTTTGATGTAGCCCCTTTCGGCTTCATCCAGCGTGCGTGTGTCTGTGTGTGTGCCTGCCTTTCCTTCTTTCTTTCTTTCTTTCTTTCTTTCTTTCTTTCTTCCTTTCCTTTCCTTCCTCTCTGGCTCACAAAGAGTTAATGAGCTCTGAGCCTCTTGCCTGGTCAGTGAGAGTCAAAGAGTAAAGAGTACAAGTAACCAAGTTTCTTTTCTTAAGCCCCTGCTATCAGCAGTAGTCAATTGCCAGAAGCCATCAGCTTTTAGATTTAGGAGAGCAAAAGAGACTTTAACTGCTAGACTCCATAAGCTTCTGGCCCCCAAAACAGTAAGAGAGAGTTAAAGGCCAGAGGTCAGCAGCCTTGATTCTTCCTCCAGTGTTGTGTCCTACCTGGGTACCTGACTGCAGGGCAGGACCCCAGCAGGTGTTCCATCTCCCTGATTAATGAAAAGTCTTAGCCATATTTGGTACAATCTCCTGTCACCACTGACCCCTCAAAACTGTTCTTGTCAAGAATCTACACACTACTTCATCAAACTGTCACTTTACTGTCCTGTTGGTTCAAAGTCACTCCCAGCATTCCAGGCAGCTGGCCACTGATCTTTTGTTCGTCACTCTAACACAGCCCTTACCTGTCAGTCTCACCACTATTTCTGTGCTACTAGGATTGGCCCTCAGGCACGTGAGGCAAATCTCTCCCACGGAGATAAATTCAAACTCATAGTTTACTTATTGAGAAACTATGTTGCCCAGGTTTGCCTTGAATTTACTCTGCAGTCCAGTCTGGCCTTGAACTTCCCATTCCCTTGCCTCAACCTCTTGGGTGATAGGCCTTTACCAAGATCTTGTTTCACTGGCTACTCTGTATTCTTTGTTGCCACTGCTGACTGCCTGTGACAGCTACTGTTGTGCCTTACCTGGTGTGAGTACTCCAACTGCCTCCTGATTGGATCTCCTGTTCCAGCTTGTTCCTCATACTCCTTGACTCTCCTTTCCACTCAACAGTCAAAGTGAGTCCGTTAAATATGTCTGTCAGGTTGCACCATACCCTGGTTTAGAAATGAATTTCCTGTTTCTTGTAAAGAAAGTCCAATGGCCTTGCCAAGGCCACACTTCTCTGCCAAGCCATCCTTTACCTGCCCTGGCTCACAAGCCTCAGCCATGGTGACATTTTTGGTGCTCCTGATTCAATTCTAGGCCTTGACTCCTTTGAGGAATGCTCATCTCAGCCTCAGTCCTTGTTGTCCATAATTAGGATAGAAGTTCCCATTTTCCTCAGAGGTTTTCTCAGTCAGCTCTAGTCAGGGTGGGCAACCGTGTCTCCCAAATCATTCTCTAGAGCATCATTTTGTTTTGCTTTTGCACAAAAAATTCATAGCAGAAGCACTGGATGTAGTGATGCAGACCTGCAGTTCTGGTTACCAGTGAGGTTGAGGCAGGAGGATCATGAGTTTAAAGCTAGCTTGGGCTGCATAGTGAGTTCCAGGCCAGCCTGAGATACAAAGTAATGTCTCAAAAGGAAGCGAAGCTTGGAGCTTGAGAGGTGACTCAGTGGTTAAGAGAACTTGTTGCTCTTTCAGAGCACCCGGGTTTGGTTCCTAGCTCTTCAAAGGAGGCTTACAAGCATCTGTACCACAAGTTCTTGGGTCTGACACCCTCTTCTGGCCACTAAGGGCACTACATGCTTTTGGTGAACATCCATACAAGCAAAGCAAACAAAATAAAAACAAACTGGGAGGGGAACTAGGTGGATCTTTGTGAATTCCAATCAAGCCAGGATACTGTAGTGAGACCCTTTGTTAAACAAGCAAACAAACAAACAAACAAATGAAAAACTGCCCCCAAACAAAACAAACAAAACAATGTGAAAACAAGGACTAGAGATGCAGCTCAGAGGCAGAACATTTCATGGTGCATGTAGGGTTTGGCTCTTAGTATCACCACAAAACAAACAAACAAACAAACAAACAAACCAACCACAAAACAGCAACAAAACTCTAGTAAGAATCATCCAAAATCATCTTGTTCATGTCTTTCTTCACTTGTACATCATACGCCTCTCTTTTTAAAAATACTAGCTCTGACATCTCAGCATGAAGCAGGAGGATCAAAAGTTCAAAGCTAGCCTTGGCTATGTAGCAGTTTGGAAGCTAGCCTTGGCTTTGTGAGATCCTGTATCAAAGCAACATCTTTCTCCCTAGTTAACCCTGAAAAGAAGGATTCTTCTCTGTTTTGTTTACTTTTTGTGTCTCTACTTAATGCATTATTTGGAATACAGTAGGTGCTCAATAAATGTATGTGTGAGTGAGCAGGTGAGCTAGAGGGACCAGGGGTGGGGAGTGTTGCTAGAGATGTGGGTAGAAAAGGCGTTCCTAAGTGTGTCTGGCCATGCTGGGACAGTGGGTGGGGAGCCTGACAGCTAGAGTGACCATACTAAGGTGCTGTCCTGCAAAGCCATCGCTCTGCTCCTGCCCCCAACAGTCCAGCTCTTGTACTGTAATACAGTAAGCTTCCATGACTCTTTACAACCTAATGGGAGTAATTTTCCACATGACAAGACAGCTCCGTCAAGTGCTGCAGTGCTGAGAGAGCCCTCCAAACAGCTGGGAGGGACAGAGAGACCAGAGAGGGAAGACTTGGTGCCACTGGCTTCCAGCTCTCCTTCTGCAGAAGAGTCTTGGTAGGTGTCGCAGTTTCCCACAGTTTCCTTTCGTGGCTCCTTAAGGAGAAAGGTTGAAGAGGCTGTAATCCTGTCTCACCCACTCACTCGCAACTATACACCTAGGTCTGTTTTTGTCCAATCTGTGGCTCATAACCCATAATATGTCCCACATGTCTAAACGAGTAAGGTTAAAGTTCTTGGTCTTTGGTCTGGTTCGTAAAGCACCTTAGGACCAGATGCAGAATGTTGAAGGTTTTCACCTCCAGTCTCATTGGAGTGCTGAGGAAAGCCACGCCCACAAGCATCCTCACAGATCAAGCTCTCTCCGACCTCTTCTTCTCCCCAAGCTAAGCCAGAGGATCTAGAATCTCTCTTCCTCAAAGCAGGGTCATGAGAATCTAAAGTTACACCCCAACCTTCCCTTACCCCCCCCCCCCCAGGAGCTGGCCACAAAGAATCCCATGACATACTCCCCTACTTCAGTTTCCATTGCTGAGATGAAACAAACAAACAAACAAACAAACAACAGGGCCAAAGGCAACGTGGGGAAGGAACTAAAAGTGGGATCTCAGAGGCAGGAACTGAAATAAAAGCCATGAGGAAGGGTGCTTACTGGATTGTTCTCCACGGATGCTCCGCCTGCTTTCTTACACCATCCAGAACTACCTGCCCAGGGTGGCACCACGCACACTGGATTAGGCCCTTCCATACCAATCACAAATCAGGTAAATGTCCTACAGATGTATCAATCTGACAAAGACATTGTCTCCATTGAGGCTTCTTTTCTCTAGATAACCCATGCCTGTGTCAAGTGGATAAGAACTAAACAGCACACGCACCGACTTAGTCTGATGATGAACCACGAGTCCTTACACCAGTTGATTTTCTCATTGCTGCAACCTGACAAGAGGCACCTTAAGAGAAGGATGGTCTATTAAGGTGTGCAGCTGAGGGGAGCACAGTCCAGCATGGGGGAGCACAGTCCACCGTGGTGGGGAAGGCATGGTGCTGAGAGTGACTTGGTCCACAGTACTGACCAGGAATCAGAGAATGGGGATCCAGTGTTCAGCTGGCTTTCTCTTCTGTTCCTTTTGATTCTGTCCTGGGCCCCAGCTCAGAGTATGCTCAAGGTGTGTCTTATCTTTCCAGTTAAGCCATTCCAGAAACACCCACGGGTCTGTTTCCTTGGTGATTCTAAATTCAATTAAATTGACAGTGAAGACAAATCATAATGTGTTCCTACTTCAGAGGGTGTTTTGTTTGGGGGAGGAGGAATTGTTACTGAAGAGCCAAGAACACAGCCAGGACCAGCTGAGTCCACACAGAAACTATTGCACCAGGGACTCTTCCAGACTGCCTTTGTATCTGTGAGCTCGTCTTTTATAATAAAAGGAACGTGCGATGTGTTCTCTAAGTTCTGTGCCCACACTCCACCCCAAGCAAATTAGTTGAACCAAAGGAAGGGACTGTGGACCCCCCCAATCTCTAGCCAGGCAGACAGAAGTTTTAGAGACCCAGACTTGTGAGTGGCATCTCATAGTGACATTGACTGCAGGTAGGTGATGTCAGTCTTGGGGTGGAGGGTTTAAAGGGTGAGCATCTGCTGCAGAGCTGATTACTCCTTTGCTGAAGAGGAAAAGCTTTTCAGGACCACAGAAATGGCCTGTGTTGCAAGTATACACAGAGTTAAGTTTCTGGTTTTACGTGTACCATGTGTCTGCAGAGAAGACTTCTTATTTTTTCCCTCTCAGTTAGAATTGAAATGTGTGTTTTGAAGCTCAGAGCTGATTTTAAGAGACATTTTCCCTAGGAGTTTGGGCTGGAGCCTGGGACATGACTATTTATCATGGGTTCCTTTCCTTTGTGATTCTCTGTGGTTATTGATGTCTTTGGCTTGGGGCAAAGAACCAGAAACAAAAATAGCAACCTACTCATGAAAATAGAGGGAGCCAAAGTGTGAATGAACATTGTGAGGATGGACAGAGAGAGGGGCTGAGCCCCTAGGAGTATTTTCTTTATCTGTGACTGGGGAGGCCCCAGTGGGCCTCAGCACTCCCACTGAGCCAATTCAAAGGGAAGTGGGCTGGCATGGGTCAGGCTGGTTCTGTACCACTCCCAAGGCCCAGCTGGAGCCACTGATGAGTGACAGCTGTCCTGAGGAGAGCAGGAGCTGGCTGTGTCCTTGCAGCCCTTCTGCCTAGGCTTCCACCTCTTTTGTCAACAGCCTGCAGCCTGGGGCTGTGGCTGTCACTCTCTTAACACTTTTGGGAAGAGGCAGTTTGAGAAACATGCTCACTCATCCTGCAGAGTCTTGGCATTTCCCAGCAATGTGTTCTTATTGAGTCAACAGCCCAGAGACCCACAAGTTCTCCCGCAGGTCAGGGCTTGCTTTGTTTTGTTTTGTTTTTAAAGAGAGCTACAGGTGCTCCCCCCACCCCATTTCCCCTAAGATTTATTCATCTTATTTTATATGTATGATGTTTTGCATACACACACACACACACACACACACACACACACACACACACACATCATGTGCATGCCCGGTGCCCACTGAGGCCAGATGAGGTATTGGATCCTATAGATCTTGAGTTACAGACAGTTGAGAGCTTCCAAGTTGGGGCTGAATACTGAACCCAAGTGCTCTGCAAGAGCAGCAAAATGTCCTTAACCACTGGCCACCTCTCCAGCTACCTTCTGTCATGCTGAGTGATTGCTACCTCTTAGGCCCCTTCATGTCCATCCAGTTTTTAGTTTAGATCTCTCTCACAAACCCTTGGACTTCTGTACTCTGTGGGACACCGGCTTGTTCTACCATTTTTAAAATTAAATTATTTATTATTTATTCTCTTTACAACCCAATATCAGCCCTTCCTCTCCTCTCAGTACCCCCTCTCACAAGGTCTCCCCCCATTCCCCCTTCTCAAAAGACTCCTCAAGCTCCATCTACTGTTTGGGTGTGAGTCTCTGCATCTCTTTCCATTGGCTGCTGGGTGGAGCCTCTCAGAGGACAGTTATGCTAGGTTCCTGTCTCTGCAGGCTGTCCCAGGGGGACCAGCTGGGGTGGCAGGCAGATCCAATTAGGATGGGTGGTCTGGCAGGGTTCCAAGAAAGTTTTTGGGCCCCAGAAGGTTTCCATGGGGAGGCAGGACTCTCTTGGGGTTCCACAAGGCTCCTCCAGACTAAAAAGCAAGGCCAGAGTTAGACATGGCTGTTTCAGGAGGACCACTGTTCTACCATTTTAAAAGGGTTGGAGAGAGTGGTTACCTGGCCTGCTCCGTCTGAGCCTCAGGATATAATTGGGTGTCTACTTCTTGGAATGCATCTGGCTTGCTCAGGCAGGAAGTTCCCTCTGTAGGCTCCTATGGCGAAAGGTAGAAGTTGGCCTCATAAACATGAGAACAAGCCAGCACCATTTAATTCACAGCAGACCTTACCACGGTCAAAGGCCAGTGACACCTGCACAGTCACTGGCCAGCACACAGTCAGCACTGATAGGGAACAGAGCAGAAGTCAAAGAGGACTAGATTGGGCACCAGTGTGTGACCACCCCCCCCTAACTGCTTGAGTAGCCTGTGAGTAGTGTATGGTCATGTCCACAGTTGGGCCACAGGAATATGCCAAGACTGTGCAGACCCCGGTTGGTTCTGCCCACAGAGGATCCGATACCTTAGAGAGTTAACTGATTTCAACAGAAATCTACTTCAGCTTTTGCTCAGTCCCAACCATAATGCTCATAAAAAGCCTCTTAACAGGACACTTTAAGGCAACTCCCTCAGGTTCACTCTCACTCTCCTCAGTTTCTTTCCTATTTCCTTAATGTCCTACTTTCAATTAATTTCCCATAATAAATCCTGTACATGCTGCAGTTTTCATCACCACCACCACCATCATCACCACCATCACCACCACCACCACCATCATCATCATCACCACCATCACCATCATCACCATCACCATCATCATCATCATCACCATCATCATCATCATCATCACCACTATCGCCACCACCATCACCATCACCACCATCAGTACCATCACCACCATCATCATTA
>JADRCH010000134.1:2019952-2083018 GCA_019843965.1 Rhynchomys soricoides
CACCATCACCATCACCACCATCAGTACCATCACCACCATCATCATTATCACCACCATCACCATCACCATCATCATCATCGGTGAGAGACAATGAGCATCTTCAAGTCACCTTTTGGTGACCAACACTTGTTTGGTACCTACCTGGGTCTTTGAGTTAAGCACCCCTGAGCCCAGAAAGACCCTGCCACCCCCAAGATCTACATCTTAAGTATCCTTTTATAGTAACAGGTGACTCTCCCAACCCTATCCAGGACACTTTCTCTTGCACACTGTAGAAACTGACAAGTCTGTCTAGAATGAATGACACAGCTGGCATGGGGCTGGGGGTGAGAAGCATGCAGGCTGATTAATGCAACAAGGAGGCAGGTGGCTGCAGAGGAGATGAAGTACTGTTCAGGTGCTGCTGTGAACCTGGCAGCGGACCCGAGGGAGGTGCCTTATGGAGTCCTGTTTAGAGGCTTTTTATGAGCATTATGGTTGGGACTGAGCAATGGCTGAGGTAAGTGTCTGTTGAAATCAGTTAATTCTCTAAGGTATCGGATCCTCTGCCAATAGAACCAACCGGGGTCTACACAGTCTTGGCATATTCCTGCGCCCCAACTGTGATGGCTCTCCTCTGGCGGGCACTGATATCCGTAGCCATAGATGACAGAGGAGATCCTCTCGGTCCTCATGCTCTAGACATCTTCTTTCACTGCTGTGGGCATGGCACCCCTCGCCAGCCCCCTCTCTCCTTCTTCCCCCATCTTCTCCTTTAGGGCTCTGAGATTCTGAGGCAACTGAAATGGGGATGGAGCCCAGTGACAAGGCTGGAGCCGGGGTCTGGAGCGTGGGTGGTTATCTCAGTGGAGGTGGAGGCTGGAGGATCCCTGACACATCAGTTTCCTTCTTAACGGAAGTTTTCTTATCTCAAGTTTTCTTAGCACATTTCCTGCATGGAAACGACTTGGTTTCTTTACAGTGAAACCAGAAAGCTCTCAATCCCTCCATCAGCTGTGGCTTAGGGAAGATAGTGTTTACTTAGTGTGTTCATCTTTGTGTGGATTCTCTAAGATAGAAAAGACTAGACAGACAAGGAGGTACATACTTATAACCTCAACACTTGGGAGACTGAGGCAGGAGGATCTTGAGTTTGAGGCCATCCTGGACTTTATAGTGAGACTCTGTCTTAAAATTCAGAAAATAAAATCAAACCAAAAGAATGTCAGGGACTGAGTCAGAGCCACAGAGCCCATGTGACAGACCTAACTCTTTAGACATGAACCTCACCTGACTAGATATTGTTTCTGGCTTGTTCTTGGTTTTCCCTGTCCAGCTCTTGATCTGGGGTTGTCCCAGGTTTGGCATTATTTGCCAGTATTTAGCCTGATATTTGGCCTGTACTGTTGGCTCTGTTTCTCCCATGGACACCTGCATAAAAAACTCTCGTTCCAACGCTGTCTCCTAAGCTCCCTTTGGCTTTCTTCACTCTGGGGGGTTCTTATCTAACCTTATACAGTTGAAGAGCAGAGCCTAGGCTCAAGGAACTTTAAAAGAAAAAACGTTGCCAGGGCTCTGCTTCATTTTCTCTACCTCTTGCCTGTTTTTCCTTGGTGGATTTCTTGTCTCTTTTTCTGTATGCTGAGAAATCCAGAGACATTAAACTTCAAAGGTTCTCAGGCTTGTGACCTTAGGAAAAACTCATCCAGTAAGACAAACAACCCCTGGAAGGACTGTAGTTAGTAGGTCTTGCTTAGGTGGCTTGGTGATCTCAGGAGACCCGGTACTATGTCACACTTGTCCCTTGGCTCCCCAGGATTCAACAGACAGTCCCACACCTCCTGCCCAAGGCAATCAGAGCAGATTCCAAATGAAACACAAGCAAATCAAGCAGCATTCCTCTCTGCGAAGGCCCCACCCAAGGATCTTATTTATTCTCTCACACAGCACATTAGAAGCAGTGAGATTTCTTCACAACCTCTACTTAATTTTCAAGACCTGTATCTAATAAGCCCTTCAGAGTTTAATAAACACTGCATGGGCCCTACTTAAGGATATTATTAGCCTTCTTTTTTTAGACATTAAATGCTAAAAGTTATTGAGAATGTCTGCCACACAATAAGCACTTCTGTAAATATCCTGCATGTATCTCAAAAGTTCCACTGGGGGCTGGGTTCGTAGACAATATGGATTGTAAGCAACAGAAACCAATTCTGGCTAGAGAGGAAAACTGTACTGAAATGACAGTAGAGAATGTTGCCCACACCCTTCCAGAGGAAGAGCAAGCAAGCAAAGTGCAGATGTTTAGGGAACAGTTGTTGGCGGGTCCTGTAGGTGCCTTACAAAGGTGGATTTGGGGATTAATGTGGTGCTGTCCCAGGGCCTCCGCAGTCCTTTATTTCTGTACTAAATGGCACATTCTCCTGGGAGGGAGAATCTGATTGGCCTTTCTGGGGTCATGTATTTGTTTCTGGACCAATCATGTTGAAGGACCCTGTAGTTCAGGCACGTGACCCCAAGATTGCCGGTCTTTATGTAGAAGGTGTTCTCAGAGAAGCAGATTCACTATGAGTCATTTATAGAAAGGCTAATAACCACATGCTCGTATTTCTATCAGCTGGGATCCTGGTTCATGGAGATGTGGGTAATGGAAGAGGGCATCAAGTCGGAAGAGCGTAGGGCCAGGAACAGTATGTTGGGGTTACCATCCCAGGCTTGAAGGAAGCAGTGATTTCCAGGACCTGTGGAGTTCGGAGGAAGGAGATATCTTCCTGAAAGTAGCTGTGTTATTTGGGAGGGTCATATGTCTCTCTCTGTGGGCCTGTAGTGTGGGATCCAGGTGCACAGGCGCCAACAAGTCACATGCCTCCCCCCCTCCGGTTTATTTCTTTAGTGTAACTGGAAGTCCGCAGGCAAAGGAGCCCCTAGGACCTGTCTGTAAGGGGACCAGGTCGGGGTAGAAAAGGGCGGAGAGCAGATAGGGAGGTGCGAGTGGAAGTCAGTCAACACAATAAATCCAGTTTATGGGTAAATGAATAATCCAACCCTAGGAGAAGGAAGTTAGTAACCCCCTTGCTACTAGTTAACCAGACAGTTGACTGGAGGGAAGTCTTTGGAGCTGATTTCCGTTTGTTCGATATAGTGTCTTTTATGTAGCCTGGACTGCCCGTAACTCTCTGTATAGCTGAGGATGACCTTGAACTCATAATCCTCCTGCCTAGCCTCCCAGCTCTAGGATTACAGGCATAGGACACCATTCCTTCTGAAATGGTGGGGTTTGGACTTGACCTCATGAACACTAGGCAAGCACTCTACCCACGTAGCTGTATCCCCAGCCCTAGGACCTGAGTTTCTAGCCAGCATTCTCTGTCACCTCTCAGATGAAGAGCCCAAATCCAGACATTCACAGAATTCACCCGCACAGCTCAGGTGAAACCTTAACTCTTTGCTCCCCTTGCCACTTTACCTCTTAGACGCCAGGCAAGAACCTCTCATCGGCCTCCTCAGAGGTACAGAGTCTTGGGCTTTTGCCTTTTCTTCAGACTCTCTCCCTGAGGTTCTTGGAGCCACATACATGGTTTGGACTCTCAGGGGCAGATCCAAGCTAGTGTGGAGTGCAGGCCGCCCCAGGCTCCTCTGAACAGGGACGTGATGGAGATTTAAAGCATATTTCAATTAAGCCTCACTTTTCTCAGTCCCCGGGAGAGCATATCCAGGCCCGAACCACACACTTCTGAGAACACATGCCATTGTCAAGTACCTGTTCATCATGTAAATGGGCCCGTTTGCACCTCCTCTGTCTGATCGTTCACTTTTCTGCTGTTGCTTGGAGCCATGCAAAAGGAAACTTCATTAATAACAATACTATTCTCTGCACGGCATTATTTCTTATCTCGCAGTTTCCTCCTCTTTAGTGAGAAAGAGGCAATCTCTGACATGCATTTACTGTGCATTAGCTGCAGGGACTACCTTACTTCATCTTGACAATAAACCTAGGTGGTGGGTAATGACACTTAATCCCCACTTCATAAATGAGGAAACCTGAGCTTACAGGGCTTAATGTGGTGCCTAAGGTAACATAATAAACAGCAGGTCCAGGATCTGAGCCCAGAAAAATGAACTGCGGAGACAGCATGGTTTACTCATGGTGCCTCTTGGTACCTTGGATGGCCTGTAGTCATAAAAGAGTGAATGCTAGCTATCCTTCCTCCCTTTCAAATGTGAATTATGATGTATGCATGGAATAGGGGGACAGGGGAGACTACAAGTGATCACTGAATATCTGTGTGTTCTTTTTAAAATAGATTTCTGTTATGTCTGAGTGTTTTGTGCATGTATGTATGGGCATGCATGTGCATGTCTCGTGACTGCAGAGGCCAGAAGAAAGTATCATATATTTTAGACCTGGAGTTACAGACAGTGGTAGGTGCTAGTAACTGAACCCTGGGCCTGTGCAAGAGCAGCAGGTGCTCTTAACTTCTGAGTCATCTCTCCCGCCCCGATGTGATTTTTTAAAGTTCCCATCTCTACTTCTCTTGAGATTGAGCTGTGTAGCTGTGTCTGGACTGTTAGATGGTAGCATTAGATGGTAGCAGAAGTGGCCTGCATCATATTTAGCTTGGCATTAACCCCTTCCATCTGTTCTTCTCCTGCTTCCTGTTTCCAGAATTGGAAGACTTTAAGCTGGCTGGGTTGCCACAGGCAAGGAACTGTTATTGCTTGGAGAGAGCCAAGTAGTGGAATTGCCAGCCTCGCTGAATGCTAACAGGAATGAGGAATGAGTCTGTGTTGGGTTAGACAAGATTTGGGGGTGTATTTGTTATTATACATTTGTTAAGTGCATGAAAAAATCAAACTCGGAGTAAAATTGGGCAGAGACTTGCAGAGTGGATAAATTAATTTAACTATATGCTAAACAAAGTGTACATTAGCTTCAAAGACAGAAATAGATGGAAAATGGGCTGGTGAGATGGCACAGTGGGTAAAGGAGCCTGTTGCTAAGGCTGACAACCTGAGTTTGATCTCTAGGACCCACATGGTGGAAGGAGAGAACCAACTCCTGCAAACTGGTCTTTGACCTTCATATGCATGAGTGCACACACACACGCACACACACACACACGCACACACACACTCACACACACAGACACACACACGCACGCACGCACACACACACACACAAAACCAAACAACCAAACAAATGTAATAAAAATTAAAACATTAACCAAATAAGCTTCCTTAAAAATGAAATACTAAAAATAAAAGAATCACCCTTACTTTCTGTTACATTGTTTAAATTATTTAATTGTTACATTATTTAATTGTTACATTATTTAAATTATTTAAAAATAAAAGAATCACCCTTACTTTCTGTTACATTGCTGTGATGAAACACCATGACCAAGGTAACTTACAAAAGAAATTATTTAAGCATTTATTTGGGGCCTCTTTACAGTTTCAGAGGGTGAGTCCATCACCATCATGGTGGGGAGCATGGTGTCAGGCAGGCCTGGAGCTGGCACAGTAGCTGAGAGATTACATCTGATCTTCAAGCAGGAGGCAGGGGTATGGAGGGGACAGAGGGAGAGGGAGAGACACCGAGAAAGAATGACTGAGCCTGGGCCTGGCAAAGGCTTTCGCAGCTTCAAAGACTACCCTGTTACATACCTCCTCTATAAGACCGCACCTCCTAACCCCCCCAAACAGTTCCTCCAACAAGGAACCAAACATTCAAACCTAGGAGCCTATGGGGGCATTCTCATCCAAACCACCACAAATGGGAAAAGATACACCATGCAAACAGTAACTGGAAGGAAGCCGATGTGGCTAATACCAGACAGAAGAGGTTTCCAAGCAAAAATTATTAGAGGCAAAGATAAACATTTTTATAATCATAAAATAGTCAAAGTGTCAAAAATATATAAATCTTTGATCATATATGCATTCAATAACACAAACTGAAATGAATGAAGCAAAACTATGAACAAATGAAGAAATAGTTATACAATGATATTTACAGAATTTAACACCCCAGTTTGAGTGGTGCATAGAGCAACTGGACAGATCAACAGGGGCAAGCACAAACAACAGTGAACTTGAATAAATAAGGCTTAACAGCAAGAGAGCGCTCTAACGACCTGTGACAGAATAAAGGCTCCTCGAAAGTGCACCTGGAACGTTCTTCAAAACAGACAAGATATCAGGTCATAAAAACAAAACAAAACTCTCAATTTATGCCAAAGTGACAGCAAAAGGAATGAACCATCTAGGGATAAGTTTAACAGAAGAAGGACAATAGGCTGACATTCGGAGATCAACAGGGCATCCTTGAAATCAGAGAAGACCTCAACAATCAGAAAGATGTTCTGTATTCATGAATTCCAAAGCTTAACACTGTCAAGATGGCTATACTCCCCAGACTATTCAGCTCAGCCTCTACCAAAATCCCAGCTGGATTTTTACAGATTTGACAAGCTTATAATAAAATTTGTGTGGAAATATAGAAGATCCGGGATAACCAGAGACATCTTAAGAAATAACAAATCTGGATGGCTCCCACCCTCTGACAATGCTCACACTTTCTGACAATGACCAAGAGCGTGCTGTGCTGGCGTGAGGGTAAATAAAGCAGTTAGTGGATAGAACAGAGTCTGGAAGTAAGCACATGTTTGTATTATACTTAATTGATTTTCTACAAGGATGCCAACAGCATTCTGGAAAGGATGAATAGACTCTTCAATAAATGGAGAAAGAAAAACTGAATAACCATGCAAAAGAATAAAGCTGAACTCTCATATCACAAACAAAAATTACCTTAAATTTTATTGAAGACCTAACTGTCAGAGCTACAATAATAATACTGTTAGTTAAAAACAGGAGCGAGTTCTCAAAGCCTTGACTGAGATCACAGCTTCTTTTAAGAGTTATTTGCTTTATTTTAGCCTATGTGTGTTTTGACTGCACGTATGTACGTGCACCATGTGCATGCATGGTACCAACAGAGACCAGAAGAGGGCATCAGATCCTCTAGGACTGGAGTTACGATGGTTGTAAAACACCAATTGGGTGCTGGAAACCAAACCTGAGTCCTCCGCAAGAGCAGCAAGTGCTCTTAACTGCTAAGCCACCTCTCTACCTCTATAATGCTTTCTCCTTTAAAAAAAGAAAAAACAGACTTTCTTAAAGTCCAGGGTTCCATAAAAGACACTAACAGACAAATAAAAGGAAACACATGGAATAAGAGAAAACACTTATAAGTCTGATGTATAAATGATGTCTGATATGGGCCAAGTATCCAGAATAGAGAAAACTATTAAAAACCAGCAATAAAAAGAAATAATGTAAATCTTAAATGGTCAAATGTTTTGACAGGCATTTCTTGAAATAAGATGTAGAGTCAACAATAAACACACAAAAAGATGCTTTCTCTGTCAGTCATCAGTGGGATGCAAATCAGACTCACAATGAGATGCCACTTCTGCTTCCTACCCACTAACCCTGTTACAGTCAAATAAAGACAAGGAGAAAGGATCTGAGTACATGGAGAGGGTGGAGTCCCCGGGCATTATTGGTTGGAATGTCAGATTATATGACCACTTTAGAAGACAGTTTGAATGTTTATTAAAATGCCAAACAAAGAATTACTGTATTCATTATCAGTCTTCCTCCTTTGTAATAGCAAGTGTGATAGCAATGCTACACACATCCACAGTAAAACTTGCACACAAATGTGTGTTGGCAGAAGTATTCATATTAGCTTAAATTTGTCAAAGGCTCTACTGCCAGAGCTAAAATGATGGGATTTCCAGAAGGGAACTTGCATAAATCTCCTTGGCTTTGGATGGGACAATGGTTTCCTTATTTTCAAAAGAAAAAAAAAAAATAGACTTCCTCGAAGTTAAAGTAAGCAGCCTGCATATCCATCAGCAGACAAGTAAAGCAGAATAGTGCAAAATAGTGTCATTCAGCTTCATACTATCCCATGGACGGACTTGGAAAATATTTCGGGAGAGAAACAAGACACAAGAAGCCACGTGCCATACAAGTTCACTGATCAGAAATGTCTAGAATGAGGCTGCTTGGGGGATGGTGGAAACGTTCTGCAATAAGTAAAATTGGGAGCTGGAGCAGATGGGTCAGCAGTTAAGAGTGCTTGGTGCTCCCACAAGACCAGAGTTCAGTTCCCAGCCCACACACCAGGCTGTTCCCAAACACCTGTAACTCCAGAGTATCCAGCACCCTCTTCTAGCCTCTGCAGGTAACGTGCACAGACAGACAGACAGACACACACACACACACACACACACACACACACAAGTTCTGAGTACAGTGGGAGACTGTCTTTAAAGATGGGGTAGAGGGTGAGAGGTGAGATACCTGTCACCATCCTCTGACCTCCACAGGCATGGGCACACTTATACACATGTACCCCTCACATTTACACGCATATACACCACACACACAGTAAAACATGTTATCTACATACAATAGGATACTCTAGTAAGAAAGAAATACCAGCGGAACAGCAGTAGTTAGGACATACTAAACACACTTTGCAAGTATTGTAATTTAAACAAAATGGAATGAACCCAGAATGTTGAAGTCAGCAAAGTGGAAAGAGATGAGTGTTTCTAGGTCCTAGACAGGAGGATGCAGGAAGTGTGAAGGCTTGGCATGAAAATGCCACAGGAAGAGCTTCAGGTGATTAAAGTGAATCATGAAAAATGCATGATGTGGTGTGCCCCAGCTGTCGCTGCCTCTGGGAAGGGTGAGAGGCTGCAGGCAAGAGGGCAAAAGACAGCGCACGTGAGACCCCTACCTCTCCCAGGCGGGGCTGAGCACAGTCATTGGTGAATGGAACCCACTAGATATGAACACCTCAGAAGCTCCTGGAGGAAACAGCATTGTCCACCTCCACCCCTACCTCCTAGAGTCCTGTGTTCTCCCCTGTTTCCATTTTCCACATGGCCAAGAAAAGGAAGGTCCAACAGGAAGCTGCTCAGAAAAGGGGGTGGGGGAGGATTGCAGCAACTAAGAATGGTTATAATGTCTGTCATAGGCACCTTAGGGTTGTCGCAGGCCAGTGGCTCCACGGGCACCCCAGGCTTTCCTTTCTAAATGTTTACATCCTGTTTCTATGCTGTTGTTTATATGTTGCCATGAGGGTCTGACATCTCACATATGTATACCACGTTCAGACTTACTATGTAGCTGAGGATGACCTTGGGCAAGTCTTCCCACCACCTCTCCAGTGCTGAGATTCCAGGTATGCACCACTACACCCAATTTTACATGGTGCTGTTTGTGCATCTCGGGTAAACACTGTTAACTAGGCCTGCGCACTGCCTAGACTGTAGTATTGTTTTTTTTGTTTTTTTTTTAAAAACATTTTTATTATGTAAGTGTGTGTGTGTGTGTGTGTGTGTGTGTGTGTGTGTTCACAAGAATGCAGTAGCTGCTAAAGCAAAGAGAGAATTTGGGATCTCCTGGAGGCAGAATCACCAGCCTTTGTGAGCCAGCCAGCACAGATGCTGTGAATTGACTGAATTCTAGACCTCTGCAGGAACAGTGGAAACTCTTAAGTATCCATCCATCTTTCCAGCCCCCTGTTCTATCTTCTAATGAACTTTAAAAATTCATAAATCAATTTTAAACCTCCCCTGGGTGTTTATGTTTCTTGTTTCTCCTCGATGCCACCGGGCCTCGTGAACGATATTAACGATATTAAATCCTTAACGATATTAAATCCTTTAAAATATCACTTAGACTGTATTCACTTTTTCTTTGAATGTCTATTTTTTTCCATGTCTGATCCTCATTCTTCCCTTTGACGTCTTTGGAATGTAACTGGCCTGGGCTGCCTTCCCTTCATCCCACAGGGGAATGTTGGAGCTATGTTCCTCCTTCTTCCTCTCTCTCCTATTCCAGAGCACCCACAGCTCCCCAGCTTTGGCATGCTGTCTCTTCTTTAAAGAAAAGGTTTGATCAAAGCTCTAATTTTCTACTACTATTACATCATTTTGGCTGGCCTGGAACTCACTATGTAGCCCAGGCTGGTCTTGAATTAAGAGATCCATCTGCTTCTGTGCCCCAAGTGCTAAGATTAAAGGTATATGCCACCATGCCCCAAAGCATTTTTTAAAAAAAATTCACTTTTTTTTCCTTCTTAAAAACACAACTTAAGATTCCTTCCCTTATCCCTCCCCACATACAGCACAATAGAGCTGAGTCTAGTGGCAGGATATAAGCAAGCTGGTCCGGAGTTCATGAGTGTGGGAGAGCCGCCCCCTCATTTGCTGTGGGGCAGCATGAGCAAGGAAGAGATGCCCTCCCTTGGCAGGTAGGTGAGCTTGCCCTGAGGTCATGAGAGTGGAGGAGCTGGCCCAGCCCCTCACTGGCTGCGGCACTTAGAAAATTGGTCTTTGTATCCCATCTGGTCAGCACAGCAGAGGTGACCTGGTGGCGAAAGTGCTGGTGAGCTGACCCAGAGGACACAAAAGAAGGAGAGCTGACCCTGCCCCTTGCCGGCTTTGGCATTGGGTGAGTTAGCCAGGGCAGTGCTGGTGCTGGCCAGCTGACAAACTCAGCTATCTTCCTGGCCTAGATCCTGGGCTCTGAATTGGCTCCTACCAACATCTACCCCATCTATGAACTGTTGGAATCTGTGAAGGGGCGGGGCCTACAGATCCAAACCTGCAGGATCTCCATGGCACAGGCCAACAACGGGATATCCAAGAGGAATTCTTGTGAGGATCCAGTGTAGATATAGTATCCAGTATAGATATAGTATCCAGTATAGATATAGTGTCCAGTATAGATATAGTGTCCAGTATAGCTATAGTGTCCAGTATAGCTATAGTGTCCAGTATAGATACAGTGTCCAGTATATAGTATCCAGTATAGATATAGTGTCCAGTATAGGTATAGTATCCAGTATAGGTATAGTATCCAGTATAGATATAGTATCCAGTATAGATATAGTGTCCAGTATAGATATAGTGTCCAGTATAGCTATAGTATCCAGTATAGATATAGTGTCCAGTATAGCTATAGTGTCCAGTATAGATATAGTATCCAGTATAGATATAGTGTCCAGTATAGATATAGTGTCCAGTATATAGTATCCAGTATAGATATAGTGTCCAGTATATAGTATCCAGTATAGATATAGTGTCCAGTATAGGTATAGTATCCAGTATAGATATAGTATCCAGTATAGATATAGTGTCCAGTATAGATATAGGAGCCAAGAGGAGAGGGGGCATCGATTGGGATGTAAGGTAAATAAATAAATTAATGAAAAAAAAATGTCGACAAAAAGATATATTTTGGGACACACTGTGACACACCACAGCTTCCATGACAGGACATTTTTCCTATCTTATTTTCTCCTTTGCGGGAGGGTGCAAGGGCAGAGGGCAGATATGGAGGGACAGGGAAATGAGTGGGATAGAGTGCACACTGTGAACTTCACACAGAATTAATAAAAAGTAAAACCACACAATTTAGGTCAGAACTAAAGGGTTTAAGAATGGTGTGCTGGCTATTTTTCTGTCAACTTGACACAAACTAGAGTAACACAGAGGAGGCTCAATTGAGAAAACACCAACTTAAGATCTGGTTGTAGGCAAAACCTGTAGGGCATTTTCTTAATTAGTGGTTGATAGGGGAGGGCCCAACCCATTGTGGGCGGTGCCACCCCTGGGCTGATGGTCTTGGGTTCCATAAGAGAGCAGGTTGAGCAAGCCAGGTGGAGCAAGCCGGTGAGTAGCAGCCTTCCGTGGCCTCTGCATCAGCTCCTGCCTCCACATCTCTGCCCTGTTTGAGTCCCTGTCCTGATTCTGATGATGAACAGTGATGTAGAAGTGTAACCCAAATAATAAACCCTTCCCTCCCCATGGTGTTTCATCACAGCAATAGCAACCCTAACTAAGGCAAATGACTCACTGCTCCCTGGCAAATTGGATGGTGTGATTTCAGCTGCTGACAGCTGGTCAGAAAGGAGGACATTACTAAATACTTTTGTGAGGTGACTACTTGGACAAAGCTATCCCTTGTATTAGTGCCTGGGAGAGCCTGGTGCCTTCAGCACCAGGGTGCGTCTGTACAAACTGTGTGGAGCAGGCAGGCTACAGTCTACATGCAAGAGGCTCTAGGACAGTGGTTCTTAACCTATGGGTTGCTACTCCCAAAGACCACTGAAGACTACATTATGATTTATAACAGTAATCAAATTACAGTTATGAAGTAACAATGAAAATATTTTTGGTTGGGGTCACCACAGCATGAGGAACTGTATTAAAGGGTCGTAGCATTAGGAAGGCTGAGGACCATTATTCTAGGAGGCCCTTGGAGAGCATAGTTTTGCAGATACTACTTGCTCTAGCTCAGCCACAGGGGGAGTAGCTGTAATGAAATGTTACACAACATGAGGCAGCTCGTGGAAACTTCTATGGGAATAAATGGCCATGCTGCTATGTATTCCTTGTAAGAGTGACCACAGGAGACCGGGAAGCACTGGGGGAAGGGTTCCTGCTCCCCTCCCCACCCCCTATGAAAGACTCTGGGAAATAGATTGGAAACAGCTGTGTAAGCCTTACACTGGACTGGGCCAGGAGGTCAAAGGCCTTCGAACTGGGCTGCCATAGGAACTGTCTGTGACATCAGTGTTCAGCCTGACTGGGTACCACTCACCCGGGTATGAAAAGGGCAAGGGAGCTCAGAGAGCAAAGGTGGTGACCACCTGAGGTCCTCGGCGAGGAGGGGGAGGAAATGATAGGGGAAGGTGGGTTCAGCTACAAGATTGTTGCTGTAAGGTTTATAGTTATTTTCTCATTGGTGTCTGATACCGGACAAGAGGCAATGTGAGGAAGGGAAGACTGCTCTGACTCATGAGTCAGAGGGTACAGTTTATCACGGAGGAGAAGACATGGCAGTGGGACCAGCACCTGTCCATAGTGGGGGGAGGGGGTACTCACTCACATCCTTGCAGGCCAGGAAGTAAAACAAGGGAACCCCTTTTACTCAGTTCCTGTTCTTTCTCTTTTTATTCATGGGCTCCAACCTGGGAATGGGGCTGGCTACATTCTTACCCTGTCAGTTAATATTCTCTGGAAGTACCCTCAGAGACCCAGTTTATTGATCCTGTCAAGTTGACGGAATGAACCATCACAGATACAGTGGTAGTATTAAGAGGCAGGTTGCTACAGAAAGGTCACAGCCCAGGGCCAGTCACAGCTAGATCCATGGCATTTACTCTCTGGAAAGGGGCTTAACAGAAGGCCAGGCTTAGGGGGAGCATGGGCCATTGTGGGTGGGGCCCACTAGGGAAGGTTGAGGGTGTATCTGACCCAGGCGCATTTTTATAAGTGGACATCTCTATAACCACAGTGGAAGAACTGGGGTGCTTATAAAATAGCTCTAGGCATGAGGGCTCCCCACACTGACTTCAGTGACTGCGCACATGGAAGGAATGCTTCAGTCAGAAGGAGCTGGAAACACGCAGAAAACACCAGGAGCCCTGGGGAGAGTGGGCAAGAGGAATTTAAAAGCAGGTTTGTGAGAGATCTAATAAATGCTGGAGGAGTGACAGGGTTTGGAAACATTGATTTCAGAACAGCACTGCCCTGGAGCACTAAATGTGGGCTTGCTTACCCAGGCTCTGTAGGATTTCCTCTTAGCAGAGCAAGAACTCCACACACACCAAAACCCAGCTCTGACACCGGGAACACAACAGACTGTCCAGTCACGAATACATGAGAGAAAGAAAATGGGACCGCATGTTGTGTGCATGTGGTGTCTCAGGGCCTCTGCACATGAGTTTCCCCTGCCTGAACCCACGCTCTTGTATTTTTGTTCATGGCTCTCTCCCTGTCACAGTTTGGGGTGACTGTTTGATGAATGACATGTCTCAGATATTAGCTAACCACCCTGACAAAGACGAGGTCTCCACTCTACTCTCCACTGCTCCTTTAGGTTCTAGTGCCTGACATGAGCTGGTTTGAGGGCCTTTCCAAATGTTGGGTTAAGACAGGCCTCCTCAGTAAGAGAAGGTGAAGCATAGTGCCTGATAGTGGTGACTATGGGTCTGTGGGATCTTAACCCTTCTGCCATAGCTATAGGAGAAGGGAGTGGTGATGCCTGTAGGGTCCCTCCATTCCTCAAAGCTTCATGAGGAAGTGTAGTGAGAGCTTTGACCACCTCAGACCTTGCCCTCATAGCATGAGAGAGACACCCAGCTCCCTTTGATGTCCTTGACTTTGGATCTTATGGTGGCTTCTACAACTGTGGACACGATAACACTTGGGTCCGATGGGAGGAGCTGGGAGATGCGAAGATAGCTAAACTGAACTGCGTTGACATTCTTCTCTGCCTTCTTCAACGTGCAACTCTAGTCCTGGTGCAAGCAAATTAGCCATGGAAACCAATGGCGGTTATATTTGGAAAGGAAAATGCCTTGATGAAGTTATAAACGAGAAAAGAAACACAGATGCCATTGGTTAGTGATGCCACAGAGTAAAAAGTAGTGACATTTGGTCTGGAGCCGGGGACACTGCTCCATCAGTAAAGCACTGTCTGTGCAAGCATATGGGTGTGAGTTTGATCTGCCAGGACATATGTGAAAAAGCCAAACAGAACTCACCAGGAGCCTGTCAACAGCACTGGGGATTTGGAGACAGGAGAATCCCTGGAGTTTCTGTCAGGCCAGTCCAGTCAAATTGATAAGCTCTGGGAGTCTCAAAAAATAGGTGGAGAGACAGGGAGGGAGGGGTCAGTCATTGACAGTGGTTTCTGTACACACACACACACACACACACACACACACAAACACACACACACAGCCCATGCTATCTGCCTCCAAATCTCTACCCCTCCTTTCTTCTTGCTCCATGGAACACAGCTGCAATGGCTAAAGGTTCCCCTGTTGACATTTCCAGAAGAAAAACTTCTGTTTGCTCTGAGGGTGAGCAGAACAACGGGCTAGAAGGAGCCTGGGGGTTTGTGGAGTGGTATGCAGTTTTCAACTCTTAATTAATAAAAGAAGGTTTTCTTTTCTCGTTTAGGTCATTATGTCAGGTCTGTTACCAACAATTGAAGCTAGCTGCCAAAGCTTATTGTGAAATACTAAATTGTTGACGCACAAATATTCACTGTGTTTATTTAGAAAGAACGTGAGCTGGGCATGGTGGTGCAGTTCTTTAATACTCAGGAGGCAGAGGCAGGTGGATCTGAGTTCAAGGCCAGCTTGATCTACATAAAGAGTTCCAGGACAGTCTTGGAAAGACCTTGTTTCAAAAGAAAGAAGGAAGGAAGGAAGGAAGGAAGGAAAGAAGGAAGGAAGGAAAGAAGGAAGGAAGAAAGAAAGTATCTTCATTTTGTCATAGGTAAAGGAGAGTTGAGCAGGGTTGAGCAAGAATTATCTGCAGTTTAAGGGAGACAGGAAATTTGCAGATAGTCGAAATCAGGGACTCATCTTTTGGGAGCAGTTGACAGGTGACAGATGCCAGTGAATCCTAATGGATTTACTTCTCTGTCTCAAGGACTGATCCGTTAGAGACTCGGTGGGCTGTAGACCCTGTAGCTTACTGTGAGCTAGTGGGGGTTTTTCAGTGCCCTCTGGGGTCTGAGGACCTGGACCTGTGTCATAGTGACGGTTGGGTCTTCATTCTTCATGTGTGTTCTTTCCCTGGTTCTGCCCTCCTGTCCCCTGGCCTGTTCCGGTGACTCTTCCTGTTGTGCTCCCAGAGTAGTCTTGCATCCCTGCCCTGAAGGGTTATGGGAAGTAGCCATCTGTCCTGCCCTGTTCATGCTTAACAATGCAAAGGAGTAGTGGAATTCTGAAGTAACACTGAAATGCCTTTTCAAGCTTTTGGCTTTTATGCTCTTTGCATTTTTATTAATTTTTTTTGTAGACAAAATGGCACATGAGTCATACAAGGATATGAAGCTAATTTTCTTTCATAATTTTTTTTATTATAGAAAAATGTATCCAAGGTAAATTTTCCATTTTAACCATTTTACACATGCAACTCAGCAGCACCTCTCAAGTGCTGAGCTTATAGGAATGTGACCCTACCCCTGGGTTAATCAACAGTGGATCAAACCCAGGGTCTTGTGCATGCTAAGGAGCACTACCAACTGAGCTACAGTTTTAGCCCTCTTCACATCAAGTTCCTTCTATAAAGTGTAGATTATTTTATTAGTCATTTGGGAATTTCATACATACATACATACATACATACATACACATACATACATACACACATACATACATACACACATACATACATACATACGTACACACACATACATACATACACACATACATACATACACACATACATACACACATACATACATACACACATACATAAATACATATACACACATACATACATATACACATACACACATACATACATATATACATACATACACACACATACACACACACATACATACATACACACACACACACACATACATACATACATACATACAATGTATTTTGGTCCTGTTCACCTCCACTCTTCCACCCAACTCCTTCTAGATCTGTCTCCAACTCTTCCACTCATGTCCCTCCCCTTTAAAAATAATGACGGAGTCCAATTTGTGTTGGATTTGGGGCTGTCCACTTGTGCATGGCCACCCATCTAGGGTCCACAGTCTTAAAAAAACCTGATTCTCCCCCTGCAGCCATCAATTTCAATAGCAGCTAAGGAAGGGGTCAGGGCTAGTGAGCTTCCTTCATGTTGAAGTCTTGGCTGGCTGGGTCTTGTGCAGGTGACCACAGCTGCATTGAGTGTGTAAGTCACAAGGATCCTGTCATGTATGGAAAACACTGGTTCTGGCTCTTAAAATCTTTCTGCCCTACCCCCAACTTCATCAAATTCTTTGTTCATTTGTTTGTTTGATTTTGAGACAGGGTTTCTCTGTGTAACAGCCCTGGCTGTTCTGGAACTCACTCTGTAGAACAGGCTAGCCTCGAACTCAGAGATCTGCTTGCCTCTGCCTCCTGAGTGCTGGGTAAAAAGCATGTGCCACTGCCTGGCCACATCAAATTCTTAAGCTGACTATTCTTCCCACGGGTGTTTTATTTCCTGAGGCTACAGCCTCATTCTTGAAGGAGCTTGAGTCATATGCTCTTCTCTGTACAACTTAAGCTGGCCCTCTTCCAGGTGTCCCTAATAGAAACCTCAGTGTTATGGATGTACTGGGTGGTGACAGTACATGGGGGACTGAGAGTGATCAGCCTTCTGGAGCCTGCCACACAAATGGGATGCAAATACCATATGACAGGACAGTCACACACCTCTGTTCCTGTTCAACCATCGTCTAATTGTTTGCTGAATGGTTAGATACTCAGTTCTGAGCCAAGTATAGGGAAGGGGATGGCCCAGGATTGGAAATGTTAGGCTGCATGCTGGAATGCGTATGGCCTCATAGAAATGTGTGCGGTGTGGTGTCTAGCCTGATCACTGCGGTAAGCACATCTCTAGGAAGCAAAGGTCTTAGCCTTGTCTGAATTCTATATCCCTCCCTCTCCTTTCTAAACATAAGAAACCACATTAGAGTTAGAAACCCAGCTCTTCAACCACAAGGCAAGAGATGGTGAAGATTGAGGTCTGATGGTTCAGGGAAGTTTCCAGAAAGGGCTAAATAAGCAAGGATGCTTAAGGTTGAGATTCCTGTCTATGAGAAGTCAACCATGTTCTTGTCTTTGTGTCACCTAGTATGATTTTTGGATTGAATCTTGGAGGGGATGCAATGACAGCAGGCCATTCTTGGAAGGGGAGAGGGCCCCCAATTCATTAAGATTTCATCTAATTGAAGAAGCCATGTTTGTTAGGCACACTTCCCAAAGAGTATCATCACTGACTGTGCTCTCAGATCAAGGAGAAGCACAGGCTGTGTGTTTCAAATCCCCAGCCACTAACCTCCTTCAGTGCAATCTAGAGAGAAGTAAGGGACTTAAGCTCAAATATCTTCATCCCCAAGAGACCAAACAGAGTCCTCTTCCTCTCCTAGTCCTGGCCTCTTGTGATACCTGTGAACCCCTCTCCATTCCCTGTCAAAAACCCTAGAATTTGTACATTGTGACCAGGTCTGAACTCTCCACACTAATGTTTAAAGGGATCAGATTTTCTGTTCTTCATTGTAGACCCTGTCTCCCAAAGCAGGAGCTGGCTCTTTAGAGTGAGAGGATTGCTCTGCCCTCTACCAGTCAGATGCCAGCTTGCTTGGGTCAGCTTGTCGCTGGGGAGTTGAAGTCCTAGGAAGGAATCAGTCTGCAGCTGAAGTGCATGCATGTGGGGAAAAGCTTGTGCCTTGCCACACCACAGCATCTGGGTGGGGTGATGTCCTTCGATGGCAGGAACCAACACTGCTGCCCTGGGCACTTTCCCCTTCAACCACTGTGTATTTCTGCTGCTCTATCTCTTCCCTGTTGTCAGACCATATGCCATGATTTCAGGCCACTCAATTCAATTAGTACAAGCCCCCCAGGCTGTTCTGGCTGAGAACTGATAGAAACTGGCCAGGTACCTTTAAAGTACACTCAGAAGCAGAGCCCTTTACCTACAGCTTCCTTTGGGGTTGGCCTTCTAGCACAGGACACTGTGAGAGGAAGCAGAGAAACTAGGTGTGTGGACAGTGCCACACCCATACTGACTTGTACTGGTTTTGGCAGGGCAACTGTTCAGAGGAGAGCATGGCTGTGTGGGAATTGAATAGCTCTTAGCATCTAAAACTGCTTCAGCAAGCCACAGTCCTCTAGTATCAGAAGCTCCTCCAATTGGAGGTCCAGGTCTTGGGCTTCATGTGTCCTTTAAGACATTAAAAAGGCTCGATGAGTGAGAAGTTCATTGGAGGAGAGGAGCCAGGGAGGCAGGATGTCTTCCCTGGTGACAGAAGGAAAGATTCCTGTGGGTTGCTGCCAGGGAGGCAGGGGGAACGGGTGTCTGGGGGAGGTGGTTATATTGGCAGAGACTGTCTAGGTAGTGTTCACTGACCTGAGGCAATGGGGGGGGGGAGGGAGGAAATCAGTACAGGCTACAAGGAATGTTGCTTATTGGATTGCTTCTTATGACTCTCAGCCTGGATTCTTAGAGCACCCAGGATCACCAGGCCAGGGGTGGCACCACCCACAGTGGGTAAGGCTCTCCCATCAATCATTAATCAAGAAAATGCCCCCTAGACTTGTTTACAGGCCGATCTTATGGAGGTATTATAAGTTCCTCTTTTTAGGTTTCTGTCAGGTTGACAAAAACTAATGAGTAGGCCACGCTTCTTCTTTTCCCAGTTGATTCCCACCCCTATAATCCTCCCCAGTGCTACTCCCCACGGATCCATTTTCTGGATTCATGACTTGATTTTGTTTTGCTTCAATTAGTTTACAAGGAATCTACGAGCCCAGTGGATTGGGGCTATCCACTGGTGCCTGGTAGGGTCATCCACGGGCATACAAATAAAGGGAGTGACACCTCCACTCCATGAATCTATCATGGGGAATAGTTCAGCCATGAGAGTTAAGGAATCCTGAGCCCGTTCCTTCTATGCCTTGCTGTTGGAAGGGCCATTCTCAGGCAGATCCAGGGCAGTCCACAATGGCTAAGAAATCCTGATTGCCGAGAAGATGCCAAGCTTCCTGGATCTGGGCCTGGATGAAAGCTGACTTGGTCAGTCCACCAAAGCCAGTTCTCCTTTTTGCCCAGGCAAGGGGCAGGGCCAGCTCTTCCAGTTGCTGCAGCTGATGAGGGGCAGGGCCAGCTCTGCACAGCTCTTGGATGTCAACATGGCTTCAGGTGGCAGTCCAGACCAGGGATGTCTACACCAGAAGCATACCTTTTATGATCTTATAGATTCACTATCTCAATTTAAAAATATCCTGTATATTAAAAATAATTGCAAGAGTCTGGAAAGATGGCTCAGTGGTTAAGAGCACTGATTGTTCTTCCAGAGGTCCTGCGATCAATTCCCAGCAACCACACGGTGGCTCCCAACCATCTGTAGTGGGATCCAATGCCCCCTTCTGGTGTGTCTGAAGACAGCAACAGTGTACTCATATAAATAATAAATAAAAATAATTGCAAGAATAGTGGATGAAATACTCATTGAGAACATTGATTTCATGGGCAAAATCATTTTCCTGTGGCCCTTCACATTTACAAAATTGGGAGGTGCTATCTGACCAGAATTATAACTTAATACGTGCAAAGACAGAGTTCTGTTTATCTTTGTGTATCTATCTTCTTAGGAAACAAATAACAACAGCCAGGGTCCTGGTGAGATGGCTCAGCAGCCAAGAGCACTTGTTCTTGCAGAAGATCCAAGTTCTATTCCAGAACCTACACGGTGGCTTATAACACCTATAACTCTAGTTCCAGGGGATTCAATGCTCTCTTTTGACCTCCTCATGCACTAGGCACACAGGTATGCACAGACATACATGGGAGCAAAACATTCATGCACATAAAATAAAGAAATCTAAAAAAAAAAAAACCCTAAGGTTTAGCAAACTAGCTGGCTTTTTGTTTTGTTTTGTTTGTATTTGTTTTTATTTTTAAGACAGGGTTTCTTTGTGTAACAGAGCCCTGACTGTCCTGAACTTGCTTTGTAGACCAGGCTGGCCTGGAACTCAAAGATAGTTGCATGCCATGCCTCTGCCTCCTGAGTGCTGGGAGCAAAGGCATGCACCACCAAGTCTGGCCTAGCAAACTAGTTTAATCACAGTTCTTTCACCAAGCAGGTCATGGGCAACTGTAAAGCAAACAGCAAAAGATGCAGCATACTGTTCATTAAAAAGAAAATATTTTTCTGGGTTATAGCTTATGCCTTTAATTTCAGCACTCTGGAGGCAGAAGGAAGGTCTATATAGCAAATTCCAGGTCAGCCAGGACTGCATAGTGAGATCCTGTCTTATTTTATTTTTTAAAAATTATTGGTTCATTTTTATCACATTTTTAACATTTTAAATGTGCTATGTAATATATATTAGCAGTCATGTGTGTATCATTTATAAATACACAGATTGCAAGCATCAGGCTATGAAGTAGAAAGAATAAAATTTGATGCTTAAATGAGACAACTGTGAGTGAAGACACATAGTAGAGCAACTCCGTGAAAGAGGCACAAGTCAAAGGTGGCTCCCCAACGTGGCTTAAAGTGGGGGAGCTTGGGTGAGGTCACTGGTCAAGACTAAAAACACAGGCAGGCAGTTAGGAGTTGGGTCTAGGAATCTGTGGTTGAGATGCACCTGCTGCTCTAGAGTATTCTGGGCATAAGACGGAGTTTAATAGCTATCAGCAGGCAGGAGGCTATTAAAACCACCTGGATGGGCCTGGATTCTCTGAGTTAGCTCCAGAAATGATCCAGGGAGCTGGCATCCCGAGTCTCTTCGGAGCAGGAGCAGCATAATGGAAAACCAGGCCACGGAGGCTAAGAAACCGGTCACCCAAGTCTGTGGAAACCAGCAGCGGCAGGCACCCGGTGCTAACTTTGAGAGCTGTGTTCCAGGAAGGAAGGCGTGGTCAGCAGCAGGCTGCAGTGCTCGGGAGAGGTGAGCAAGGGTGCACAGAAAGCTCCCGCTGGCCTTGGCAACTCGGAGGTCATTCCGGACTTTGAGGGGCTGGCATAGAAACCAGACCGCAGAAGGCTGGGGAACAAGGGAGAGAGGGAGAGAGGGAGAGAGGGAGAGAGGGAGAGAGAGGGAGAGAGAGGGAGGGAGGGAGAGAGAGAGAGAGAGAGAGAGAGAGAGAGAGAGAGAGAGAGAGAGAGAGTTGGGAGGGGCGGGAAGGTGATTCAAGGGACCTGTCCAACACCTGGAGAAAACCAACGCTTGCTGGTCGGTTTAGCTACCAAGAGTAAGTGTCCTGGAGCGGATCAAGCGTCTAGAATCTCGTTTTGGGGAAAGTCCTGGTGGGGAGGGGAGGAGGAGGAGGGCAAACACTTTGGGGCGCGGCAGCTTTGCAGCTGGGTTGGTGGTAGAGAGGCTCAGAGCGGGTATCCCTGCTGGCATCTGACCCCGGACTGTGTCAGGGCCCCGCGGAGCCCGGGTGGAGCCAGGCTTGCTTCCGGCCGAGGACAAGGAGGCCACCGCGCCCTGGTGCTTAGGTTTCCTGCTGGCAGCGCGGCCCAGCGCCTTGGGCAGCTGCGGGTCCTCCAGGTAGTGAGCGATCCCACTGCGCAGGCTCTCTGCCCGGCCACCGGGTCCTGCCGCACTGCATTCAGCTAGGTCCCCACCAGCCGCTGGCTCCTGCGGGGTGGGCACGGGCTGCGAGCACGGCCTGGTCGGGTCTAGCTCCGATTACCGGGCCGCGCAGGCGTCAGTGCGCTGCTGCCGCTGCCCTGTGCGCATTGCCTGACGGCACCTGCGCTCCCGCCCGGCAGCCGCCCCCCATGGCCCTGCCCTCCGAACCCGGTGAGTGCGCGTGATGCTGCGCCGCTGACCTTGGGCCGGCGCTCTGCATCAGGTCCTGTCCCCTCTGTGCTCAGAGACCCAAACTTCCGCAGCTCCCACCCCAGAGGTGGTCTGGGCTCCAGAGGCCTCCGGTGAGCCTGCAGCATCTCTGGTTCCTGGCTTAGAGGACATACTGAAGATTTAAAGAAATTAAAGGAACCTGAGCATGCTGGCTTTTGAGCTCCCGGACAAGTTTTTAGGTGCCTGAGCCTGGCAGGATGTGTTCAGCTGGGGTGAACTTCTAGGTGGAGGCAGAGGTATGGACGGGATGAAGAGTCTGTTTGAGGCCCCCCTTCTTACCTCCGCTGTCACTGGGCAAGTCACTGGGAGGAGTACAGCCTTGTGCTCCAGTAGGTTGGTTCCGCCCTTGAACTTCCTGCAGCTGCTTTAAAAGCAGATCTGCTAATGGCTGGTCTAGGGTGGCAGAGGCCTGTGATGTAAGATTGAGAGGCACCGGAGTAGGAGATGTTTTCTAACTGGAGTGTCCCCAAACTGTATGTGGCTGGAAGCTTCTTGGTGAGAAATAAGTAAAGTTACTGGAGTAAAGCTGATAGCAGTAGGCACAGCATGGTCCTGGGCAGTTGTGGGCTGAGGGGGAGGGGACCTTTTAAGAAGATAGGCTTCCCCTGGATACAAAGAGTCAGTGCTGAGTTACAGCAGTGGAGCCTCTGAGCCAGGCAGACAGAGCTGCTGTCTGCTCCAACTCCACCATCACCTCCACCTCTAGGGTAGTGTTGACTGCAGGTTGGGGGAGTCAGCCTGTCCAGGTTGCAACTTGGAGTGACTTGGCTTGCTCTAAAGAGGCTGGTAGTATTCCTTCCTCTCTAGGTGGGTTGGTGTGAGACACTGACCTTTCAGGCCTATCCATCCTTAGCCCAGCCTCATACCTGAAATCCTGGATACAGGTGAACTGGCTCTCATCAGCATCATGTTCTTTGAGATAAAAAGGTTTGCTTTTCCTGTTCTTACTCTAGCTGGGTCCCTCTTCAGATGGCTTCTGAGTCAATCCCAGATCTTGGCAGTATCTTGGGCAAGTGAAACATAGGCTTAGAATTAAGCAGGAATATATTTTTTTCTCCCAAAGCAGTTCACTGGCCTGGTTCTGCTGCCAAGTATATTAATCTCCTATTTCCTCCATGTGCTGACTGCAATTCTAGAAGAGACAATGACTCTGTCTTTTAATACACAGTATGAGGAGCTGATGAGGCTACAGGCTGATGGCTGGAGTCCAGGATGTGCACAGTCACCAAGAAGTAGCAATGATAGAGGAGATGACTTTTCCCCTCCTGATCTGGCTTCACATTTAAATATGGCTTCTGATTCCCTGCACCACATAGGAACATGGGAGAGTACCAGCTCCACTGTGGTGTTTGATAGATGTCAAATAAAAGGAGCCAGTATCTGTAGGAAACTTCACATTTGGTTTCCCTGCTGGACTCTCTTGTATCTGATGTCAGGATGATGAAGAAGATAGTGATGCTGACAGATAATACCTACAAAGGACATATGCAGAGCTAAGGATGAGTCTAAACAACTCTCATGCGCTGACTGACTAATCATGGCATCTCATGGCATTGCTATTTTCATTACTCTTCTTTTATAGGGAATAAAAAGCCACGGAAAGTTTCATCATCTGCCCAAGGCCATATAAATAAGTGGTGGAACAGGATTCAAAGCCAGGTAGTCTGGCTTGAGTCTGTGTTCTTAGCCACACACACGGCTGACTCTTGAGATCACCACAGGGAGATGGTCTCTGCTTAGACCATTCACTCCTCTGTTGTCTTATGTAAACATCTGTTCAGTGAGTGTGTGTGTGTGTGTATGTACACTGAGTACTTGGCAATGAGATAGGTGACGTGTGCGGAAGTGATGTTTACCAGGTACCCAACTCTTGTCACACATATCTTAGAAATGAGCAGGAAACGGGCCCCTCCGGGCAAGCCTGTGCCTTGCTTTTAGAGAGCAGAGTGGGGTGTTTCATGATGAGACATAATTTGATTCCAGCTTTTGATGCCACGCAGGGACAATTAAGTGATAAAAACAAGCCCTCTTGTCCTCTGGAATAGGAGATGCAGGCCTCAGGTCTTGTTATTCTAGGCCATCCTGAAATCCACTCAGGAGGGGTCGGTGAGGATGTGAGGAAGCTAGAGAGATGGCTCAGTGGGTAAAGTGCTCGATGCTCAAGGTTGAGGACCTGAGTTCAGAGTCCTAGGATTCACGTAGGAAGTGGCTGTGCTAGGTTCATCAGGAACCACAGCACTAGGTAGATGAGACAGGCTGATCCTGGGGCCTCCTGGCCAGGCTGGCTGAACAGTGACCAGCTCAGTAAAGAGACCATGTCTTGCTGGGCAGTGGTGGCACACGCCTTTAATCCCAGCACTTGGGAGGCAGAGGCAGGTGGATTTCTGAGTTTGAGGCTAGCCTGGTCTACAGAGTGAGTTCCAGGGCTACACAGAGAAACCCTGTCTTGAAAAAACAGAAAACAAAAAACAAAACAAAACAAAAAAAATATGAGACCAAGTCTTAGAAAGATAAGGTGGAGAGCAACCGAGGGAACTGACGTCAACCTCTAGCCGCTATATGTTCAAGTAAGTACACACACACACACACACACACACACACACACACACAGAGACACACGAAACTGAGGGTTTGAGCACAGGATGAGCACCTCTCAGTCCAGTGAGGCTGTGGGCCACAGGGAGCAGCAATATGCCAGTCCCAAGGTAAACGGTGAGGTCCTGAGCATCACTGGTCCTCCTGAGACAGAGCTGTCCCTGTTCATTTAGCTCTACAGGACCCTCCGCCATCATTCCTCTCTTGTCATCACAGCAGAGCTGCCTCAATGTTCTATCTAGACCTGGTGGCGTTGGCCTCACACCTTTAGCTTGGCCTCAGGATGGCAGCTTTCTCTAGATTGGAAACTGCAGACCGAGTGGAAGGCGTTTCCCAGCTCTGATGCCACAGGATATTAATAGGTGTTTTTTCCCATGATGGGATTGCCAGTGAAGTGTGCTAAGTAGCTTTCTTTACTGCAAGACTTCTCACATGACTATGCTAGTAGAAACTGTGTGGAAATCCCTATAAGAGAAAACAGTGTTTTCAGATCTTCCTTTTTGGAGTCTTCAGACTGCACTTTGTTTAGACCAAGGCTGTCTAGAATCCCATTAAAGTTGGAGAATAGAATTACCTGAGTGTGTTGGACTGAGAGCCATGGTCCTGGATGCTCTGATCACTTCCCTTGCATACCACTCCCTTCCCCAAATGCCAGGAGTGAGAATGACTTGTTCTACTTGTCTTCTGACAGAACAAGTGTGTGTTGTGTGTTTGTCTCCAAAGGCCAGAAAGGGTGTCTGAGTTACAGTGGTTGCTTGATATACATGCTATGCTGGGAGTGAACTCAGGTCCTCTGGAAGAACAAGAAGTACTCTTAACCACTGAGCTATCTCTTCGGCCCTTTGACAGAACAATTTTAAGGTCTTGGCTTCCCTTTTCCCCATGCTATAAGCATTTTGAATTATATAATGAATAAACATTGTCTTCCTTCCAGGTTGTGTGTAGCCTGCTGACTGTACTGTTTATGAGACAGTTGTGTGGACAGGTGGATTGTAATCTCAGGCTTGCTGAAATCCAGCCGTGGGTCATGTGTCAGCCCTGTAATCCTGCTCTGGGCTCACAGGAGTTACAATGTGAGCACAGCAAGGCACAACCTTCCGAGTGGGCACAAGGAGGTGCCTCAGGTCCAGGCCAGGGCTACAGCTAGCCTCCTGGTAAACAACTGACCTGGTCTTTCTGGACTCCTCTCCCCTATTTCAACAGCACCACAGAAATAGCCATCTTACACAGGGGAATTCCCTAGAGTCACACAGTATGTTGAAGTCACTGGAAGGCTGGTGTCTCCCCAGAATCTTCCCATTCTCCTAACGGGCTGATCTTTGTGTCGGAGTTGTCCTCTGTGGCCACATCAGAAAGCACAGTGATAAAATCCAGCGTGCACTTTGGGAAGTCACTGTGAGTAGCGGCAAGATCGGGAGGGCAGGGGTGAGCTCTGGTGGGCCAGGTGTGGGGTGCTTCTGTCCTGTCTGTGAGTGTGGTATGTGTGCATTCATGTGCAGTCAAGTGTGTGTGTGTGTGTGTGTGTGTGTGTACCTCTTCTTCATCTTCATTTTTTTTTTTTTTGAGTCATGGTTTCTCTGTGCAGCTTCGGCTGTTCTAGAACTCTCTTTGTAGACCAGGCTGGCCTCAAACTCAGAGATTCGCCTGTCTCTGGCTCTGAGTGATGGATAGTGCACCATCACCCTTCTTCAAGGGAAGGAAGGGAAGAGTAGAAAAAGGCTTTTCATCTTAGCTGCCTGCTCTTCAGGCTACTTGCTTCTATGCTGAGGCCGCCTCTTACTCTGGGCTCTGTTCCTTCCTAGACAAGGAGGAAGCACTGCATAGTCCTTTCCTCTTTTTTTAAAAGGGGGGAGGGGAAGGAGGAGGTAATGTTGGGCTCCGGGTTCCTTGTTGACTTAAGGGGTGCCTTCAGGAGGGTTGTTTTGCATTCGGGGGGCTTCTGAGAGGGTGCAGAGCAGTCCCTACGGTAGATGAATCCCCTTGATGAAGTGAGACCTATATTGTCCCATCAATCCTAAAGCGGGGTTCCTACGGAAGCAGCCAAACTGATGCTATCACGTCCCTCCTCGGCTTTCAGAGGAGCCTGGGCGTTGGAGGAAGGGCAGCTTATCTTGTGTGGTTACCTAGGAGGGCAGCGGTGCTGGCTGCTTTCATTTCTTCTGGTGAAGACTGGGAGCAGGGCCAGGACGTGATGTTCAGGATCCTACATCCATTTTGCCTAGGATAACTGGCAGTACCTGAGGCCTTTAGGGCTTTTTGGAAATTTTCCACTTGCATTTCGGTATTCGCAGGAGAATTTCCAGCCCAGACTTTTCCTGCTCACAGATATGCAAAGCAGAGACCTCCCACCCCAGCCACAGCAGGGAGGACTCAGCTAGGCGATCCTGCTCTGACTCAGCTCCAGGCAGCACGTCTGTGTGGCATCCTCAGGATCATTTATGGATACACCAAGCTCAGGTCTGTGCCATGGGTTCTGCATGGAGGTTCTGGCAGGAGGAGGGGACAGGTTTGTTAGTCTAAGGCAGGGTTTTGGTGGTATCAAGCTTCCTTTCTGGAGGAGCCATAATGCTGTGCAAAGTTACTGTTTGTTGAAATTGGTGGCATTTTAGCTCTTTCTATCTCTGGAACAATTTGTTCACGCTCACAAGAGGGTGTTGTGTGTAACAAGATAAGCTGTTATCATTAGTTGACTGATGCTGGCCAGTTCACAGTTAAGCCTTACAAGTCTGCTGGCTTCAGTTGGCAAATGGTTGAAAGCCAGGCATGATGGGGCAGCTGGAGCTGAACTCTGCTTGGCATCTGCAGAGTAGGCTTTCCCTGGCAAGACTGGCCGGCAGGTGCTAGTGGCTTGAGAGGGGAGGAATGGCAGAGTGTCTGTGTAAGATGGCCAGAAGGCAGCAGAGGTGCCACAGGGTTCAGGGTTCCAGGACCACTGAGGTCCATTTGCATGCCTGGGACCACATGAAAGCCTGGAAAGTCCTCACCAGTTGGGTGGAAAACTCATTGTAATCTTTAGCTGATTTTTGCAAGTTTTGACAAGAAAAGGGACTTATGGTGGGAGAGAATAGGAGGAAGAGTCTGTGTGTGTGTGTGTGTGTGCGCGCGCGCGCGCGTGCACAAGCGAAAATGACCAAAGTACATCATGTACATGTATGAAAATGACATAATAAAACCTCTTATTTCATACGATGAATTTACACTGATAAAAATTTAAAAGAGAAAAAGGAAGGGTCCCACTGAGAAGCACTATTCTATGATCCTGGAGTCTCTGGTAAGCCTGGGGGATGCAGTGTCTCCATCACTGCTCAGTCTCTGCTTAACCAGGAGCATGGATCAGCTTCTCATGGGGCCAAGTTTGAGGAAGGCAGGCTCAAGCTAAGGAAAAAGGGGGAAGAAGGTGCGTAGAGACGCACCGGGGAGAGTAAGTGAGGTCAACTTGGACAATAAAACAGTGCTTCAGGGTCAGAGATGGACTGAGGGGCAAGAAGCCTCGGACATAGGGCTCTCCCAAATGCACCTTCCTGAGGGCACCCAGAGTTGTGTGTTTGGCTCAGATAATATGCATGTATTGGGTGGAGGGAGTGGCTTCCATGCAGGATAGGAGTTAGGCAGAAAGGGTCCCAGTGATACAAACCCCTCTGAGCAGGGATCTTTCTGTGGGGGTCAGGCAGGAGAGGGTCCAACAGTCAAACCCTGGAGAAAAAAAATTGACTTAATTTCTTCTCATTAAGTCTTAAGCCCACCCATTTTATGTCTATTAGTATCTTAAAAATGAAATTAGCCAGGCATGGTGTTGCACATCTTTGATCCATCACTCAGGAGGCAGAGGCAGGCAGATCTCTGTGAGTGGATCAGCCTGGTCTGCAGAGTGAGCTCCAGGCTGGCCAAGGCTATACAGTAAGAACCTGTCTTAAAAACCAAAATGAAAATAGAAAATGAAACTATAGTAACATTAATTATTAAAATAAGATATCCCAGATGGGTATAGAAGCTTATATATTATAATCTCAGAACTCAGGAAGCTGAGGCAGGAGGATTGCTGTGAATTTAAAGCCAGCTTGGACTAGAATGAACATCAGGTTAGTTTGGGCTACATAGCAAGATTCTGTCTTAAACAAAACCAAAGCAACACAAACCGAACCAGCTGTCCCTGCCATCTGTCATTTTGAGTGTGTAGCACTCCCGTGGCCTTGGTCATAAGGGGATGTATTTTTATATCACTGTAGTCAAAGCACAGCACAGCTTTGTATGTTAATTCTGTGTTTGTTTGTTTTTTCAAGACAGGATTTTCCTATGTAGAGCCCTGGCTGTCCTAGAACTCTCTCTGTAGACCAAGCTGGCCTTGAACTCACAGAGATCTGTCTCTGCCTTCTGAGCATTAAGATTAAAGGTGTGTGCCACCACCACCGAGCATGTGGTAATTCTTTATTATCTACTATTTCACATGATTTTAGAACTATGGCTACACTATCCCCTTACTGTTTGCTTCTTAGCAGTCTTTCTCAAGTGTGTGTCTAATTTTGGCATTTAAAAGGTCTTTGTATAAACAATACAGATAGATATCTCCACACTGTTTCCTTGGTTCATATTATTTTCTTAGTGATTTAAAGAAGTCTCGCTTGGTCCAACAAACAGTCCTGCATCTGCTGCTCTTTGCCTGGGTCTCTCTGTGTCTGCTTCTGAGAAATGATGACACTGGACCAGTGGACTGGGAATTGGGGACAGGGTCCCACTCTGTTCCCATTTACCTTCAGAGGCTGTTCCTGGCCCCTGTCACCTTCCTCCTGAGCCTCTGCTCTGACAGTGCCCAGGCTCCCACACAGCCAGCTTTGCTTCTTTCCCTTCCTGTGGGGACTAGGCTTTTCTGCTTGTTCCTGGCTTGAGTGCTGTCCCTCTCTGCTCCCTGGACCAGCTTGCTTGGGTGCTGAGGTGGTCTTTCCTCACCTTTCCCTCTTGTCTTCCTTAGAGTGGGAAGCCCAGGAAAGGCATAGCCCTGGGGTGTGGGGGAGGGAGGGAATTGGCTTCAGAGTCAAGACCACAGACATGGCTCTGACTACCTATTACCAACCTGCTTTCTCCTTCCTGTGTGTGTCATGAATTAGCCCCACACACCACAGAGAAGCCAGTACTCTGAACTTCCGGCACAGGAAATGTCTCTACCACCTAGAATGATGCCACTTACAATAAGAGGGCCTTAGAGACCATTTATACTGTACTTTGATCCCACAGATGAGAAAATTTTGAGGCCTGAGAGTGACTAATCCAAGAGGGCCTAATGAGCCCTGCCCCTGTAATTGCTTCCTGTCCTTGACAGACAGCAGCAAGGCCCATCCCACCTTCATCTACCCTGGCCAACAAAACCACTGTCTCTTGAAACAGCCTTAAAGGAACTGGTACTAGGTGGGTGGGGAATCCCCACCCCACCCCAGCCTTGCCCCACTCCTGTGGAAGGCATCTGGACTGTGGATAAGGTGTGTTCACTCAGTACAGGTGGTCAGGACAGGGAGGGGGCCAGCAGGTGATTAGAACCTTCCATGTAAAGAGAGGAGGATGGAGAGCTAAGGAGGTTACATACTGTTCAAAGCCCTTAATGTGTTTGCTGTGTCCTGGTAGATAGTTCTGGAAGGTTGGGAGGGACCTTAGGATCGTGGTTTCAGAGTCCTGCTTTTCAGTACAAAGCCTCAGTTCTTGCATGAAGGGTGCCCCCAAGGCTCTGCTGTTCTCTCATTGGGCCAAAGCTCACCGTTAGCTTGGAGGTGGACTGTCCCTCTTGGAGGAGCAGGATGAACTGGGGGTGGGGAGTGCTGTTGGCCTCTCGAAGTTTGGAAAAAGGTTGTTTTGAGCCCTCTCCTGACCCTCTCAATTTTGTAAGTTAGGAGGGTGAGGCCGCCTATACCCCCAGGTTGGAGAAACAGAAGAACCTCGATGATGAGTTGGTTCTTTGACTTCTGAGCATTCGCTGCTTATGAAATATGAGCCGCCCTGTGTGCTTCACACCCAGTTACTTAAGCTGATTGTGAAATCTGGTCTGTTGGGCTTGCTCTGGGAATCCATCACCACATCCACAACTGACCAAGGACCAGGCCTCAGGTCATGGGCCTTTTGTTCCTTACCCTGGGGACTCAGGACATCTACAAAGCCAGGAAGGCTCACATTTGTTCTTTCTTTTGTCAGCAGAGATGCCTCGCCAATTCCCCAAGTTGAACATGTCTGATCTGGACGAACATGTCCGGCTGTTGGCGGAGAAAGTGTTTGCTAAGGTGCTCCGAGAAGAAGACAGCAAAGATGTTATGTCCCTGTTTACTGTCCCCGAGGACTGTCCCATCGGACAGAAGGAAGCCAAGGAGAGGGAGCTACAGAAGGAGCTGGCAGAGCAGAAGTCTGTGGAGACTGCAAAAAGGTTTGTTGCTATGACCAGCCTTCATGTGTGTAGAGTTGAGACACCTGAGGGAGCTGACATGGTACTGGGTCTTCCTTGATTTTTTTTAACCAAGGTCATTTAGCTTGCTAGGATTTATTAAAGGGTGCCATGCTGCCTTTGCCTGCTTGAAAAGATCAAAAGCCAGGGTTGTGCTGTTTATGTGTGTGTTTGTGCACATCCGTGTGCACCTAAGTATGTACATGTGTGTGGGGGTGCACCTATGTGTGAAGGCCAGAAGTCAACCTCAGGTATTGTTCCTCAGAAGTTGTCTACCTTGTTTTGAAGAATTTATTTTACTTTCATTTTAAATTATGTGTAGACATGTATGTCTGTGTGTTGGTGTGCACATGTATGAGTGCAGACAGATGCTTGGGGAGCCTGATACCCTGGAACTATAGGCAGCTGTGGGCTTCTTGAAGGGGGCCTGGGTCCTCTGAAAGAACAGTATGCACTTCCAACTGCTGAACCATTTCTTTAGCCTCTCTCTCTCTCTCTCTCTCTCTCTGTGTGTGTGTGTGTGTGTGTGTGTGCGCACTGTGTTGAGAAGGCCAGAAGAAGGTATTGGCTCCCTTGGATCTGGAGTTACAGGTGGCTGTGAACTGCTTGAGCCAGGGCCTTTAGAAGAGTAATACAAGGTTTTTAACTGCTAGAACATCTCTCCGGCCCCCACCTCATTTTTCAGGGGTCTGATTAAGTTAGCTTGGCAGACCAGTGAACTCCAGGAACCTGCCTGTCTCTGCCTACCATGTACTGGGATTATAAACACAACACCAGGCCCAACTGTTTTCATGGGTCCTAGGGACAGAGGCCAGGATGTCATGATTGTGCAGTAGGCACTTTACTGACTGAAACATCTCCCAGACTCCCCTGCTGCTGTGATGGCAAACACACTCCACCCCGCATAGCATTTCCCTTTTTGGGAATTTGAGGATTTGGGTAAAACAATAGTTTTGCTTGTTTTCATATTTTTTTTTTTTTGTTGACGTGCCTCACTGTTGCCGAGCACTGCACTGGGACTGAAGTTATCACGATGTATATACTATAGATAAAGTTCCTGCCCCATGGAGCTTACACTGGGTAGGGACAAGAATTAAGTGATTGTACAAATTAGTCAAGGAACTGATGAGTTGTGATAAAGACTGGGCTAGACTGAGTCTAACCAGAAATAAAAACCACCCAAACACTAGAAGTAGGATTGTAATGTGGGAGTTGGTTACATGGCTCCTGGAGAGCCAAGTAGACAAATGGGGGTAGGGGGAGAGGTTTCCCGGAGATGTCAGGAAGTAGGGGACAGTCACCACCTCTAGGTGACACAGACAATAGAATGATGTGTTAGAGACTAGGCTGCTTCAGGAGCTGAGATGAAGGGCAGGATTCTGTCCCTAGCTTTACCCTTCCTGGACCTTCTGGGTTCTCACAGTCTCTGCCATTGGCCCAACCTAGTTCAGAAGCTAGCTGGTACCCTGGGAAAGAGAGAAGAGGGTATGGACTAGAAGGGAACCAGGGTTTTTACTCATTCAAGGCAAGCCTTCTACCAGTTGAGACTGAGCCATATCCCTCACCCAGAGGCTCCGCCTGCCGCTTTTCTTGGCAGGCTAGGACTTTGGCATTTCCTTGGATGGATGAAGTGTTGGCACTTGTATAAAAAGGCAGGGGCAGAACTTGGCTAACTGTAAGCTCAGTTTCTGCTTTCCTCAGATGGGCCTGGAGCCCCTGAAGGAAGGGTCATCACTAGCCACTGAGTGCCATCCTTGTGTTTGGAGGTAGGTGGCCCCAGATCTAGTGCCGTGTTCATCCTGGGAATGAAAGAATGCAGACTATGGTGTCCCTTGTCTGCACTGTCCTGGCATAGCAAGGGCTGGCCTCGGGGGCTGAATGCTCTGCAGGGCCTTCTATGTGCTGTGAATAGGGCATTCTGGGCCTTCATAATGGAAGCAGGAGTCCCTGGCATTTGGTATTATCAGGCATAGTAAGTATCTGAGGCAAGTTTCCACAGACATCTGCAGAAGGAGTCTGTACTTTCCCATCAGAGCCCAGGCCCAGGGAAAAATGGAAGCTTTGTTACTCTTGATCCAAATGGCACTCTATGGTCTCCAGAGAGTCTGCTACAAACTCTAGAAATGCATTCAGCCTCTTGCTGCTAGGTGGACGTTTCCTGGTTTGTATCCATCTGACTCCCTGACTTGGGGACTCTGCCTCTCACTGCCTTCCCAGGGTCCAGCCTAGGCCTTAGCCACACTGGAGATCTGTGGATGTCAGCAAAGGAAAGGTATCCCGCCTCCCTATTGCCACTTCATCCAAGACATCTGGGTTCTGCCACTCACTAGCATGCTCTGTGACTTTGGGCAAAATAAGAAACCTCTCTGGGCCTCAGCTTCTTCCACATCTGAAGTGGGGTAGATAACGATCAGTCTTTATGGAGCCTTTTGAAGAATGAGGAAATTGGCACATGTACAAGGCTTAGGACGTGCCTAGGTCATAGTTCACCATGTAAATGTTGCCACCTGGCTTCCTGCTGCTGCGATGGGCAGCACCTACGTGCTGTTGGATGCTGATGTTGGCCACGTCCTTGGCCTCCTGGTTTGCATTTCTTTCTTTCTCATAATAACCCCAGAGTGGGTGCTCTTGGTGCCCCATCTTAGTTGACTAGGCAAGAAGAGCTCTTGGGAGTCGAGCCAACTTACACTAGGACACAGTAAGTGACGGGGCATGTCCTGTGATCCCACACTTTAACCAGGACATTGTCCTGCCCTCTGAAGTGACACCTGATGCTGTTCACTGAGATGTAACTGTTGCTGCTTCTGAGTGATATGTGGAGGAAAGCCAGCCATGGCTTCATTTCTGAAAGACACCTGGATCGTTGATGTCCCAGGGCTACCTGGGGCTAAGGTTGCTCACATGAGAATCGTCTCTTTACTTCACTGCTCACTGGAAGTGCCGTTCAGATACCAACATTTCCAGCTCCCTGTCCATCAGTGATCCCGCCCAGTATTCTGAGATAAACAGTGACAATGACCCTTGGGACACAGGCCTGAAAGCAGCAGCAGGTCCCCAGATCCCCCGTTGTATGAATCTGTGTTTCCAACTGTGACATAAAATGGGGCTTCTAGTTTGGGACACACCCCTGCCCCGCACTCTGGCTGCTCTGAATGCTCGTGATGTTTGGAGAAGATTCCTCTTAATGACACCATGCCTGGCTTCTCTTCTTTAGACAAAACAAGACACCCACAACTCTTTTTAAATTTAGTATGGAAGCACAAGCCAGAGGCTGAGCTGTGAGCAGGAAAGATGAGCACCTGCCACCTGGTAGCCTGCCATGCAGGACTGCCAGCTCTTGAAACAGGGCAGGGTTCAGACTCTGCCCTGGTGGAGCTGTGGGTCAAGGCCAGATCTGTAACCAGCAGGACCACTAACTGAGGGCTCTCTGCCTCTGACAATAGCTAGATTTTTGCTAGGCCTCAGCAGGTGGGTGGGTGGATGAGGGTCGGAAGGAGGAGGAGGAGCTGTGTATGAAGTAAAGTTTGGAGGCAAGCCCAGACTAGAGTGAGTGCTCAGAGTTGCCAGAGGGTCTGGTGACCCCTTTGAGGCTCACACATGTTTCCTAGTATGTAGGAGGCACAGCTTACAGAAACCATTAGAAAAATCAGAATTGTTAAACATGCAGAAAATGACTGAAGCCTGTTCATCCAGAAGGCTGGAGTGGATGCTAAAAACCTAGTGATTGTTTGCTACTCTCTAGATCCAGGCTTCACCTGAATCCCCCAAATCCTGAGCATCGTCTAGGCCCTGATTCCGAGCCTTGTCGCTCAGTGAATAGAACCTATCCTTACGAAAGAAGCTCCAGCACTTGGTATTCTCTATTAATGGAACCCATCTATACACGTATTACAAACTCTTCCTCCCTGGGTCCAGATTCCTGAGCCTTGTTTATGAGTGGATAGGACTCCTTCCTAAGCTAAAGGTCACAGGTGCTTTGCTATAGAGATGCAAGGGAATTTTGATGTAGCCATCCATGAAGTTTTGTTGTGATAATTATCACGTGGAGACTTTCCCCCAAAGTTTACCGTGTTTAAAATGTATAACAAAAAGAAACTGCTTGGTCAGACCCAGCATCAGCTGAAGCACTGGCCGGGTTTCTTTCTTTACCTTATCTGACCCGGACACTGGCAGTGTTCACCTCCTACGACCTCGTGTGCTGGAACTCAGCCAACTTTGAGACAACATGAAAATTTTCTGAACAGCGCGTGTGCTAGAAGGCTCCATCTCTCCTGTCTGTCTCTCTGCCTCCCCTACTCCTTTTTTCTTACAGCTGTATGGAGCTCATTCACGTCCCATCTAACCCATCCGCTCACCGTGTGTACAATTCGCTGGGAATTTAAATTTATTAATTGACTGTGTTTATTTGAGACAGGGCTTTTCTCTTTATTCCTAGCAGGTCTGCTACTAATTATGAAGCCCAGACTGACTTCAAACTCATGACAGTACTTCTACCTTAGCTTGCCCCAGCCTTCCCCTGGCTGGGATTACAGGTACACACAACAAAAACTACTTTTAATTAAGTGTGTGTCTACATATATATGTACATAAACAATATAATAATATAAGATACACATGAGAATAAATATTTAATATATATAAAAACATTATAGGTATATGTACACACACACACACACACACACACACACACACCACTGGCTTTGGGCTCATGGTTCTCCTATCTCTCAGCCCTTTGAGTCCTGGGATTACAGATAATGTACTCCCGTGCCCAGGCTTTGAACTTTGTGATAATGCTCAGAAGAAACCTGCTGCCTTGAGCTTCCTGTATAGCCCCACCTGTCCCGTCTCCTTATTCTAGGACAGGTTCTAACAAGCATGCACTCCTTGCTTTTCAGTACTGTGGCAGATTTGAGCAGGACGATTCAGGATTTCATTTTGGTGGCCTGAGCCTGTCTCCTGGTTTTGTTGGGCAGTCAGCAGTGAGGGAGGAGACAATAGCTATGAAAAGTAAACACGGGGATTTGAAGCCGAGACAGCTAGGGATACGGTGTCTTTAAAACCGTGACTGGATAACATGTGGATGACCTGAGTTATCCAGGGAGAATTTCAAAAAATGTCCTGGGTGTTCTGACTAAGAGACCAGGATTTAGGGATTTCATTGGAGAATGCCTTGTAGAATTATTTTTAAATAGTCAGGCCATAAAGAGGACAGACTTCAGGGAAGGATTTGGCTGTTTAGAACAGCTACCTCGCCGGGCAGTGGTGGCGCACGCCTTTAATCCCAGCACTCAGGAGGCAGAGACAGGCAGATTTCTGAGTTCGAGACCAGCCTGGTCTACAGAGTGAGTTCCAGGACATCCAGCAGTACATAGAGAAACCCTGTCTTGAAAAACCAAAAAAAAAAAAAAAAAAAAAGAACAGAACAGCTACCTCCCTGAGAATGTTTTGAGTAAAATTGATAAATGGGCATTTGTTATGGATTGAGTATAGAACAGCTGGAGTGCTGCTAGGTTATTTTGTTTTATAAAGCTTACTAAGTCAGAGTGCCTAACCCCCGTTGTTTAGATTCATAGTTATTGACAACACTTCATTGGAGGCATCCAATTCATCTGTTTTTACATTGATGAGTAGAAACGGCAGATATAAAAGGCAGTAAAGGGGGGCTGGGAGGATGGTGCCCCTTTTAAGTGCCTGCTATGCAATCATAAGGACCTGGGTTTGATCCTCAGCACCCACATAAAGAATCTGGGCACGACTGTGTGCACCTACAGTTGCAGCTCTGCAAAGGTGGAGACAGGAGGATCCGTGGCTTTGCTGGCCAGTCAGTCTAGCTGAATGGGTAGCTCCAGGTTCAGAGAGAGAGACCCAGTATCCAAAAAAAAAGATGGAGATCCACTGAGGAGGACAATTGATGAGCTCTGGCCTCTACCCCCCCCCCCACATACATACCGCACACATGTGCATACATATGAACATGCATTTCCATATTCACTATGTATTATGTATTTATTACAAATAAATAATAAACAGACAAACAAATCAATGGCTGTAAGGAATGTGCTTCACTCTGACAGCTGGGAACTTTGGGGAGTGTGATGAGGCCAGGAGGATGCTGGGGTCTGTCTTTGGTCAGTCTGGGAAAGGAGGACACCTGACATAAAGGAAGAGGGACCTAAGACAAGGGAGGAGGGGTCACGAGTCTCTGCAGCTGATGGGCTTCTGGGTGTGGGAAAGTTGTAAGCTAGCCACGCCCATAGAGTGAGGGGCCTCCACCCCTACTCCCCACGAATTCTCTGTAGACGGTTAGGATGGTGAGCAAACAGCATGCCCCACTGCCAGCAGTTCCGTCGTCTTCTCTCCACACAGGTTGGGATCTCTGGCATCAGCACACAGCATGTGCCAGCTCTTCAGCTGCTTTCCTCCTTACACCAGGGGTCCCATTTCCACATGGAAGAGTTCAGTGACTATGATAAGCCATGGAGCAGCCGAGCCTGTGGAAGTGCAGGAATCTGTTCCACTCAATGGCGTGCTGAGTGCACAGTTAACCATACTTTGCTGGCTGCCACTGCCCCAAGACTTTAGAGTCTTTTCATCTTGAGGTGGAGGAATCCTTGAAATGGATGAGTGTGCCTCAGGAATAGACCCAACACTCCTGCCATTCTGAAAGCCCTGCTCCCATCTGTCCCAGTTGCTCTAGTGTTTGCATGCCCAGTATGGATTAGGAATCTTCTCTGGGATTGCAAAATACTCAACGACATGACCATATTGCATGTGAAACACCTGTCCTGCTTTCCGGGCCTATCTCTGTGGTTCTACTGAGCCCATGGAATCTGGGGTTATGTCTGATATACCTGTCACTACCCAGGGCCTGTCCCTAAAGCTTATACAGTGTGGTCATGAGTGGCCCCTTGCTTCATTGCGCATTTCTGAGAGCTTGGTGAGACGCCTGCTTTGGTGTCCCTGCCTGGCTAACTGACCTTGGGCAGATGAGGCCTCTGAGAAGACTCTCCATGCAAATCTCTGGACTTGTTTAGTATGTGACTCAGATGGTATAGGGGTGCTTTTGGGGAAAAGGCAGAGTAAGAGTGGGGACATGATGAATGGCAGGGACAGCAAAGGGAGCAGCATGGGTGGGGACTCTGAGCAGGTACAGGGAGATAACATACCAGGTTACCTTATTGTCTTGAGAGCCTAGCCAGCAAGCCTAGCCTTGTGGCCTATGAGGAGCACCCATCTAAGGATTGATGAAGCTGCTCCCAAGCCCAGGCCTCAGGCTTGGTATGGAATTGGTGCCTTCACTGTGGCATACCCAGCCAGCTCCTTGGTAAGCTGGGTATTTCTGCCAGGTGGTTGGAGGAAGGGAGAAGCTGGCCAGCTGTGCCAGAGTAAGCTGGCTAACCCTGGTGCCCTGGAGGCTAGCACAAGGCGTGGCAGGTGTGCTGTGGACAGACGGATGAGTTCTGGTGAAGTATTTTATATCAGTGGTAACAGGTCGCACTTTGTTCGGCTCTGAGTGTTTGTGTATCTTGCACGGGCCTGGCCAGGAACAGGTGTTTGGTAAATGTTTATTGAATGACTAATTGAATGTTTATGCCTTGCTCAGGAATGTAGGGAGCTCTGACATTGGAGGTATCCAGGCTAGGCTGTTTAGGGGAGGGGGGGTGCATAGTATTCAAGTCTCCCCACCAGAGACCCCTAACTCTGCCGAAACTTTTGATACTTCTGTGTGGCTATTTATTATTGTGACACACGCAGGGCTCATACTGCCTTGGATGGTGTGAGGACTGTCTGTGGGTATGGCATATGTGCACACACCTACATACACACATGCTGTGAGGATACTAGTGTACTAGTCTATGGTCCACTGTGGGCAGAACTAATTAATTAATCATACAGTGTGTGTGTGTGTGTGTGTGTGTGTGTGTGTGTGTGTGTGTGTGCATGGTCCATGTAAGAGGGTTCTGGGATCTGAACTCAGGTTGTCATGTGTGGCAAGCACTTTACCACCTGGGCCATCTCTCCACACCCGTAGGCAGGATTTTTAAAATGTCTCTCTCTGCCAAGATATTGATCTCTAGTGTCCAGGCTTGGTGAATATAACCTGTCCTGTGATTACCTTGTAGAAGAGGCATGGTCTGACCTTAAGCTAGGGAAGTTGTCAGTGGACTGGATTTAATTACAAAGGCTTCAAAACAGTGCTTCTCCAGGCTAAGTACAGCCAGGAAGACTGAGAACACAGAACACTCAGGGTTTCCCTGACAGAGGGCTTACCTCAGGGATCAGAGTGCTGTCTAGGGGCTGCAGTGACCTCTGACCAAGTCACCAGGAAACTGGCACTCTCAGTCTCAACAGCCACAGCAGCCTGACTGATCTTAAAGATGAATTCTTTCTAGCAAGCCCAGTGTAGTTGATGTCTGTTTTGGCCTTTGGGTAGCCTGAGCATGGCTCCCTGCCAATCCCAGCTGACCATCTCACCTACAGAGTGGGGAGTCACAAATGGGCATGGGTTCAAGTCATCAAGTCTGTGGTAATTTGTTATGCAGCAGTAGATGACAGCATTTCCATTTCAGATGCCAGCTCAGTGGTTAAGCTCAGTGGTTAGCTGATGGGGATTCCAGCTCCCTTCTGCTCCAGGATGGTAGCTCTGAGGAGGTGGCCCAGCCATTTTAAACCTACCCCTGGGCCTGTAAGTGTGAGTTCTCAGCCTATGGATGGTTTTGTATGACAGTCTGCCTCATGTAGCCCAGGCTGTCATTGAACTCAATAGCATGAATAGCATGTAATGACCTTGAATTCCAATCCTTCTGACTCTCCCTTCTGGTTGCTGCAATTACAAGTAAGTGTGTGTGTGTGTGTGTGTGTGTGTGTGTGTGAGATCATGCCTGATTTATGTGGTACTGGGGATCAGACTGGGGCTTTGATGAGTTCTAGGCAAGCACTCTCTCAACTGAGCTACATCCCCATTCATGTGTGATAGTCTGGCTGGGGCCACAGTGAACAATGGGCAGGAAGGAGAGTTCTCTGTGTACCAGCTGGGGTATCAGCTTCCTCAGCGAGACAGACCTGTTCTTTCCTATTGAGGCATTCATAGGAAAAGCCTGGTAAGATTTAATCCGTCTTCCAGATTTTTGCCTGCACGTTTTGTTCTTGTTTTATTTTTACCTGTCTTACCTGTTGCTCACCTAAGAAGTTACCCATTGCTTCTCCTTGGTTGGATGAGATCCCAGGCTAGACTAAGGCATAGGAGATGCTATTGGCATAAGATGAAGCAGTGATTGATAGGCATCGGTGTGTCATAGGAACTGGTGTCTCATGGGATGAGCTGAGCAGAGTCAAGATGTCCAAAAGATGCCTTATAGGGGAACCTCCATGCTTAGGGTGAATCTAACACGGACTGGCTGGCTGGCCCACCCTGGCATCCGTCTTTCTTGGTGCAGGATGTTGGCTCAGGAACAGGTGAAGGACAAGAGGCCAGACTTGGGGTTTCCTTGGGTTCTGGTTAAGGTTCCGGAAGCAGCCTGGTTTGTCAGCCATGAGAGCCCCTGCAGAGGCACCTCCTGGGAAGGGGCCAGTATCTCTCAGGTGTGAACATCCTTGTCTCAGGGAGGTGGAAACACAGATCCTTAGGGCAGAGAAACCTGTGGCAAACAGGCGAGGTAAACTGGATTCTGGAAGGTTGGGTAGGGAGGAGACCTGGATATGGTGCCAGCTGGAAGCTGGATGCTCCTGGGTGAGCATGAGGCTAACTTGGGGATGGATTGATTTCCCATACCCAGTGTCACCAGGGAAGTTTAGTTACCTTCCTATCGCTGTGAAGAGACATCATGACCACGATAACCCATAGAAGAAAACATTTAACTGGGGGCTTACTTAGAGGGTGAGTCCAGCTGCTGCTGCTGGCACTATCCCACTGCTGAGTAATTTCCTTCCTGGGAGATCACAGGACTTGGAGTGATGTCAGTTGAAACAGTTTGGATTTTTGTTAACAAAAGAAGCCATGTCATCACAAATCAGACTTACAAGTAATCATGAACTTGCAGCATTTTAAACCAGCCTTGTGGAGTCGTCTTCCAGCACAGCACAGCACAGCAGGTCCAGGGTCCAGACCTCACACTGGTGTTCGTTAGCCCCTCTCCTGTAGCAGAGATGTATGCAGATCTGTACCAGCCCCAGCTGCTGCCAGGATGGCAAACGTCAGGCTTGAGGAAGGAGAAGCTGGCTAAATGGCTAATGGCCGCCTTGCTGTGTGATTTTGTGTAAGGCCCCTTCTGTCTCTGGGCCCTAACCAAGGAGGCTGACAAACTGATAGTTCTCATCCCTTCTGCTTCCTGTGCCCACATTTGTAACTAAAATAGAATGCTGAGTCTTTGTGTCCCTGACCACATCTTTCTGGAGACTTCATTTGTCAGGGCTCAGAGGTTGGCTCATTTGAAGAGAGCATGTTGTCCACACCTTGGGGAATGCCTGTCTGACACAGTGTCACCCTTACATACTGGAGCCCCTGCAGTATGGTCTGGATCTGTCTGTCTCTGCCCTGTCACATTGACTGAGTGCCGTGTGCCATGGGTCCCGCAGACTCCACTCACAGCAGTGAGGCATGACCTCAGGTTCAGTGTCTGGAAGGCTGGGAAGAGGAGGTCATAAGCAGAAATGTGTATGAGTGCAGGTGCAGGGGTAGGGGTGGAGGCCAGAGGTTCATGTCCTCCTCGATTTAGAGTCATTGTATTTTTTGAGACAGAGTCTCTTGACTGAACATGAAGCTCTCTGTTTCACCTAAATTGACTAACCAGGGGGCCCCTGGGGTTCATTTGTGCTGGGGTTACTGATGCCCATGGTGATACCCACTTTCTGTGTGATTGCTGGAGTTCTCAACCCACGTCCTCCTGCTTGTAAAGCATTTTATCATTGAGCAATCTCCGCAGCCCACCAGAGGCTTCTTAGTGATACCCAGCTCCAGCCATTGATGACAGTGGAATTTCCTGCCTCCTGAGATTCTTCCTGTTAGCAGCTGATATCTCCCTTGTCCCTTGTCCTTGGCTCTTAGAAAGAAGAGTTTCAAGATGATCCGGTCGCAGTCTCTGTCCCTGCAGATGCCAACACAACAAGATTGGAAAGGTCCGCCAACTGCCAGTCCGGCCATGTCTCCTACAACCCCTCTGGTCCCTGGAGCTACTTCTAAGCCTGGGCCGGCACCCTATGCCATGCCTGAGTATCAGCGGGTCACCATCAGTGGAGATTACTGTGCAGGGGTAAGGTCATACCCACCCTTGAAAGCTGGCCCAGTGTGTGTGTCTGGGAGGTGGTGGAAGGGGACTCAGGAACATGAAGAGAAGGGAGGAGGCCTTAGTGGAGACTCAGGGGTGTGGGCATGTCTAGGGAGCTGTCCCATTCTGGTTTGCATGACTAAGAACTTCAGGCTAGCATGCTGTGGCTGTGTCCAGTTAGTCCTGTGTGTTCCTGATCCCAGAAATCTGCCAACGAGACCCAACATTCCCAGCATCCAGTGGAGACTATGTGATGGTATTGACATGTGTAAAATTAGCTCTTCCATGCTTAGGTCAGTGTCTTTAAATACAGGCTAGAAATCCCTTAGCCAGTAAGAGAGGCTCTTGATGAGAAGATGAACAAGCCTTTCCTATTCATCAGTTCCCTTAGAGGTGATGCTGTATTGATTTATGAAAGAGCTTCCTTGTTCTTCTTTATGAGTGCATAGCATTCCATTGTGTGTTTGTACCATGTTCATATTGACTTCCTGGGTATGGGAATATAGAAGGGAACTAATGCAGTCCTTTTTCTTAGACAGGGCGCTTTTCTGCCAAACCCAGCCTTAGCCTCCTGGCCAGGGCTTGGTGTCCACCTCACAGATGTGGGCAGAGTAAAGGAATAGAAGGTAGACATGGGCTGTGTGCATGCTGATGGAGTCTATGAGCTTGCAGTGTCACCTCCCTTCCGTCTTCCTTGTTTCTTACCTCATGTGTGCATAACTAGAGAGCTCTGAGGCTATGAGAGGTAGGCTGACCTTACTGATCCTGGTACCCAGGGGTGGCCACTGGGCCTTGCACGGCCCACGTGATTGGCTAGTGGCCGATCCTCCTCAGGAACCCTGCACCTTCCCTGATCTCCTTGGCCACCTCCTGAGTCCTTTGTCATGTTGTTCTTTGGCTTTGCTGTGGGTGGGGACTTGGCTTTATCTTAGCATGTGTCTGCTGTCCGGTCCCTGTGGTTGCTCTGAGGCTAGTCCCTTATGTGGGTATCTGAGATGGGAAGTGAGCTGCTTCCAGTTTGAAAAGCAAGTAGTTAGATTTGGAGAACGAATGAGAAAGACTGCTGACCGCTCCCTCTGATGACAGAGTTGGGCAAGGGAGAAGGGACGGTGTTGTACCCATGATGCTTTTATTTATCCTCTTTGAAGGCCATCCAAAGCAATTAGGAGAAATGTGACTATCAGGGTCTTGGAAGGCAAGTGCACATAGTCTGTAGGTTCACAAAATTTCAGTAAAACCAATAATGCTACAAAGCAGAGCAGGAAGATTCCAGGCGCAGCTGTCCTTGTTCTGTGCTCCTCCAGCCTCCCCCCTTCCTCCCTGTTGGTATCACTCTCTCCTGTCCTGCCTTTCCATCTATACCTCATTAAGAAAATATCACAAACGTCACACAACTGACACAAAGTGTCACAGACTTCTGTGACACTCGTCCTCACTGAGTAACTAGGATGATGAAGGTTAGACAGGCCTTCAGAGATGCATACATCTCTGAGCATGAGAAGAGCATCCTGGGGTCAGTCAGATCAAGGTCAGAAGTCTGACTTTGTCACCTCCCAGCAATGGCTGGTTGTTTCTGGGCCTAGTTTCCTCAGTTAATAAACAAAACGGACCCTATAGAAACATCCCGTACTTCATATGTGCTTAGGAATCCCACTGACCTGAGGAGCAGATGCTTGCCAGGTTGACTGACAGCCAGAGGGAGGTAGAGTAAAAGATGTTTTGTTTTTAGCATCTAGGAACCCATAGATTTTTCACAGCTGGAAATGATGGTGGTTATCCTCACTTTGGGGATAAGACTCAGACTCTGCATGCTGGTTGCAGCTGCAGGCTAATGTTTAATCAGCATCCTTGGGACCAGTCTGGGGTGTGCAGGCTGAGTACCTGTCTTCCTCCTAGCCACCCTAGCTTTCTTCCTGTGTCTTCTGTATCAGGGTCCCCAAGGCTACCTTCAGACTTTGAGACTTGCTAGAAGGGCTCTCAGGATGCAGCACCTGGCTGTACCCATGGCCTCTGCCGTGTATTACAAAAAGAACACAGAACATCAACCAAAGGGAAGGACACACAGGTCTAGCCTCCAAGAGGTCTCTTCCACCAACACCCAGTGTCCCTCAGGGAAGCTCACACATCTGCCTAGCACATCCCCAATTCCAGACTCCTGGAAAGAACTCAGTACCCTGCATAAATCACAGTGTCTGTGTGAACAGGCCACACACAATGAGCCTCTCTTACCAGTTTGATGGGAACTTTTCTGAAACCCTGGTTCATGTGGGCCAGGCTTGCACAGGGTCTCTCCAAGCATTGTTGTCTCTGGCTTGAGGACAGACCCTTTCTTACATGTCTCCCTGCTGTAGATCACTGTGGAAGACTATGAGCAGGCTGCCAAGAGCCTGGCCAAGGCCCTGATGATCCGGGAGAAGTATGCACGGCTTGCCTACCACCGCTTCCCACGGACCACAGCGCAGTACCTGGCTCATCAGGGGGAAAGTGTACCTTTGGAAGAAGGTCTCCCAGGTATGGAGTCTTGGAACCAAGTGGGATTCTATGTGTGAGTCAGACCCAAGAGTGGTTGGGACTTTTTGCTAGCTGAATATTTTTCTACCAGTGGTGTTTTTGAGGTGGGGCTCCTGGTGTGTTTAAAACAGTACAATCAGATGTACAGCATCAGATGGGCTGAGTGGGAGTACATACAGAGCTCATGTGCCCTGGGCAGAGAAACCAAAACATTTGTGCCTTTATATCTGGATTGTGCCAATTTCTTGGCTCTTGAGCAAACGGCTTCTCCAAATTTCAGTTTTATGGTCTGAAAAACAGGAATGCCAGCTATCACCACCTGGGTGAGATTGTGTGTGGAGTGCTTAGTACAGACTGGGTATCTAGAATATTCCATAAATGGCAGCCATGTTTATGCTGCCAAGTTTAGGGAAGGGAGACAAGAAAGGGCGGTGTATCTTCCTGACCTAGTGAGGGACCTAGGAGCAGCAAAGGTTAACAATGAAGTTGCTAAAACAAGGGCATGTCAACCCTAATCCTTGAAATTCAGGGATGGAGATTAGATGACGGCCTAGGGATCACATCCAGGCCAGTATGCTCGCTGCCTTCAGTAACAGGTGCTAGGTTGTCCTTGTTTCTAGCCCAGTTCTCTATTGAGCATCCCTTTCTACCAGGGAGGGGCCAGAGATCTCAGCCTTCTCAAAGCTATTTCCCTGTCTGTCAGAGGGACAGGTCCCCAGTATTGCCAGGGGCCAGACAGGAATGACTGTCAGACACTTGGGTGTGTCACATGGCCGAAGGCCCTTGTGTCCTGTGCATGAGTGTAATGCAGCAATGCAATCTCTGGGTGGGCGAGCTGTGGCTTCACATTGGCCTTTCCAACTATCTGCCCTGTACACAATACTAGCACGATGGAGAGACTCCTGGCCTGGTCTGTTGCTATGCCTGATAGGGACATCAGCATCCTGGCTCTGCTGTGTTCTGCCTTCTCTGTGACCATCACAGCTTAGGGTCAGCCAGTTCCAGAGTGCTGAGGCAGGACACCCTGCCCTGGGCCCTGGGTGCTTCTTCCAATCAGGAGCCAAGGTTCCTTCTGCCTGTCTTGGAGGCAGCTGGCCTGCAAGGTGCTGGCTGATCTGCCTTGTTTATTCCCTGGCCAGAGACAGCTGGTTAAGAGCTGAGACTCTGGAGGCTCATGCTCCTGACTGTTGATGGATTGTGCTCCTAGTAAATCAAACAGAGGCTGAAAATGCAGTTAACACATAGGTTAACGACCTGTGTTAACCTATGTTAAAACCATCCGCTTACTTGTAACAACATGCTGGATATCCTTATAACTCACTGAGTGTTTTGCTGGATGACATACACACGTCTACACAATCCTAAGGCTTAAAAAAGCCCATCAAGTTGAACCCTCATAAGCAATGCCCGTGATCCCTGTGCAGGGCACACCTGTTTACAAAGCATTTCCCTCCCCCCCTTTATAGCCCTGACTACCACCTGCAGGGTAGGAGGTGTCTCAGGTGAGCAGTCAGGATCCCAGAAGCAAAGGGGCTTTCACAAACAGTCAGGAAATAGCAGAGGTGTTTTACTGCTTGGTTGGGCATAGTCTGACAGGCTCCATGCTGGGCAAAGGACCCCATGCTGGCCAGTCCCTGCTCTGGGAGGGCAGGGCCTGGTTACTGTTCTTTTTGCTCTTTTAGGGACAGTGTGGCTTCTTGTTTAATAATGCCTTGGGCTCAGAAAACAAACATGGGAAGAGGGAGCAGTTATTCCCTGCCCCAGGCATTACCAGTGCTTTCCGTTCTCTTACTGGGAGACTGTCTAGCCATTCTTTTCTAAAAAATAAAAGTAAAATAGAGCAGACATTCCCGAGGGCCAAGAAGAGCCAAACTAGGTGAAGCCCATTTTAATTACGCTAAGCACACACATATGTGTATGTGCAAACACACACACACACACACACACACACACACACACACAGAAGCACGCATGCACGAGGACATGGCACAAATGCATGCACATGCATTGGTGTGCCAGCCTTGGCACAGGCTTGCTCTAGAGACCTGGGCTATAGCATCTAACTACACAAACCAATATGTCCTCTGATACCCAGGGTATGAAGAACTATCATTTCACACAGTGGTGAGAATTATAGAGACAAACAAACCAGGAAAGATGACAAAGTGTACGAGGTCGGACATTTGGCCACCACTCATCCTGTTTTGCAGACTTCCACCCTCCCCCACTGCCCCAGGAAGACCCTTATTGCCTGGATGATGCACCCCCCAACCTGGGCTACCTGGTCCGCATGCATGGAGGAGTTCTCTTTGTGTATGACAGTCAGACGATGTTGGAACGCCAGGAGCCCCACAGCCTGCCCTACCCTGACCTGGAGACCTACATCGTGGACATGAGCCATATTCTGGCACTCATCACCGATGGCCCCACGTAAGCCAGCTTCCTCAATTCCCCCTTTTAAGGTGTGGGTGTGTGGGAGGGAGCAGCAAGCTTTGATGCATGTACTCTGTCCTGGATTTTCCTTGTTTGGAGTTGCACAGGCTTAGAGTTGTTACTGCTGCACCCTGTTGCACATGGGCATGTAGAAACTTCTGTGTGGTAGTGGCCACTGTGTACCTACATCAGCTGCCACCCCTCCCCTTAGACAAGGAAACACTGCAGAGAGCTGCAACCTGGGGCATGGGTGAACATGGAGCAATAAAGACTCTTGTTTCAGCTATTGGCCTTTCTGTGGTTTTGGAAGTAGCATGCAGGGATCCCCAGGTCCTTTGTGTCCCCACCTATGCTTGAGAGCTTGGTTGGAACTGACAGGAAAGGTGGCTGGCTCTCTTCTAGGCAGGGATATGAGCTAACCAATGGAGAGGGGTCAGCTACTTGAAGCTTAGGAATGGGAGTCTGGGGATGGCAAGGGGCTGCCAGAGTGCCATGTACCCCCTCGCTCACTCCTGCCTTTTGGGTTTTGCTGTGAAGAGTGTGGCCTTGTCTTCTGAGACAGAAGAGCAGGATGGGAGAGGTTGGGCCTCTGGCTCTTGGTCCTTACTGAGCAGAGGCCAGAACTAAGGCCCAGGAGGGAAAGAGAGAGTTTCTGGGAATCCCTCCTTACCAGGGGTGTGAGCAGTGACTGTTGCATGTGAAACTGTAAAGGAGAGTCCTTCTTGGGACAGATGCTGGACAAAGTGACCGAACTTGATTTTTGATGTGATGTCTTACCGGGGTTTCTGTCTCTCACCAGCTCAGAGTCCTTTCCCACTCTGAGATTCCTGTGCTCACCTCAGGGCTTGCCTCTGTAGATAGACGATGGCACTGCTGTAAGTTGGCATTTAAAATGCTATTATTGCCATTTATTTATATATACGTGTGTATATCTGCATGTGAGGAGGTCAGAGGCTGTAGGATCCCCTAAAGCTGGAGTTCCAGGCAGTTGTGATTTGGATACTTGGAATCAAACTCAGGTCTTCTACAAAAACAGTATGTGATCTTAACTACTGAGCCATCTCTCTAGCTCCAAGCAGCTGCTATTTATGGAGGCCTAGGGACTGGAGATGTGGGCAGCTGATGTTTGAGAGTGCTGAGGGGGCAAGGTCAATTCTGTGAGGCTGGGCAGCTGAGCTGGGTGTGGGAGACATCTGGCCATAGCAGTGAGTCTCATCTTTGCTCGATGAGAAAAACGTATTCTCTGTGAGTGCTTTCCCTGGGTGGAGGTCCTGGAGTGTCAGTTCACAAAGCTTTCTGTCTCAATGTTCTTCACCTACTCCTCACTGAAAACATCCTCTTCCTGTCCAGGAATCTCAGAGTTGAGGGATCCCTCAGGTCGTGGGAATCTAGGGACAGTTAGTCATGGGTAGATGGTTGATGCCTCTGCATCCCAAGATTGGCAGGCTGTATTAGCAGATAGTTATTGTATAGATAGACTGTGTTATTGATATTCTGGGCAATGACTTCTGTATTTAAAGGGTTATAGGGGCTGAGGAAAGATGAGTGGAACCATGGGAGGAGCTGCCCTGCTCAGCCAGACACAGAGCCCGTACCACAGACTTCAGTCTGGGGAGGTGCAATCTCCATAGTTACGCATGGGATGATATTACTGTGCGAGCTGCCCAAACACATCAGCCAACAAAGGTCTGCCGGGATCCCAGAGTTGGTGCTTTCCTCCCTTGCGGGTTGATTGTCCCCTCATGTGCTGTCATCACACACATGTGTGCTGGAGTTCAACCAGGTCTGAGGAAAGCTAGAAGCATCTCAGCTCTTCTCCCTGCATGCTGTCAGAGCCTGACCCTTCCAGCCTGGGTCACTACCCTGTCTTGAGGTTGCTAAGCTGTCGTTTGATGTGACATCTTACTGGGGTCTCTATCTCTCACCAACTTGCAGGAAAACCTATTGTCACCGGCGACTGAACTTTCTGGAATCCAAGTTTAGCCTTCATGAGATGTTAAATGAAATGTCAGAGTTCAAGGAATTGAAGAGTAACCCCCACAGAGACTTTTATAATGTGAGAAAGGTATGTGGTGGCTAGTGTTCAAGCCACTCACCTGGCCCCATACTGGGCTCAGAGAATGATGGCCTGGGTCTGTCTAGGACCAGAGCTGGGTGAGCGCCAGGTCTCCTGGCTGGATATTTCTTGGCCAGAGTAGCCTGTGTGATAAAACATGTCTGTGCAGTAGGAAGTCTGGCAAACTGCAACCTTGCATCGGGTTGTGTCTTGGACACTGTGGTACCACTCTAGATCCATGGTGGAATGCCTGTGTTGGTGCAAATCTCTTTCTCCAGCATCAGAACACAGCCTGCTAACTAGTCTTAACAGTAGTGGCTTTAGGGTAGTGGATGTGTTAGAGACATCACAGAGGGAAAGCTGTCAGGACTTCTCTGGACTTAGGAGTTGGCAGGTTTACATCCTTTGGAGTCAGCTCTATTAAAGCAAAACACTGAGATGCTCCAGTCTCTGCCCCTCTGCCCCTCCTCTAGCCCCGAGTGGCACTGGTACCTTCCACCTGCAGGGGCAGCAACAGGGGCAGATGTGTGTTAAAGGATCCTGGCCTGGAGCTTTTCCACCTTCTTACAGGGGAAGGAGGGCTTGGGCTCATGCTGAGCATGGCTTGGACAGAGAGCAAGACTCACTTTCTGTTGATAAGAATCTTCAGAGACAGTGCTGTGGTGGGGGCAGGAGTGGCTTTCAGAGAGGCCAGAACTGAGCAGGAGAGGGCATGTGGTACAGGGGGAGGAAAGAGTGACAGAGGCATTCTGGGGAGGGAGCAGCATGTGCGGATGTCAGGAGAAGGGGAGAGGGAGGGGAGAGCATGCAAGCATGTAGGGCTGGAACTTAGGTGACAGCCAGGTAGAGACGGAGGCCTGCAGGGCTGTGGGAAGGGTCTGAACTGTGGAGGCCTATTGACTTCTTAAAGAATGTCATTAGTCTCAGACTGGACCAAGAGGCTTCCGAAGAGTAGGATTATGGGGTGAGAGGTTTTCATCTGTGTCTTGGATACATGGGCAGAGGTGAAGGTTGCAGTTAGACCACTTATCACACAGTAGCCACTGTCTGCTCCTTCTTGGGTGGCTCAGTTTCTGTAAGAACTTAGCATATACCCTGGCAGATGGGTGAAGTACCTCACCCAGTCTGGCATAGCCCTGCCCTCTACTATGTGCCTGTATGTCTCCTGAAGCTTGGGGCCAGGCTAGTTTAGCCAACTGTGCTTCTGATGGTCCTGCGGTCATTCCTGGATAGCCCATGACTGTCTCTGGGCTGCTCCTTGGCCATGATGTGGGAGAGAGAAGAGATGATTCTTGGGTTCCCTGGAAGTCTGGGGTTGATGCCTGCTCTATACACACGGTCTGGTTTTTGGCATCTAGGTTGGTCCATAAGCATGAGTCCAGAGCTGCTGAGTTAGACCTGATCCTCCAGGGCAGGAGAGCTGGCCTGCTGGATGCTGGGTGATTTATTTTCTCACTCAAAATCTGTGTTCTAAGGGCAAGACTGGGATTTTAAAATCCACAGTGGCTGAGAAGGGGCATCCCTGTTTCCATGGTGGCTGTCATGTCCAGAGCTCTAAAGGCAGGTGTCAGTATGCGCAGTAAGGAATGAGTTTTGACATTGTGGGCCTAACTAGCGGGCCCTGTAACGGAGACATGCAGCTTCTGCCCAGTTCTAAAAAAGAAGGATTGTGTTTGTTACTTGGAAGTTGGATGTTGGATAGAAATGAGCATTGTCCACCTTGTAAAGTGTAACATGAGGGACACTATAGCTATCATCTGGGCCAAGCCTGACCAAGTGGGATTGGCTCCCTGAAGCTATGACTGTCAATTTCTCGTGTCTGGCATGGGTGTGAGAATAGCTCAGGTCCCAGATATCAAACAAACAGTTCTGCACTGAGATGTGACTGTTCCTGTGAACCTGGGTCTCACGTGACAGTAGACAGTAGACAGTTCATGTAGATTCTTCTGGCGAATTGAAGCCACTAGTCTCCAATGAAGGCCTTTTGTTTTTTTAAAACTTATTCTGCAAGTTGGACTGGGGGGTTCCTAGATGGCCCAGCTGTTTTCATTCTATGTCCTGTGACTCATGGGAGCCATGACAGGCAGTGTGTATGACGGGGAAGCTGGAGGACATAGCTAGGATGGCAAAGAATGTGTGGAGTCATGCTGAGGTAAGCCGTGCTGCAGTGAGCCAAGCCAGGCTGAGCTCCTCATCTCCTCCCGGCTCTAAAGTGCTGGAGCCTCAGCCCCACTCCTTGTGATGGTCTGCTTCTCACAGCTTTAAGCTGTTCTTTCCTGGAAGAAGGTCAAGAACTGATGGCAGGAAGGTCCCTGATGAGTGAGTGCTGTCCCCAGCACCATGGGCTGGCTGGGATAATGGATACACAAGTCCAATGGATCAAATGTCTGGCTTGGTATGTCTTAACAGATGACCAACCAGCTGTGGACAGCATTCCCCGGCTTGAGGTCAGTGTCTCCTCACCCCAGCCTTGCCAGAGCCCAGCCTGCTGCAGCTCTAGGGTAGCACCCTGAATTGTGACCTCTCTTGGTCTTCTTGGGCTCATGAGAGGTGACTCGGCACCTGTTAGCCAGGTGACAGCCTGTAGGTACAACAAAGTAAAAAGAGAGAGGAAGGAGAGGGAGGGAGATAGGACCAGGCAACATGAGGAGTGCTCGGATTCTAAGATAGTGACAGTGTTTTAAAACAAGCAAACTCTACTCTAGCTTGCATGTGTGCGAGGGTGGTGTAGTTGACAGGGACAAGGGGAGAAGCCCCAAGGCTAGGACAGAGGTTGCTCTGGACTCAGGAGTGAGTTCTTTGATGGCAGTGAGAGTGGAGCACACATTTGGAAGGTAGAACTGATGATGTTGGCCGGTACTGAGAGAAGAGGGTGGGAAAGCCGAGCATGCCCCCCACTTTCCCACAGTGAACATCTGAGTTCAGGATCTGTCATTTCTCAGACACTGGGAGATGGTCAGGTTTGGGCTGTGGGCTGAGATGGGGAGTACATTTTTGGAGGTACATTAAATTTTGAACTGCCTTTGAGTCCCTCAAATAGAAATGTCTGATAGGTAATTACTTAGTTCTGGATGGTCCACATTTGGGAGCTGTTAGCTTAAAGAGGAAAGTTAAAGGCACAGACGGCTCAGCTCTTGCTGTTCTTGCAGAGGACTGGAGTTCAGTTCCCAGCATTCATGGCAGGCAGCTTACAACTGCCTGTAACTTCATTTCCAGGGGATCCAATGCCCTTTCAGCGCATGCCCCAATTCCGCCAAGCTGCTTCCTCCTGCTCCTCCTCCTCCTCCTCCTCCTCTTCCTCCTCCTTCTCTTTCTCTCTCTCTCTCTCTCCCCTTCTCTTTCAGGCCTCCTCTCTCCCTCAAGCCCCCCCCCCCCAGCTTCCCCCCTCTGGCGTATATACATGTATTCACATACACATGAATAAAAATAATCTTTAAGGCACAGGTGGCATAGGTCTGGGGTGAGGAGGAGCTGTCGCAGGAGAGGCCAGAGGTGAGGAGACAGCTGGATGTTACAGGAGTTTACCATGACATAGAAGATGTTCTATAAGGAAGCCATGATCCCACGGGGCTCTGTGCTGGTGCCTCCTTTGGGGTATTTATGTTTTCTTCGAGTGCAGGGGACCCAAGCTCCTGACTCCTATCTGGGAGTCAGAATTTTCTCTGAGGTCTGGGTTGGCTTCCAGTCAGGATATGTTTCTGTATGGGGCTTGAAAACCCTGGGCTTGGGTGAGGTAGAGTCGACTGAGAAAGGCGTGGTAGTCACCCTCTTAACTCTCTTAGGGGGGTTGCTTTGGAGATTCCCAGAGAAGTCAGTGGGAAGGGTGGTATTTCAATGGTTGTATGAACCCCTTGGAATGGATGGCACTGGTTTACTCTTCATTCACTCATTCATTCATTCATCCATTCATCATTGCATCACCAATGCTTTGGACCAATCCTTGGGGTAGGTGCTGAAGTGGATGCAGTGACCTGGTCCCTGTCCTCGAGGAGCTCCCAGGCAGATAGAAACATATACGAGGGGTCAGGAGGATGTGCCCATCAATGTGGATGACTGTATCGGGTGCCCAGGCTGGGTAAGAGAGAGAATGGATTAGCTGTGTCCAGGGGTTCAGGGTTGGCTCCCACATGGAGGAAGTGGAGCAAAACAGATGAGCTTGGTGGGAAGGAAGAAAGCCTGCAGGCTGAGGAAAGGCAATGTGATACCACAGAGCAGCTTGGTGTCATAGAGCACATGTGATGGGGGCAGCCGGAAGCAGAGAATTGAGGTTGCACGCAGCCTTAATTCCAGGTTAAAGTGCTGGGACTGAGTATGCAAGAGCCATCGAGGACTTGTCAAAGGGTAAACAAGAAACCAAAACAAAAATATCTTAATGCTGTTTGGATGTAGGCTGGATGGCAGGCCTGCAGGAGGGAGACTAGCTCCTTGCCCTGGAGGAAAAATAGGAAGGGGGATGGTGGGCACTGTGTCCACGGCCCATGTAGTGCTCAGCCTCTGTGTTCCTCATGGAGGGTTTGAGGCTCTTTGGTCACGAGGGGAGGGGACCGGCTCATTGACCACTGGGTGGTGTGCTCCAGGTAGACACACACATTCACGCAGCGGCCTGCATGAATCAGAAGCACCTGCTGCGCTTCATCAAGCACACGTACCAGACAGAGCCTGACAGAACTGTGGCCGAGAAGCTAGGTCGGAAGATCACCCTGCGGCAGGTGTTCGACAGCCTGCACATGGACCCCTACGACCTCACGGTGGACTCGCTGGATGTTCATGCGGTGAGTGAGCTTCTGCCCTGGGTACCTCCAGCTGGAGTGCTCTGTCCATAGCAGCCAGCATAGCTGTGCTTGGTCAGTCGGTGGCTGGGGAATCAGCTGCCTTCACTTGTAGTAGAACTGTGGAAGGAATCTGGTGTTATTGAATAGTCAGGCTGGGAACAAATGGGTCAAAGGAAGACCATGAAGTCAGATGGTTACAAGTTCTAAGCCCTCTCAATCACGTAGGAGTCATGTACCCTTAGGGGACTCACTTAAGCTTTTATTTTCTTGTCAATAAAATGATGACTGTGGGGCTGGAGAGATGGCAGTTAGGAACACTTTCTGCTCTTGCAAGAAGACAGGGCTTCAGTTCTCAGAACAAACACAGTCGGTAGAGCATGAGCGCCTGTTACTACAGTTCTATGGACTCAGCGCCCTCTTCTGTCCATTATGGGTACTGCATGCACTCAGCGCCCATCCAGCCAAGGAGGACACAAACGTAATAAAAAACCAGTACATTTAAAAAAAATTTAAAAAGTGATGACTATCAGGTACCTTGTTAATTTTCAAAGGTGTTAAATGCAGAATGACGGTGCAGTTGTTGTGGGGACAGCAGAGTGGTTTTTTAAAATGTTAGCTGTAGAAGTCCACAGACTTCCTACTCCTACTCACGCCCTTGAAGGCACTGAAAATGGAGCCTGCAGTAGACACTTGCACGCTGCTGTTCATAGCAGCGTTATCTTCAGTATTCAAAAGGTAGAAAACAGCACAAGTATTCATCCATAGACAATAAATAGCCCAAATGCAACAGATACACACAGAACTTTTTTTTTTCTGATTTCATTTTTTTGTGATTTATATGTGTATGTTTTTGCACATATGTGGCACATGTATGTGTATGTGGAGGCCTGAAGTTGATGCCAGGAATTATCCTGGGTCGCTCCCATATTCATTGAAGCATGAAGGGTCTCTCTATCGAACTCAGAACTCATCAATAGAGGCTAGCCTTAGCCAGCCTCTTTGGGGATCCCCTCTTCGCTTTCTGAGGCTGGAACCACAGGTGGGGTCACTATGCCCACTTGGCATTTATATGAGTTTCTGAGGATCTGAACTCTGGTCCATGGAGTGTACAGTAAACAGATTAACTGCTGAGCCATCTTCCTCGACTTGTTACTTTTGATTGTTCAGTGGTCTTTGTACCCTCTGTTCTGTGAGTCGGTTATGTTCCTCAGACCTCCAGGCCCTTGACACTCCACCACAGAGTGCCTGTCCAGAGTCCTATGGCTCCCTGAGGGGACATGGTTCTGGCACACAGAATGTCCAAGGTTTCATACAGAAAGTTGTGGTGACACATGCCTGTAATTCTAGCACTATGGAGGATGAGGCAGGGGGATTGCAAGTTAGGAGATAACCTGTGCTACATAGTGAGACTCTGTCTAAAAGAAAGAAAGAAAGAGAGGGAGAGAGAGCTAGAAGGGGGCGGGCAACAACATTTTCCAATGCAGCTGCCTCGTAAAAGCCTAGAGAAACATTTGGTAGCTGCATGCAAATGTGGTGTAGCCCTGGTGGTCTCCTCCTCACAGGGCCGCCAGACATTTCACCGCTTTGACAAGTTCAACTCCAAGTACAACCCTGTGGGGGCCAGTGAGCTTCGGGACCTGTATTTGAAAACTGAGAACTATCTGGGGGGTGAATACTTTGCTCGAATGGTCAAGGTGAGTGAGCCCTCAGCCTCTTCAGATACCTGTCATTGTCTGCCTTCAAAAAGTAGGGGCATGTGTGACTTCTGTCCCTTCCTCTACCTGAAAGCCCTTCTGTCTACCAGTCAACACAGGCAAGCATTGGGCTGCTCTCGAGCATGGGCAGGTGTGTCCTGTGGGCCAATGGCAGGGAAGGGGCGAGAAGGAAAGAGCTCCTAGCATTCTGGTGCCACCCCTGTCTATTTGCAGCCAGAGCTCAGCTGGTTGCAGACTGGCTCCAGGTGGAGACATGGCTGCTGCCCAGCCTGGTTCTATAGTCTGCTGGTGTCAAACCCTGGCCTCCCTCCCAGGAGAAACCTCAGCAGGGGAGTGGGTGCTTATGTAGCAATGCCAGGGATTTAGGTCAGCCTTCTCACCTATGAGCAGACAGCTGAAGAATCCCAGGGCCCACCTAGGGATTGGGGTCTCCCATGTAGCTGGGAGGCTTTTGGGCTGACTCAGTTCTTGGTATCAGGAAGTGGCCAGGGAGCTGGAAGACAGCAAGTACCAGTACTCAGAACCTCGACTCTCCATCTATGGCCGCAGTCCCAAGGAGTGGTCTAGCCTAGCCCGCTGGTTCATTCAGCACAAGGTCTACTCACCCAACATGCGCTGGATCATCCAGGTGCCCCGGATCTAGTGAGTACAGTGCTCTGCCTGCCCGGGGTTCTCGGGGGACCACAGCCTGTCCTACATGGTTCCTGGGTATGCTCCTGAGGGTGGGGCAGGGGTGGTGGGGCTTGGATCTCAGCACACATAACTCTTGCTTTTGAAGAATACACATTTGAGCAGGCCTTGGTGGGAGACTACTCTTTCTTCTCATTGAAGATTTGGGTGAGCCTGGGGCATGAGATGACCCATAGTCTCCTACATTGCTGGCCTCTCCCTGGCCCTCATGCAGACCAACACTCTCATCTCCAACTGGGCTGGGCATGGAGTTCAGAGGGACCAAGTGGCAGAGTCTATGTCCCTGGAGATTTGAGGACTCTTTCATCAGCTCTCACACAGCCTGAATCCTACCACTTCACTCTCAGTGGCTTCTGGCTTGAGGCAATGGCCCAATGGGCACATGAAGATGCCCATCGGTTTGCAGACACTGACTGCACTGGCTGTTTACTCTGCTGGGAAAGTGACTGGGGTCTACTTTGGTAGACCAAGTCCTCCTAACAAGCAAGTCTTTGGGTTTCCCAGTGATATATTTAGGTCAAAGAAACTACTGCCAAACTTTGGGAAGATGCTGGAGAACATCTTCCTGCCCCTTTTCAAGGCTACCATCAACCCTCAAGATCATCGGGAGCTTCATCTCTTCCTTAAATACGTAAGTGCTGGGGCCTCTAGTGAGCTCAGTGAGGCGGAGGAGGGCACACCTGCCCCATGTGGGTCTGGTTCAGCTTCTTTGGCCTCCGACTCTTTTTCCCTCCCCAGCTCCAAGAAGCTGTATAATGAAAGGAATGGAAGGAGGCTTTTTCTCAGGGAAGTGGTTGCTGGTAATATTGGAGAAGGTTGTGTCTGTCCCTAGAAGGGCAGCCATGGGCAGGGATCAGCAGCTTTTAGCCTGGAGCTTGGAGATAAAAAGCTAAGAAGGTTTTCCTAGGTTTCTTCCCAGTGAAACAGAGGTGCCTCTGGAGCTACTGCTGCACCTGGCCAGGGCCCCTAGATCTGGTGTGAGGCACCCAGCTGGTGTCTCATGGCCATACCTGACATACCAAAGGAATCTACTACCTATGATTCTGAATCCAGCTCTCGACCTATTTGGTCCTAGAGTTTAGTCATCCTGCTTGGACGGCTTCCTAAACTGCTTTGGTCCTGGTTTGAACAATATTAAGATGAGGCCACAGCCACCTCCCAACACAGTGTCACTTGAGTACTAACTAGCTGATGGGTTAGAAGGCCAGGGGACTTGATGGATGGTAGTAGATGCTTGGCATATCAAGTAGCCCCACCCCCACCCCAGCTTGCCACTGCAGCTGCTGGCAATGGCTGCTGCTCTCTGCAGCACTGGCGGCCTTGACACAGTAGCAGGAACCTGGCAGCTCAGACCCACGCTCATCTATCTGGCCAGCCTCAGTTTCCTCATTGTCTTCTCCAATACACAGGGGCTGGCATTCTCCAGGCCCCTACTGGGCCCATTGGGAAGCCCTAAGGGACAGCCTGAGGTACTGCCCCCAATCTCTCTGCCTTTGAGGGATAAGGCTGCAAAGGCCCAGGGTCCCCAACAGGAGTGTGTGCTCCTAAACCCTGTGGGGAGCTGAACCGAGTCCTGGGTTCTCCTGCCCTGGCTCAATGTCAGCATCCTTACTTCCCACACAGGTGACCGGGTTTGACAGTGTGGATGATGAATCCAAGCACAGTGACCACATGTTCTCAGACAAGAGTCCCAGCCCAGACTGCTGGACCAGCGAGCAGAACCCGCCCTACAGTTACTACCTGTACTACATGTACGCCAACATCATGGTGCTGAACAACCTCCGAAGGTGGGTGAGGCCCTGCCACCAACCTGTGTTTTACGCGCATGTGATCCTTCTTCCAACACGCACACCCATGTGGTACTTAAATTTGTCACATGACTACTCACACATGTGGGCATATGCTTGAGAAGACTCATGCCAATACAGATACGTAGTATTTGTGCAGTGATGCTGTACATTTGCACACACATGTCCATATGCACATACTCACCAGCACACACCTCCATGTGAGCCATTATATCCTGGAGACAAATGAGACCTAGGACATGCTGACCATATGCATGCTTCTTGACTGCTATGCAGCAATCTGCACACATGCATTTGTGCTTTGAAAAAGTGTATCTCCCATGTGATAGGCACAGTCCAGACACAGGAGAGACAGAGTGACGCAGATTCAGTTTGCCTAAGTCTTAGGGTGGTGTCCAGTGGAAAAGCTTCACAAACCAAACAAAGCACATACTGTCAGGAGCCAGAAACCTGGGACACAGGACACAGGGCACAGTTACATTTCTCATGGAGGATGGAGGCCACAGTCCTGGAAAGCCAGGAAGCAGAGTGGGGAGTGAGTGGAAAAGACCAGGACCCCTCTCTGTCTAGTCTTCTCTGCCCTTGGCTTCCGCATTGTAGGAGGGGCTGCTTCTAGGGTGCACTGGTTTAGCTGTGCTGACCATGCCATAGGGATGTCCTCTCCTGGACTGGGGATGTGGGCAGGGTAAGCCAGGAGCACGCCTTGACCTAGAGCCTCCCTTCCACAGGGAACGAGGCCTGAGCACGTTCCTGTTTCGGCCTCACTGTGGGGAGGCCGGCTCCATCACTCACCTCGTGTCTGCCTTCCTGACTGCAGACAACATTTCCCACGGGCTGCTCCTCAAGAAGGTAAGTGGGCCACTCCTGGGAGCTGGTGCTGAGTGTGCTGGGTTCCCACTCCCCATCCCCTCTTCGGAGCTCTGGTCAGTGGTCCTTAAGGCCATGGCTCCCGGAGGGCTAGGCTACAACAATCTTCTTGGTCTCCCTTACGTTTTTATTTAAATGTTTTCACACATTTTGGTCATATTCTTTCCCCTTCCGACCCCTCCCTATCCCCTACCCAACTGTGTTCTCACCCTCCCCTCCCAAAACTAAAGCAGGAAAACCAACAAAAACAAGTTGGCTCACTTTAACCATAGAATAGCCAAACACGTCACATTTTAGATTAAAACCTGAATGAAAATCTCCTTCCTTTCTGTACAGAAACAGCATTACCAGCTGTTTGGTATTTCCAACCCCCTTCCTTTCCTTTTTAAATACTAATGTTTATTTTCCTGTTTGTGCATGCATGCCTGTGTGGGGTCTGCATGGGTGCGGCAGGTGCCTGCAGAGGCTGTCGATCCCTGGAGCCGCAGTTACAGGTCACTGTGAACTGCCCCAAACTGAACTCAGGCCCTCCATGACAGCACTGCATGCTCTAATGCACTGAGGCAGTTCTGCAGCCCACTGTCACCTACACCATAATTTTCACATAATAATGGCACAGGATTTGGATTCCTTCCATTGACTGACAACCCTTGTTCTGTGCTGCAACATTTCTATGCTTGCCATTTTAAGGCGTTGGGACAAAGGACCCACCAGTGGATCAGTAACTGACTCCCAGTACCCAGTGATGGGCACATCGGCCATTTAGCTTTTGCTTCGGTGATGTCACTGTGAAACTGGGTACTCAACCTCCCTTACATATTGGGTCACTTCCAAAATGTCACCTTGCCCCTGGTCCTGACATGTCCTCTCTCTGGTCACATTTGTATGGGACATCAGAGACCACCATAGCACGAAGCCTGACCCTTCCTTTCCCTCCGGCTCTAGCTCCAAGGGGCTAGACTGTATCCAGCCCTCTGGTGGTTACTTTGATTGATGCTGTGTCTGCACACCTAACAAGAAGCATCTTAAAGGAGGAAGGATTTATTTTGACTCACACTTTGAAGGATACAGCCTACCATGGCAGGGATGTTATGACTCCTGGTTACATTGCATCTCCAGTCAGGAAGTAGGAAATGGTTAGGAAGTAGATCCTAGAAACTGTAAAACTTCGAGGCCCACAACCAGTGACCCACTTCCTCTGTGGAGGCTCTATTTTCTAAAGGAAGGTTCCATAGCTTTCTAAAACAGTGCCACCTACTGGAGATCAAACACTCAAGCACACAAGATGGAGGAGATTTTATAGTCAAACCAATAGGAGCCTCAACTTGAATGTTTCCCATGCATATAGAGGTTCTCCCGGCCCGCCCAATTCTGGGGGCCTGTGGAGGTGTAAGGTGTGGCCTCTTGCCCAGCATTATACCCTACAATCTGAGGCCAAGAGTGAGTACAAACCGTAGGCACGAGACCCTTACCTGTCCCAGAGCAATAAGTGGAACGCAGGCAGGAGAGGAAGGTGGGTCTGGACATGCTAGCTTTCTTGGGCTCAGTGGAGACCTGTCCAGACCCTGCCCAGCCTCTGGTTTCTATTGGAATCAACCACCCCACTGCCCCTTGGCACACGTCACACAAGTGTCTGTTGATTCTTTTGCAGAGTCCTGTTTTGCAGTATCTCTACTACCTTGCTCAGATCCCTATTGCCATGTCTCCTCTCAGCAACAACAGCCTGTTTCTGGAATATTCCAAGAACCCACTTCGGGAATTCCTGCACAAGGGGCTGCACGTCTCTCTCTCTACTGATGACCCCATGCAGTTCCACTACACTAAGGTGAGGCTGTGGACACACAGCTGTGTCCCTGCAGGCATCAGTACTGGCCTGCACCCTGACCCCTGACACTGTGAAGATGTAAGCCCATGGCTCAGTTTTGTTTTGGGGTAGTTTGGCTCAGTGAAGACAATGGGTGCTCCTCTGGTGAGGGGAGGCTGCCTTTCTTGCCATCTACCTTTTATTGATGTATCTCTGTGATCGTGGAGGAGTTACCAGAACTTTCTGTAATGTATTCTTTTACTGTAGTTTATGTAAAGTGGGCATAAAACCATCCCTTCCTTAAGGTGATGAACTAGAGGCTAATAGGTGTACTATATTATAGATCATTCATTAAAAAATTGAAGCAAAAAGTTTAAGCTAATAGTATTTGTAGACTAAGCTGGCCTTGATATCACAGAGACCTGCCTGCCTCTGCTTATGCCTCTGGTGTGCTGTGATTAGGGCATGTGCCACCACACCTGGCTTTGTTAATCGTATTTTTATGATTATGCTTTGTGTCTCTGGGAAGAGAGAAGAGAAAGATGTCATGCATAGGGAACAGTCATAACTGTCCCCAGAACACTCTACTGGTGTTGACAGGATCAAGCCATTGATTAGCAAGCAATAGAAGCCTGGGCAGAGCTTCCTCAGGCTTGCAGCATCTGGATATTTTACACCCAGAAGGGCTGCTTCCCATCTTAGTTGTATCTGTTGCTCTTTATGGTGTAAGAACCTAGGGATGCTTTAAAAAATATTTACAAACTCATTTAAAAACAGTAATTAACACTCTGGTTTCTTTTCTGAGTGTATAAATCTTTCACCTTTATCAATAGTAATGTGAATTGGTTTGATGCCTGGAACCCCCAAGCTAGGGGGCTGAGGCAGTGAGACCTGGAGTTGGGGGCTAGCCTGGGATATTGATGAAACACTGCATCAACACAAAACAAAAATAACCAAGAGACTAAGAACAACAATGACAACACCGACAACACCAACACCACACACACACACATACACACACACAACCCACCCCAAAATTGTAATGGAATCATTAAGTATTGTATAAATAGCAAAAAATGTTATGAAAATAACTATTTTCCCAAAACAAAAATCCCAGGAGGAGTGGCACTGCTCTGCAGTTTGCTGCAATGTCTCAGTTAATAGAAGACAGCTGGGTTCCCTTCTCCGCCTCTGCATTCAATTTGTTGGAAAGCATGTGAAAGCAACCCTACCTCATGACAGCTACATAGTTGGCAAGTGGAGTTGGCAAACAGACTCTGGGTCTCCGAGGTCTTCATACCACACTTTAAGACCCTCAACTGGAGGCGATGGGGAAGTAAAGGGCTGGTGCTGGACAGCAGGTAGTTCCTCTCTAAGAGAAAAAGGTGGTCATGGCTAAACCCAGCCCCTTAGGGACTGACTGCATCATCTCAGACATGGAGTCTTCTTGTTTTTTTGTTTTGTTTTGGTTTTTGGTTTTTCGAGACAGAGTTTCTCTGTGTAGCCCTGGCTGTCCTGGAACTCACTCTGTAGACCAAGCTGGCGTCGAACTCAGAAATCCGCCTGCCTCTGCCTCCCAAGTGCTGGGATTAAAGGCGTGTGCCACCACTGCCCGATGTCTTCTTGTGGTCTGTGTGAGGGACAGCTCCCCAAGGCCACAGCCTCTCACACAGACCA
>JADRCH010000134.1:2083118-2132088 GCA_019843965.1 Rhynchomys soricoides
TGGTCTACAGAGTTTCTCTGTGTAGCCCTGGCTGTCCTGGAACTCACTCTGTAGACCAAGCTGGCGTCGAACTCAGAAATCCGCCTGCCTCTGCCTCCCAAGTGCTGGGATTAAAGGCGTGTGCCACCACTGCCCGATGTCTTCTTGTGGTCTGTGTGAGAGGCTGTGGCCTTGGGGAGCTGTCCCTCACACAGGTCCTTATTTTGTCTTGTTTGCATGAATGCTCCTGCATTTATCTAAGGAGCCTTCCTTTTAATAGGACAGGCACAGGAGAGCAGGACCCCAGCTTCCTAACAGCGTAGGCCCTCAGGGCTGGTGAGCAAACAATTTATCTCCATTTGGTGACCCACAGTTGCACACAAACAGGTCTCGGGAGTTTGGAGTTTGAAGATCTAGGTGCTAGAGTTGAGGAGAGTGCTTTTTGTATTGCAAGGCTGTTTCTCATCTGACTGTGCTCTCTGGTGGGGGACTAGGAAGCACTCATGGAAGAGTATGCCATCGCAGCCCAAGTGTGGAAGCTGAGTACCTGCGACCTGTGTGAGATCGCCAGGAACAGTGTGCTGCAGAGTGGCCTCTCACATCAGGTGTGTGTGACGGGCTATCTGTCCCTCCACTCTTCAGTAAGCAAGCACACAGAATGCTGTGCACAGGGTGCCTTCCCAGGCACCAGGATGCATGACAAGCTGAACAAGCCAGGACTCAGGAGCACTGACATGAAGGATCCATGGGAAACCTTGAGAGGTCACCATGGCTGCCCCTCATGTATCTCAGACCTGCCCTCAGAGAGGCCTACCCTGGCTGCCCCCTTTCTCCTTATTTTTCCCATAGTATGCATCACTGCAGACATTGTGCCATGCATTTTCTGTTTTCTTCAGTTTCCCTTTCGAAAGAGAGTTGAGTGCAGAGGCTCATTCCCTACATTTCCAGGCCCTTAAATAGTGCAGGCACAGAGCAGGTGGAGCGCACACACGAGACTCAGCCCTTTTCTATGGCTCCTTTAAGAATCGGATGTGGAACCAACACTGAGAACCTGGGCATCTGCCCAGGGGATGTCATTTAACAGGAAGAGACAGCCTCTCCAGGAACATGACTGTCTGCCATGTCACCTCTCAGGACGGATTCCTGGTCTTAGTCCTTTACCTCACCCAATGTAGGCCCATCAATTTCATACTCCTCTCCCACAACAATGGAGAGTGGTCATGGTCACAACGTGGAGGTCCAGGGAGATCTGCAGTCCCATGGGAGGGAGATGTACCATTGAGGATCAGCTTTAGGGATACTAGTCTGTGTGCTGGGGCTCATATCAAAGCTGCCTGTGCCGATCTAGAGATTAATCTGGCATCACTTGTTGTTCTCTTGGCTCATAGGAAAAGCAGAAGTTTCTGGGTCAGAATTATTACAAGGATGGACCAGAGGGCAATGACATCCGAAAGACAAATGTTGCACAGATCCGGATGGCATTCCGCTACGAGACCCTGTGTAACGAGCTCAGCTTTCTGTCTGATGCCATGAAGTCAGAGGAGATCACAGCCCTGACCAAATAGGCCCAGTGGGCCACATACACTTTCACCTTTTGGTTTAATGTCAAGTTTGCTGGGGCTAACAGTGGGCTTCCACTGTCTGTGCTGAGAATGTCTCTGAGGAAATCTCAAGCTCCTGATGTTGGCTGCACTTTATGAGCATGCTCACTTCATTAGCATTTCTGAGCCAGAGGCTGGCTCCCTCCCATGGGGATCTGGGAGCTGACACTGTGTACACCTGTCCCTGATTGTCCACGTCTCCTGTGATTGCCAGTGCTTATATGGTTGGGTTGGGACTTTACAAAGCTGAATGCCAAGTGATACAAGGCCTGTGTGCTGTCTGCCACTCTCCTCTCAGCAGGCCCTGTAGAGTAGTTCTCATTTTGGCATCTGGCTGCCTGCCTGCCTTAAACCCCCACCAAAGCTCCCTTTCATAAAGGGGCTACCTTGAGAGAAAATACAAAGCTCCCCTGTTGACGATTTATGCATTTTTAAAAATGAGTTTCTTTCCCTGTTAGCACCCCTCCTTCTGGTCTAGTTAGGAAGCCCAATGCACCCTCTGAGGTCATCACTTCTGTTCTATGTTATTTTCCTCATTTAGGATTCAACAAGTCGTCTCAAACCATGTTCTATGAATCCATCTCATGGTCCACTCCTGGGCTGGGAAGATACCGAGTGAGGTTCTGGGGCTGTTCTTTTTTGTTGTTTTTAAATGAAGGCCTTTGAAAGGCACAGGCCTCTGCTCCTTTTGGCTCTAATATCCTATGATTGTAGCTGTCACCATCTCCACCCAGGAGTCAGACCAAGGACTCCTCAGGGCAGTGAAATGTGCTTCAGGATACATGGGACTAGATCCAAGTTCCAGATCCAGTCACATTCCACCTGACTCCCCTGCTGTTTTAGGCTGCACATATTTTAGATTTTAAAAAGAGAATCACTCTAACACAGTGCATTTTATTTTAAAGCAGATTTCTTCAGAAGCTATCATGGTCCCAGGGACCAGGTAGAGTTTTTAAGTTTAACGTGGACTTTAGCTTTATCAGACTACTCATCTTTGTTACTAGTGCCTAGGAACATAGTAGGTGCTCAATACATACATATGGAGTAATTGACTGACTTTCTCTTTTGGCATCTGTATGTGCAGAATACTCAACAATGTTCAAGGACCTTCCTAACTACTCACAAGGCAGGAAGCCCTGCACCGTAGTTACTGGAGCCTAACTGTACCTGGAAGATGCTCATTTAACTAATCATCCCATCCTGTGGTTCTGACATCCTTTCGGTGGTCACGAAGCGTTTGGAACCATGTCAGCCTTTTTCTAGGCAAATGCACATGCTGTCTTACACAGCTGGTTATGAAAATGAATGGAAACCTGTCATCATGAGGGATTATTTTTGAAAAGCCTCCATTTGTATACATTTGCCCAAACATAGCAAGTATTGTACAGTTTTTCATTGTATCAAAATACTTTTTTAAAGACTACAAATAAAGTCTGTTAGGACTGTGACCCAACAGAGCAAATGTTTCTTATTTTACTTTTGAGATGGGGCACATGAAAAGCTGTGAGCTGTGGAGAGCACTGACCAGGAAAACCCACAATTTGCAAGCCAAAGCTCAGGAGACCTGTGGTCATATCTAGCACCTCAGCCTAGCTTCTGCCTGGCTCACAGATCATCAACAAAGTTGCATCTGGAGTTCTTTGCCTCAGATTATGTCTTAGTTTGTTCACCAGTGTGTGTTGTGTTTTACTTGTCAGCCACCTGTTTCTCTAACACTTTATTAGATCCTCGTGCTCACTGACCCTCTTGGTGTGTGTGTGTGTAAATCCCTCCTTTTGCCTGTCTTATAGTTGGAAGCAAAGGCAACTGTTTATGGGCTCAGGTTTCCAGACTCTCTGGCCGATTCCTAAAGGTGGATGGTTGCCTTACTGAACCTGTACTGTTGAAAGTCAGCAACATCTCCCCACTTGGTGAATGTACACTTTTGTCTTCAATGAAAGCAGGCCTAGAGCGTGCCTGGCTGGCTCTCTCAGTAGCTACTGCTTGCCGAGGGGTGGGCTCATGACACAATATTCATCTTTCGCTGGTTCTTAAACACAGGTGAGAGTGATTGCTTATGATGCACCTAAATGTTGTCTGCACCATGATTGTCAGAATAACTGTAACACCAGGAAAAGGGGCACACACCACAGACACGCAGCCTCCTGCTCCTGTGCTCTCATTTTTAAGGTGTATTCTGTAAAACAGAAGACGATGAAGAGCTAAGATGATAGAGTGGTAATTTAGCAAAGTATACATGAGGAACTCCAGTGCTTTTTATAGCGATGTGTATTTCTCCTCAGTACGGCTGATAGGCATCAGCAAACTTGACTCAAAGCTGCCACCACCTTCTGCTTTCCTTCTTCAGCACTAAGACTAGAAGACACTTCTCTAATGACATCCTATTACATGGAAAGTACAGAACTGCCAGAGCACAGTGCTGAATCCCTTATTCTGCCTGATGGGTACTAGGACAGAAAAGCTAATCAGTCACAGCAGCTGCTTACACTGCTGCAGTGTTGCCCCTCATAAGTGTAGGTGATGAGCTGACAGGCAAAGTACGCTTCAGCTGAGAACCCTCTCCCCCAAAGCAAGGAAACACCAACACTTACGAATGCAAGTTATTCAGACAATCTTTAATGAACCCAACTTCCCAGTGTTAAAAACTCAGGGAACCAAAAGGTTTCCAAGCAGCCTTGTTACCCAGTTATATGTTAATACAAGAAAATCACCCCAAAACAGCCCACACACACCACGACCCCCAGAGCATAAAACAGTCCTCTAATAAAATATAAATATTTAGTATATAAGAATGTGAAATTACATAAGCAAAAGTCTTTTTAGTTAGCTAATGTTCACTTGCAAAGTTTACTTATTGCACATTGTATCAGTTTCTCCTAAGAATAAAACAGGTTTTGCTGTTCTCAGCCTTTACATCAGTACACAGTCAAACTCTTTCTGAAACCCAGTGTCTACAGCATATGAGTCAACCTGCTGTTACTGAGTGAGCACAGCACTAACATAGAATATACAACAATTCCCCAAAGCAAGAGGCAGTTCACACATCTCTGAAGGCACACAAGTTCCTACCATGGTAAATGTATTTATGTAGTTCTTATTTTTAAAATGACAAAGCTATACAGAATAGAAAAAGTATACATTTTACTTGTGAGACAATTTACAACTTTTATGATTAGATACTACAGTGAACCCTACCTACTATTGACATCTGAAGAGTCACCACCCAGTTCAATGGAATGCATAGAGAACTCTGCTCACTACTTGATAAGGCAGTTGGGAGACACTGACACTTCACAGTAGACCAGTTAGTATCTCGGAGCTCACACTTAAAGGGCAGTGGGCAATACCAAGTCACTGGACTCACTCTCTTTCAGTTCTTTCAAAAGTGAAGGATTCTGGGGAGTAGAAGTATTGGCGATTGCTGGAAATATCCCCAGCTCTAAAGCTGTTATTCATTTCAGAAATACTTTAAAATTAGACAATTTGAATTAAAGCCAGCAAGTCTAAATCCAAAAGGACAATTTCATGGCTAGAAAACACCTCAGAAGATCACTTATCCCAAGGCTTAAAGAATGTGTTCTATGGAGCACTTGAGAGTCAACAGAGGGGCTTGAATCATCTGCAAGTATGAATTTTAAAATGTTTTAAAGATTTGTTTTTGTTAGTGTCTCTCTCTGTGTATGTAACATGCATGTGGGTGCCCTAGAAGGTCAGGAGAGGGTGCTGGATCCCTTGGAGCTGGTGACACAGGTGGTTGTGAACCACTAATGTGGGTGCTGGGGATTAAACCCTGGTCTTCTGCAAGAACAGCAAGTGCTCTTACCCACGGAGCTCTCTAAGCATGACCACCCCAATTTTATTTTATTTTTTGAAGTAGCGTTTCAATGTACCCCAGGCTATCCTTGAACTCACTATGTGGTGGAAGATGACCTGGAACTTCTGGTCTTCCTGCTTCTTCCTCTCAAGCGTTGGGATAGTAGGAGTGCACCAGCTGTTTTGATGCAGCACTGGGATGGAACCCAGGCTTTATATACACTAGGCAAGATCTACCAACTGAGCTACACCTCTAGCCCTGAATTATTATTATTTTTACAAAACAATGTTTTCATTCACAAATTCTAATGAAACTGTATCACCAATGCATTTTCACGTTTTCATACACTGACTTAAAATCAATCCCACTGTGTAAGTTTATATAAGGAAACCCGTATTAATAAAATGTAGCTTCTCTACAATGGGGTAGCATGTGTGTATGCACTCAGTGCGAACAGGCTCTCAAAATTTACTTGAAATGCTAATGTTTGAAAACCACAAAATCTCAGCTTCTCACAGGAACCTACGACAGAGTGACTTTCTCAAGGTCCTGAAACCATCACAGCTCAGGTAAGACAGACAACAGCACCATGCTTGCTTGCATGCCGAGCAGTACTACTTAGCCATATAGTGTCACTGTCCACTCATTACAGCAAGTGCACTGTTGACATCTTCAGTATTTGGGGGCAGAACCAAGTCAGACCTTTTTCTTTGAAAGGAATTTTATTTGAATGTTCATTAAAATCTGAATCAAAAATCAATAAGTGGCAATTTCAATAGTGTACATCTGTACTTAGGAAAACAGGAACATTTGCAACTTGCCAAAAATCAATGAGAAGATTTCTACGGAATGCTGAAATTCCCTGAAGGGGGTTTACTCACGCACTAGCTTTTTTATAGGCTGAACTGTTAGCATTAACATTCTTCCTTCACAGGCCACTGTCGAGGCCGCTAAGGCTGCACTCCTGTTACTGTCCTCTCTCCAGACTCTTGAATAGTGCAGAGAAATGGGAAGGAGGCCAACAGGGGTTTGAGTTTTAGGGTTTTACAACTGCATGGTGAAGAGGTTTACCTGATCCTCCTCTTTTTTTAATCTGAGAAGTTTGAGGAAACTGAAGCCTCAGAAAGGTATCTTTACCTAAAATAAATGCAGTCTAGCTCAGGATTGGATGACTCAGTGTAACCTGGAAATATAAAACATGCGTTTCTATAAAGAAACAATTCCTTCTGAAAACTCAAGCTATGTGGGCATTACGAAAAATGCAATGGACACCCATCCAGGTCCAGAGATGCATCTCTAAAACAGCCATGAAGATCCCTCCAGTACAGTCCATTTTCAACAAAGTCCCAACCAGAGAGTCCTAATCCGTGTGTTGCATCACGGCAACAAAAAGAGTAGTTCCAGAACCCAAAGCATAAAATCAGGAAGCAACTGGGCCACAGTACTAAAGCATCCAGAATGAACCACAAGGGGGCAGAGCACATATGCCTCAGGTTCCAGCTGAGACATTAGTTTCAGTCATTTATCTCAGATGGCTACAACTGTCAACACTCTAAAATTTAAACCTACTAAAAAGATGCCAGAACAGTTTCTCCCTCCCTGAAAAGCAGTAGTGTCAAGTATTGCTGCTATCTGTAGCAAAGGGCTCAAGAGCAACATGAATAGGTGGACTGTGGAAATATGGCTAAACAGTAGCAAACTGTAGCCCACCACACATGGAAGACATGGGAGTTTATTTAAGAACCGGACCTATTATCAGAATAGCAAAAATAAGAGGGTGGGAAAACTGCCATTTCTGTGTGTGCCACAACATCCCTCCCTCCTCCTCTATGACAACAGTGTATTTGTAGTTCAGAATAACAGAAAGTCTTCCCCAAAGTCACGGCCTGTGGGGCTGGCCTGCCTCATCAGCCATGTTAAGAATATAGTTAGCCATGTCATCTTCAGTGGGTGCCTCTGACACCACCCACAATTCATTTGCTCCAGTCATCTGTAGGCGACAAATGGGGCAGTTCCTGTGGCGATCACTCCTGTCAGGGAAGGCCAAGCAAACACATTTTTCTTTTCTTTCTTTCTTTTTTTTTTAAAAAAACAGGTTTGTTTGAAAAGTACATGGCTTTAAAAATGCAAACATAAAAGTGTAAAATGAAGAATTAATCTTTCTCTTCATCCCAACCTTTAATTCTCTTTCCCAGGGACAACTAGTTGCCTAGGCATTTCACCAGGGATGACTGAAAATGTCAAATGTGTGGGAAAAGAGCGAGTGTGTCTGTTCTCGCCGACCTTGTACCCACACCTTATAAACCACTGTGTACCAGTGTATGCAATCTTTCTTTCTTTTCTCCTTTGAGTAGCCTTGGTGGCTTGCCATCCTCCTGCTCCAGCCTGCTCAGGGCTGGGGCTGCAGCATGCTCCCACATACCTGACTTGAGTTTACTCTATTAGAAACATGTATTGCATGGATATGCTGCAGAGTATCTAACTCGTCTCCAATAGAAAGATACCTAGTTCCCTCATCTTGCTTGCTAGCACCAGCCAAAACTTCAGTTCTTATTTCTGCACCCAAATACGTTTTCCTTAATAAGAATTCCTTATGTGTCCTAAGGGGAAGCCCCCTCTTAACAATGGGAGGGTTAGTCAAAGTGTAAAATGTGTAAAGTTTAAATATTTATTTTTAATTTAAATGGAAACCACTGCATCTTGGGACTCATGTTTGGCCAGTGGTAGGCACACTTAGCAGAAAGGGTATTACTAATTATTATTCTGAGAAATTAAGGTCATTTAAAAAAAAAAAAAAGATAAGAGTCTCTATGTAGCCCTGATTGGCATAGAACTTGCTATATAGACCAGGCTAGCTTTGAACTCACAGAGCTCTGTCTGTCTCTGCCTCCTGAAATGCTGGGATTAAAGGTGTGCACCACCACATGCAGCAAAAGAAAGGAATTCTGACAAGTTAATTACAATTAAAAGTCTGATAAAATGTCCTTTGGTTTAAAACCAAGAAAACTTATCAACTGTGCTTTGGCTTCTGTACAAAAATTAGAAACTTATTCCAAAAATTAGATGTGGAATTTAGAGTTGGCATACATTATTTGGTTGATTTTGGGTTCCTCAGAGATGGTTTATAAGATGGGCTTTCCTGTATATAAAACATCACAATTTAAAAGCAGTCAAATTCTGCTTCTGACCAACAGAAACCAGATTTATCTTCCCACTAAAAACAACTAACACACAGGACACAACGTCCAGAAGAATGGTATTAGGTGGGGTTTCATATAAAGCACTGGACATCAGACAAGGTTGTGACTCCTAAGAAGTGAGAAGCAAAGTGAGCCTGTGGTTGCAAGTCAGCTGCCCTGTGAGTCTGCAGGACTCAGAAAAATAAGTAGGGGACCTAGGAGGGCCTGGCTGGCTGTTGAAGAAACAGCTAAGGCCTAGGTGGCTAGAGTTCACAGGGCAGAACACTGCACAGCAGAGAGCTACACAGAGAAGTGCCAAGAGACAGCAGGCCCCTTCACTGACCACTAGAGCCAGCCAGTGTGGGCAAGTCCCGGGAGGCTGAAGCTCTGAGAGATGCATGCAAAGGCCACAGAGGGCATTGGTGGTGCTTCTAACTCTAGGAGCATGAGGCCCAGCACTTTGAAGGAGTTTGTCTCATCAGTGGGAAATGAGCAACAGGAAACTCAACTTTGCTCTGGGCCTCCTGTAAAAGGACCCCAAAGGGTGGAAAGGCCTTCCAAGTAAGCAAACCATATTTCAAAACAAAGCTTGATTATTTACAGTACTAAAAAAATGTACTACTAGATAGGTAAAATTCACAAGTGGAAGGCAGATAAGCAGCGGAAAAACCTTGAAAGGCACAATGAAGAGGAAAAGAGGAAAAGCAATGCAGAACTGACGAGACATCAGAACTGACGAGACATCAGAACTGACGAGACATCAGAACTGACGAGACATCAGAACTGACGAGACATCAGAACTAGCAGACAAATGAAAAGCTGTAAGGACAGTCACGGTACTAGATCTCCACATCCACTGAAACTTCAAACTTGTAGAAAATTAATAACTTCTGTGCCCTTGGAGCAGAAAAAGATTTCACAGAAAGGGTCACTGTCACAAACTGAAATTTAGCCTCACTTAAACAAAAATTTCTCTTTCAGAGACATTCTCCAGAGAAAGAAGACAAGCCATAGATGGAAAGAAAATATGTACAGTCATATGATAATGGCTAAAACATGAGGTAAGCAAACACCAAGACACTGGTGAGTACGCCCACAGAGCAACGGCTGAGACCGTGGACAAGCTCAGGGTCTACCACGTGGTCATGGAGGCCAAAGGAAGGGAGTAGAGAAAAGCAGACAGACAAGCTTTGAGAAAACAATGGCTGAAAATGTCCACTGTCAACAGTGCCATCAGCCTACTATATCAACACAGTCCAGGCACAAGAAACCTGGGGGTGGGGGTGGTGACAGGGCATCTCCTACTCAGATTGCCTAAAAGCAGTGGAAAGACAAGGAGCCTACAACAACCACAAGAGACAAGAAGGCAGCTGCTCCTACAACCCAAAACGAAATGAAGTGGAGCCCAACACTGAAGCCTGGAAAGAAAAACACTCTTGGCCTAGAATTTTGTAACAGAAAAAGTATCTTTGGAAAATAATGTTCAGATGTTTAACAGAATCATCAAGATGTTCAACAGAATCTGCAGAAGGCTACCAAAAAGTAGGTGGATTTCATAAGACTTCAGGATACAAAATGGATATAAAACTATTTGTCTTCTTATGTACTAGCAACAAACAAGAACTATTTAGAGCAGCACAAAACTGTAAAATATCCAAAACCACCTCTGCCCAAGACCTGCAACACTATAAAACTGCCTGCAGAAATCAGAGGTTTAACTAAACATTAAGAAACCAAATGTCCCAAACTGATGTAGTCAATACAGTATCAATTAATGTCTCTGCAGGCTCCTCTGTGAAGCCTGAGACACTGATTCTCAACTCCCTATTAAAACATATGGATCAGTGCACATGACTCCAGACAGGGAGACCTGTAAGGCAGCAGGAACCAGGATAGGGTGAGACTGGAGTGAAACAGACTTAGATCAGTGGATGGAAGAGTCCAGAACTGACTTGTACTTGAACAAATGATTTCAAAAAAGGTTCAAAGATTAGTAAAAAGTGGTCTTTCAACAGAAAAGGAAAACTGGAGTATAGCCTTAAATGTGAAACTTCAAACTTGTAGAAGATTAATAACTTCTGTGCCCTTGGAGCAGGAAAAGATTTCACAGAAAGGGTCACTGTCACAAACTGAAATTTAGCCTCACTTAAACAAAAATTTCTCTTTCAGAGACATTCTCCAGAGAAAGAAGACAAGTCATAGATGGAAAGAAAATATGTACAGTCATATGATAATATCTCCCAAAAATGAAATGGGCAAAGACTTGAATAGACCATCATTTAAGATGCACAGATCACAACTTGACAGCCAGTGGGGGACATAAGGAGGAGCCGCCCCATGCCTGATTACAATGCTGGCTAGCACAGGCAAAGGCAGTGGAACTCTTATGTGGTACTGGAGAGGGCACCAAAATAAAATAAAATAAAAATAAAATAAATAAAAGATGAGAAGGAGCCAAGCATGGTGGCACACATCTATAATCCCAAATTTGGGAGGCTGAGGCAGGAGGATTGCCACAAGATCCAGTTGAGACCTTCTTGGTCTCTACACTACTAGATTTTGTCTCAAACAACCTTTTTAAAAAGTATGATTTCTTTTGGGAGTGAGCTGGCAGTTTCTTGAGAAACATCTGCTATATGACCTGGCCACCTGATGTAGCCACCCAAGAAAAAGTCAAAATAGATATCCATAAAACTACTTGTCCACAAACAGAGAAGTAGTTATCTGCCAATTATCTGCACTCACAATGTGGTTAAATCTCGAGCTGATTACACTGAAAGACGCTAGACAACAGAGAGAACACTCTGTGTGGTGCTACTTTAAGAAGTCTAGCAAATCCAAAATATTGTTAGCAAATGAAAACAATTAACAGCTGCCTAAGAGCCAGGCTCCAGGTGATTCTGGGAGTGATGGGTTTGCTCTTCATGTTGTGACAGGTTCATGAGTGTGCACATAAATTAAAGCATTTATATTTAGATGCATGTAGCTTACTCTATGCCATTATAAATTCTCCTAAATGTTCCATTATCTTGTAAGAAAATGACTTTAATTGGCTGACCTAATATCCCTCCAGATCTCACAGTTGAGGATTTGGTTCCTCCACGCACACAGAGAGAATTATGGGGGGTGGGGGGTAAAAGAAAACTGATTCTAGATCCAAATCAGGCATCAAGACTTTCAAAGTAAATGTGTCAAAACCATGCTTCATCCCCACACTTTGTAAGCATTGGGTATAAAAACACTGAGCTAGGGGGCAGCACACCACAGAGGACCACTCAGAGGACTCAAGAGCAGAGCTCTCCTGGTTGGCACTCAAGAATCTGTATTTCCAGTTGTTTATTCACAATCCCAGCTGACTTCTGCTATCCCCAAGGGCAGCGGCTAACTTACCATTTATCAATACACTTCTGACAGAAGCTGTGAGCACAGGGCAGGATGAGGTCAGCTCGCCCGTCCATGCAGATGCAACACTCCTCCTCATCAGTCAGCTGCTTCACCCTGTGTGTGACAACTGAGCTGGACAATGACAGTCTCTGTGCATATGCATCCTACTTTGTCGCACTGCCTTAAAAAGTACCAATAAACACCCACAGTATAAATCACAGCATGACTTTACATGCAGAATGAAGGTCAGACCGAAATTAACATCTTTTGGGCAGAGCAAATATATTAGGGAATAAAAACTAATGTTAAGTTTCTAAAGACTGTAAAGAAAAATCCTGTGTGGGTAAAGAAAACCAAATCTGAACAAAAACTGCACATATAAGCCTTTCTGAAATAACTCAGCCCATGTTAGGCATATTGAATTTACATACAAGAAATTAGCCAGTATATAATTATTTCCCAGGAGGGACACACAGATGCCTTGTCATCGGGGCCTTACAGTGGCACTGGCAGTATCAGAGGAGAGAAGTGGCAGCAGGGTCCTAAGTATCAGGTGCCAGAGAAAACACAAAAGGGCTGGAGCCCAGCTGAGACTGAGGGAGCTCGGGGAGAGAACCTTCTACCGGCTGGCTTGTAGCCAGCACCACAGGTACTGTGCTCCTCTGCACATGGAGATTAGTCAGTTCCAACTCCAGTAGCTCAGCTTAAAATATTCATTTCCCTCTGCTCTCAAAACCAACTTCTGCCTCAAGTAAATGGTTTTCAAAGTTCATACAGCTGTTCCATGGCTAGTCACCCCATAGGTTAGGTTTTTGAAATATAATGTTTCCAAAAGTGATTTTCAATGTTTTATTCTTTGTGCTTTCCTATTGTTTTAAACTGAATGTTTCAAAGTATAGCCCCACTCTCCTTAAGGGTAGGAGCTGTGTCTGATATAATTTCCATTCCCTGCTGTATTTACAGCACAGCATGAAAGTCAGCAAGAACACTTGGAATTTGTTGACCTGAACATAATACAAATAAATGTCAAATGCACAGCATGAATAGTATGAGCCAAGCAAAGTAAGTACTTTTGGAAATGTGAGAGAAAAAAAATCACAGGACTTTGACAGAGAACTAGGAGCATAAAGTAAATCATGGTGTCATAAAAGAAAACATAAAACCTGTGAGTGTGTGTGTGTGTGTGTGTGTGCCTGTGCCTGTGTGAGGCTGCATGACACTCAGGAGTTAAACTGAGAGGAAAAGACTGATTATATAACACAATCTGATTCTTTAATGTCAAAACACTAACTCTGAACTTGCTCTAACAGGCAAACTAGAAGCAGCGTGAGGTCCTGCTGCTACAGGACTTCAGGAAAGTTAACTGAGTGGAGAGCAAGGGTAGCCTACAGAGAGGAAAATCAGGGAAACCTTGTCTCACAGTGTTCTTGAGAGAGCGAGAGTTGGTTTAAGGAGTGCTATAACAGACATAACATTAGGGTGAGGTAACACTCCCCAAAGAGTGACAGGGTGTTCTGACAGGAAAGTTCAGAGCTAGGAGCAGACAGCTATAAATGACAGCACCAGTAAACACCCACAGTATAAATCACAGTAGCCTGAGAAGAATGAGACACAGAGATTGCTGAAAGAAGCTACTCCATACCCACACTGTCTGCCACTTTTCCAGCAGCACAGGGACAGGACAGCCTCCAGGGTACAGAGAACCAAGTGAACAGAGGCTGGAGACACTTACTTGGAGAACAGAGCTCAATGGGAATCTGAGTAGTTTTCAAACATGTAAAGGGCGGAAGAGATTAGACTTGTTTGGTGGAATTCCAGAGGGCATGACCTCTGTACTCAAGGGCACTCTAATGATTTACTAATAATGGTGACAGATAACTCACCCACACATACCATTACGTGCTGGGCACCTTCTGTGTGTACCATCTATTAACTCACTCAACTGCCCGACAGTCCTCTGGGGCATAGTCCCTCGCCCTCGGCACCTTACAAAGGTGAGGAATTGATGAACGAGAAGAGTGAAGGCTCGAGCACAGGCCAGTTGGTTCCAGGGCCTTTGCTATGCTGCCTCCAGAGGGCCAGACTACACTGAGGCAAAAGGGAGAAAGAAAACTTTCACACTAGTAAAGCTATCTGGCTGTGAAGATTGCTTCTTTGAGGCAGTGAGTCTCACAGAGCTGTGGGGTTAGTAGTAATGCAACTTATAAGTCCAAGCTGGCTTCCATTTGGTGAACTATGGCTCAGATGTGATAGTGCAGAGCACAGACAGAGCAGCTCCTGGCACCAGTGGCATCGGAGCACCACAGAGCTGGCCAATCTCCAGCTCCTCCTCCAAGCCACTGAGCTGCAATGGGCTAAACGTGAGTCTCATCTACATCAGCTTCTAGTCATGCACTTATTCTTCTAAACCTGCTTCCTCATCTGATCAACTGTGTTCCTATGGAGTCACTGTTAGGATTTAAAGAACTGAAAGTACTCCACAAACACTTGCTATTAATAGAACTACGCCTCCAACATGAAGCAAAACTGTAGAAGGCCCCCAGACTCTCCTCCTACTTGGTACTCCTACTGGGGACCACTGGAGGCGCACAACACGTGAAGCCAAGTGCTGGCTTACCCAACCAGCTGGCACTGCTTTCCTAGTCTTTGAGTCACACTTTCACCACCTTCCTGAAGATGACTGAACTGGAACTTTTTACTTGCTGTGGTGTGGCTACAGAGGCAAGTAACCCACTCTCAGCTTTCAAAACACTTAGAAAAAGATCACCACAAGGAAAGAGCAGAAAATCAGACCTCTGACAGGCCTGAGCACTGCTATAGCACTGTGACACTCACACAGCAGTCTGGTAACATGGCCCACTAGTAAATCTAATGGGGAGATAAAAATGGGAAATACAAGTCAACTGCAACAGCACAGCACGTGGGAACCAGCTAATTGTGAGTGAGGTGAAAATGCAGCTGTGATTGAAGAACAGCGAGAAACTCCTGTCAGCCACACTAACTCTAAGGAGGACGCAGCTGGCAGATTCTGCATCACACCACCCAGTGTCACAGCAAGACAGACTAGTAACATGCCTGGAACCACAGAAGCCTTTTTCCAATGAGGTGTTTACAAATTTAATTATGTCACATCAGGCAGAAACAGGTGGGAGCTTTCACACACCAAAAGCATGGGGGGGGGGGGAGCTTAGAAAGAACAGGAGGATATGAGGCCCGAGTGGACAAGCACCATCATGGCAAACTCCAGCTGATGTCACTTCCTCCTGCTGTGCAGTGTCCATATGAGCACCACTGCTTTTCTTCCCTGGCAGGGCCTAAAGACAACATTTAAAAATTTAGCTTCCAATTAAATAACTTCTGAAATGATTTTGCCAGACTCTTGGACCTAATTTTATAAAGGGCTTTGACTGTTTAAAAATCTGTTAAAGAGAAGGCACCAGTATCTCCTGTCTAAATGTAGGAGACAGAGAGTAGATTCCTGGGCAGTGAGCTAACAAACATTCCCTGCTGTAAGCTGCCTTAATCTGGGAATGAAATGCACGGAAGGACAGACTAACCTAAAACTGACCTGCCTACAACAGGTTGAGACAGCAGAACTGAGGGTGGCAGAGCGCTAGGGAGAACGTACTGTGATCTCAGCACTTTGCCTATTCACTGTACTGTGGCTCACACACCTGCCCATCCACAGACTAGCCTGACAAGATGTTACAGAGGATGGGTTCCCATCAGGCTCTTCAGAGGTGGAGCTCTGAGCCAACACTCCGGCAGCTTGACTTGTGATGTCTTTATATAGCTGAATAAACTGGTATAAATTCATGATCCGCGATGCTTCCACAATGCCACTGCTTTTGTTAATCTAGAAACACAAAGGGAGAGGGGAACAGAGATGCACAGCGGTCAGTCAAATATCCTGGGAAATAGAACGTTAGGTGTGCAATATATCTAGGAAAATAAAAGTCTAAATAAAGAACATACACTTTTTTTTCAGTTGTGGGGTTCATCAGAGAACTTATTAAATTTTCCCATCTGACATCCAAAACAACCTTGCAAGGCTGATCAAATACCTGCCTGCTTGGAGTAGATAATAACATCAGGTGACTTTCCCAGAGTTGAGAAATTAATTTTAGAGATTATTGAAATTTTTGTACTTTTAAACTAAAGCCAGAATGCTATATTAAACTACAAAAAGCAATTGAATTTTATGATTTCACAAATGAAGTGGAACCAGTGGCCTGGAGATCTTCCATAGATTGAAACTCTGAGCACTTTCAGAAGACTTCAGAAAATCAAAGTGGGACATACATTATGTGAAAAAACTAAGCTGGTCGAATGAGGGTGTGATAGTCTTGAGAGCTTGAGATAATCAGATTGATTACAGATGGGAAAGCCTTCTTAGCAGAGGTGGTAGAGAGGTCTAGATGAAGCTAAGAGTGGTGGTACATGCCTGTAATCTCAGCATTCAGGAGGCTGAGGCAGGACTGCTTCAAGTTTAAAGCCAGCCTGTGATACAGAATGAGTTGCAGGCCAGCCTGGGTTATGTAATGAGACCTTGTTTCAAAATCAAACAAATAAACAAAAAGTAACAACAATATCCAAAGACTGCGAGGCAGAAGTTGAGAAATCTTACATGTGCATCAAAATAAATGGAAGGCTAGAAGGTACAAGGTTAGAAACGACGTAGAAAGATGAACTGGCTGTGTGTGGTAGTGTACACTCAAACAAGCCCAGGACCCAGGAGGCGGGATCACAGTAAGACTGTTTCAAAGAGACAAAGAACCAAGGAAGGGACAGCAACCTTAAGACAGCAAAATGTGCTCATGGAAATGAAAATATAAGAAGACAGACATACATATATTTAAAATTATCACAGCAGTGTTTGGATAAAAATGATAAATTATAATTAATCATTTATTATCTTTTCACTATCTGAGAATGTAGAAAAAAATGAGACTCAAGAATGGGCCAGATTTCATATCACAAAAATGTGGAATCATATCTAATAATCAAATCCCTGATTAAATTTTGAGAAGCTAATATCTATGTGGAGATTCAAACATACAAAATTCTTTGTAATAAAAAACTATACAAAGAGTAGAGGGCTGTAGTGACTTGACTTCTCTAAAAATAAAGAAATATTCTAAGAATGTGTTTTCACTTTAATCCCAGGTGTGGAGATATGGGGCTGTTTCAGACTGTCTGCAGCAGCTGACTAGGATTTCCCTCGTGCTCCAGCAGACCTGAGGCATAGTTTTGCCAGGTGCAGACAGCTTCTACGATGATGTGGCCATTTGGAATTCTGGGAACTTTTCAGAGGGTACACAGATGCTGAAGCCTAGAAAGGTGGGGTGGATTTTTTGTTGTTCAGGGAGGTTGGCTGCAGTTTGTTATAATTTCTCTCTCTTTTCTTTTACCCATATTTCTCTCCTATTTAACGCTAGGGGGTGAAACTGGGAGGTGGGGGTGGTGATAAAGGATGGAAAAAGAAGAACCCACAAAGTAGCAAAGACCAGGTACAAAGAACAAATGAAACATAACAGATTTACAGAAGCCTGCAGAATAAGCCTTCAGAGCTGAGGAAAGTGGGCCAGTGTTCTTTTGAAACTGCACAATACAGAAGAAATAAAGTATGGGATTATTCATTTAAGGATCTTACTGTACTAGTGAAATGGGTCATACAGTAACTGTTCTAATAACAGAATTCCTGTAGTTACTGAGTGTCCACAATGCAGGTGTGACAGTCACAATGTACAATGCTCTAGGTACTAAAGACATAGTGTACATAACACAGAGCCCCTGCAGCACGCAAGCTTCATGACAGGGAGAAAACAAAGCACAGACTAGGGAGCATGGAAATCAGATAAGACAGGGAGAGAGGATGTTGAGGGGTAAGGAAGGTTCCAAGGTGAAAGAAACATTTAAGAACTAGAAACGGCGCTGGAATGAGTCACATGTGCTACCTGGCGATGTTAGCTGAAAATCAGTGTGGAAGGGTAAACCATGGAGAGGGAAGCTGGGGGGCAAGGAAGCCTCAAGGTAAAGGGGACATGTAAGAACTATATAGATAACTCACATATGCTACCTGAGGGTCAAGTACTACGGCTGCAGTATTTGGTAGTGTAAAGGTTGTCTGGCAGATATGCACCTAGTGAGAAGCACAAGGAATCCAGCAAGGAGCCAGAAATGGGTGAGACAGAGGGAAAGGTGATGAGACCCAAGGTTAGAAGGTGAGGTGGTGATGAAATGCTGATCTCAACAATGACTGTGACTTTTATTGCAAGAACACAGGAAGCCACTGGGATGCTTTGAGCCAAAAAGTAACACAATCGACTTCGCACTTCACATGTGAGGAGGGATGGCTGCCGTGCTGAGAATACAGAGGAATGCCAGAACAGACACAGGGAGAGCGCCTGGATAGTAGCTGGAATGAACACCCTTGGAGAGAAGTGCTGACCACCATGAATAGAGTGAGAGTGGAACAGACGTGGAGAGAGCATCTGGCTTCTGAACATAGTTGTCTGGAGCACTAAGGAAGACAGTTGCATGGACATAAGTAGATACATGCGTGAAGGGCATGTGCATTGTGGGCACATGCGTGAAGGGCAGAGGTCAACCTTGGGCATCACTGTTTGCTCCTCAGGACACCGTCTACCTCCTTTTGAACGCAGGGTTTTGTGTTAGCTTAGAACATATTAACTGAACTAAGCTGGCTGGCCGGGAGCTCTAGGTATCCTACCTCTGTCTCCCCAGTGCTGGGATTATACTACTATGCCTGGCTTTTTTTCTTTTTTCAACTGTGGGTTCTGGGAATTGAACTCAAGTCTTTATGCTTGCATGGCAAGGGTTTTGCTGACTAAACTCTTTCTTCCCAGGCCTGTCATGAAGTTTTGTTTTGTTTTTTTTCTTTCTTTCTTTCTTTTTTTAAATATAATGAGGATTTTTTTAAAAAACAAATTCCTTTTTTTTTTTAAAAAAGATTTATTTATTTATTTAATGTATGAGTACACTGTAGCTGTCTTCAGACACACCAGAAGAAGGCATTGGATCCCATTACAGATGGTTGTGAGCCACCATGTGGTTGCTGGGAATTGAACTCAGGACCTCTGGAAGAGCAGTCAGTGCTCTTAACTGCTGGCTGAGCCATCTCTCCAGGCCTCATGAAGTTTTCTTAATAGTCACTTCAGCACATAAATTTGGGAGTTTTAAATATTTATTTATTTAATTTGTATTAGTGTTTTGTCTGTCTGTCTGTCTGTGCACTACATGTATGTCTGATGCCTGAGGAGCTCGGAAGAGGCCATCGGATTCCCAGGAAGCAGAGTTATAGATGGTTGTAAGCTACCATGTGGGTGCTGGGATTGGAACCCAGGTCCTCTGCAAAGGCAACAAGTATTCTTAATTACTGAGTCACCTCTCCAGTTCCCTCAGCACATACTTTTAAATTAATCTAATAACTTTTCTAATGTCGTACCCACAAAATATCCCAGCTAAGCATAAGTTAAGATTTTGTAAAAACGAACTCAATATTATAAGTATAGTTAGAATAGTACACAGACAGACAAGAGAGGCCTTGCTGTAAATTCAGAGGTTAAAACACAGATATTTATTATTTTTTTAGAATCATGAATAGGCAGCTCTCGGCCAAGTGTGGTGAATGCACACCTTGTACATTCAGCACTGGAGGCAGTGAGGCAGAGCACTGAGTTTCAGGACACCTAGGTTACACAGTGAGACCATTAATTCCAAAAAAAACAAATTTTGAAAAAGAGAAGAAATGTAACACTTTCAGTCTTAAGTCATTTTTCCATATTAGACTTCACTTGTTCTCAGCCAAATATTGGCTTTGGAAGATCCTTTGCAAAGAAATGTAAATAAAAAATTCTATCAGTCTCCCAAAAAACCAAAACAAAAGAAAATGCAAAAGAAGACTCTAATGGCCTTTTTCTTTAATATTTTTATTTTCTATTTAGAATCTTATTTTAAGAAAGAGTTTTAACAGAGTACAGTAATTTAAATGAAACAATACATTAACATAGTGAAAGCTTGCAGCAAAAAGAATTTGATTAATAATAATACCAAACATTAACTTTGTATTGAAAGGAGCAACAGAAAACCAAAATCTGATCAATTTCTACAGTTTATAAAGGTCTCTTCCTTGTAAACTGAGTATTTTATGAAATAATGGAGAGTAATTACAGTTTAGGTAACATGTGTATCAAACTCTAGGAAAGCCTTAGCCCTGGCCATGCAAAGCACGTGTCTCTTCAACAGGTTTTTATCGTCCAGAACAAGATACTGGACACAAAGCACAGTATTACAGCCATGACATATAACTGCAAGAACAGTTCCTGCCCAGGGAGCCACAGGGAAGCTAGGGGCTGAATAGACTATTCTGCTCTTAATACTGTTATGTTAGCTATGAAACCGAGAGCTACTGGAATTTGGAAGAGGCAAGAGGATTCCTGTGGAGGGAGACTACAGATGAGACGATCTCTGAGAGGCCTGTGGAGATCAAGTTTGAACATGCAAGAGTGACTGTTTCACTTTAGTTGCTGGCATGCCTGCTTTTATTCAGGCATTCTCCACTCCCTAAAATGTCTGAGGAGTCAATACTGGTTAGTCTGATCCAAACCAATCATTCTTTCCACGAATAAGAGAGGGGTGGGTATAAGTGAATATTGACCAATGGGGTTACAGAGATCTGCTGACCCTGTGACCAGCTCTACAACTAGTATATCAGAATTTGCTGATGCATGAGAAAATAAATGGCTTCTGTTTAAAATAGTTGAAAAGGAGTGCCATGTGACTTGTGACCCTCACAGATAACAGAAGAAATGGACGTCCTAGTTGAGGAAACTTAGTGAGCAGAGGATGTGCACTGTAAAGGTTAACACTTCCAAGTCAACACTGATGGGCATGCAGAGTGCAAGAAGGAATAAGGAATAAAGCAGAAGAGAAGTCTGGAGTCACACGCCAGGAGCCATGGATGTCACATACGGGGGCAAGGGAAGTTGGCGGCAGCGAGGATTGAAGGTCTTAAGCAGGTCAGTGAGTTGAGGAGAGCTGTGTTTCAGAAAAGGCATTTCACAGCCGCATAAACTGGAATATGGAGGGTTTTGAGGGTGTGGAGATTAGCAGTCTATGGCAGAAGGAACGGGGGCCGGAACTATGAACAGTTTCCTTAAGGACGTGACATCTGCCTGCATTCTGAGTTCCTGGTGTAAATGCTCACATATCTGCTTGAATCAACTACAAGTAAAACACAGCAGAGGTAAAACTGACAACCCACTAGGGAAATGTGACAAACTATCAAGGTAATCTCTAGGATCTGTGACTCACTAACATTATTTTCAGTCTATTATCCCATTCATTCTAGTGAATATACATATATATGTATATATAACATATGTTATATATGTATATGTACATACGTACATATGTTATATATACATATATTATCATATATTATATCATAAAAAGTTTTTTCCTTTTTTTTAAATTAATGAAATCCAGTGTTCTTAAATCATTTCCTGAGATAACTCTAACTCTTCAGACTACCTTTTATCCTTCAAGATTTGCTTAACAATAGTTGACGCCATCCATGTCCATGAACAGAGTATTATCATCTATATAATGTAGTTCAGACTGTCAAGTGACTCATCTGGGGAGAGTCTGACTGGCCAGGAATAGACTTCTGGGCATTCACAACTGTGTAAATTATGGCTTGCATGGCTTATCTTACCTTTTAGAAGAAGGGCTGAGACTGAAGGAGAGCTAATAAAACTCATTTCCTCTCAAAGGCCTGTGGCTAAGAATTGCTATTCTAATTAACTTACTGGGAGAATGAAGCTTGCTTTCTGCAGCAGCTTCCATGATATTTTTAGCAGTTATCTACAATACAAAAACTAAACTACAAGATAGATCGTCCCTCATAAAAAGTCCACTCTATAACTCAAAATCACTACAACCTCTCTGAAGGATTGTTCTTACGTGAATATAATCCAATGTTCTCAAAAAAAGGGATCTCCTGAGATAACCAATTTTTAAGGTATCACCTCAGAGCTAACTATGGTGTCTTCTGAGGGCTCCACAGCAGGCTAAAGCTTCAGAAGACAGTTGGAGGGTGGGGGTAATTTGATTGCCACTTCCTCTGATTGCAACAATCTCTGTAACTTGGCAGTTAAACAACAGTGAGAGTCAAACAGCTTGAAGGTAACACCAGTATTAAACGATGCTGTGAGGTGACTCAGTGATGTCACACAGGAATGGAGACCCAAGCTCAGTTACTCAGTAGCAATATAAAGTCTGGGTACAATAGCATGTGTGTGTAAGCCTAGTGCTGGGGGAGCAGAGATGAGCAGATCCTGGGCATAGGGTGGAGTACATGGCCTGCCAGTCTAGACAAAACAGCAAGTGAGCTTCAGGTTCTATAAAAGACTCTGTCTCAAAAAAAAAAAAAAAAGGTGGAGAGCGACAGAGTGGCAGAAACCTGCTGTCGACCTCTGGCCTCCACAATGATGTATACATGCATATATACACTACCACACACACCACACACACAGACACACACGTGCCCCCAAACTTTATAAGACTAACAAATCAATGACATTTATTTATAAGACCTATTATATTATTAAATGTGCCTCTAACTACCAAAACAATATAAGCTCTGAAACAGAAGATTCTACCAATCTTACCTTGGTACAGACCACCCGTACGACCATTTTCCAAAAGGCAGAGGAATCGGACCCAGGTTGTACCTCAAAGAGAAGATGCTTCTCCTGGCCAGCAGCTACCTTAGCAGTTCTAAAAAGAAGCGAGCATAATTGTTATTTTTATGGAAAGATAATAGAGCTTTGAAACAAGACTCAAGAAACCCTTTCCAACAGGGAAGGAAATAAGAAGACAGACAGCAGAAGTGACTATAATAAATAGACTCCTATAACACAGGAACAGAGCATGTTCTGAACACATAGTTTCTGACGTTTTTAAAGTCAAAAGGTCTGTGAAATACTCATCCTCATATCTGTATTTCAGTGGTCTTTGAGTATCTAAAAAAGATGTTTAGAAAAAACGAGTCCAAGGCTGGGCTTGATGACAGCAGCCTGTGATCTCAGCACTTGGAGATAGAAGGACGGAGGATCAGGAGTTCAAGGAGAACTTGAGGCTAGCCTGGGCTACATGAGGTTCTGCCTAAAAGAAAACAAGCAACAACAACACCACTGACAAACATAGTCCAAGAAACCTGGGACTTTAAGTAAGAGTTTACTGGCTTAGTGTACACAAATGCTGACTAAAACCACACAGTCCCGGGGAATCCCATTCTTGCCTGAGTTCTGTTACACAACCACATTAACATACCTTCGGAAAGCTTTTAATTTACAGTAATTTTGGATTTGGCCAGGTAAAACAAATAGTTTGTGGTATTAAGTACAGTTCCATGCCCTTTCCTCATGAAGTGGTTACAAGCCACACTATCATAAAGACCACACAACACTTTCAGTACCTTGCTATCAACACCAGCTACAATCAATCTGAAGACCCAAGACTGCAGCCCCTTTATTACTGCTGACTGTCCTCTGAACACTAGCGGGACGGTTGAAGACAGTTTAAGTGCCTTCCAGCTACGTAAAGCAACTGGCCTCAATCCGTACAGTCAGTCAAGGGAAATAACTCAGTCGTGCCAGCTTCCAGTTGTTTTCTGGATACCAAGCCGCTCCTCGGTAGGACTAACCTCGTGGCTGGAGGGAAGCTGGAAGCACTGTACCTATGAAATGCTCAACTGTAGCCCACAGAAATGAGTTTCAAGCTACAGTGCTGGCACTGCTTAGTATACAGACACCGGTGAGAGCTTAGGTTTGTTTTTAAACACTATTATAACAAAAACTTATCAAAAATAAACAAAACCCCTCAAACCCACTCAAATATCCTGTGCCAAATAAGTAAAAGAAATGTATTTTTACTGTTACCCAATAATTTAGCACACAGGTGATGTCACAGGACAATTTTTTTCCTAGAAAATTTAGATCAATAAGCAAAATTTCATCCAATAATCTGAGTTTACATATGTAAATTTAAGGACTACAGGATAGCAAATGTTATTAAATTCCTAGGAGTTGGAACAATGCATGGAGAAATGGCCCAGGGCTTGGTAAGTCCCTTGCCATCAAGCCCGACCACCTAAGTTCAATACCTGGAATACTCATGGAAGGAGAGTACAAATTCTGGCAAGTTACCTTCTGATCTCTACACGTGCACTGCCCCATAAATAAATAAATAAATACATTTTTTAAAAAAGCTGGAGCAAGAATAAGGTACCCAATTCTTCTGATACTACTGAATTCTTGGTCCTGTTTTACTCCTAAATATGATCTCATGAACAAGCTATTTTTTTTAAATAAGTAAAATCCAGTGTTCTTGAAAGAAGGCAATTCCTGATAAATCCTTAAGACTGTCCTTCAGCCTTCATAACTGACTGAAAGCTACAGCTACACTCATAAAGAAAGTATGACTGTCGCACCTGACCTGTTCCATATGTTATCCGTCCTTTATGTCACAAAAGCCTCTGGAACCGGTGCGCACATATCACTGCATACTATTAATAGTGACTACCACCCCAAGTCTGTAGATAGTGGTCCTGGGCTTTGGGCTGATTAAGAAGTAATGTAGGATAATGGAAGAAACTTCCAAGTCAGAGACGGTTGGAAGTGTCATCAAAATTAGAGGAATCAATTAAAATGGCTAATCATTAACATGCTCAAACCCTTGGCACAGTGTTTTGTGTATGTTATGTGCTCTGTGATAACTGGTTAGCTTGAAGAGACTGGAGAGAACCTTTAAGATATTACTTATAGGTGGGTGACCTGGGTTCAATTCCGAGCACCCACATGACAGCTCATAATGGTCTGTAACTCCATTCCCAGGGGATCAGGTGCCCCTTTCTGGCCTCTACAAACACCAGGCATGTGTGTGGTGCACAAATATATGCAGGAAAAAACTCATGCACATAAAATAAAATACAAATATTTTAAAGATACTATTTAAAATATCTTAGGCAAATTTTAATTAAACTCCCAAAGAAACAGAAGACTGATAAAGAATAAAGAAAAGTAGAAGTATGTGCTACCAGAGGAAGATTTAAGAGGAAAACGTGTCACCCACCCATCCCCCACAGCAGGAACAAACCAACAGTATTGAGAAAGCATAGGGGACTGAGGCCATGCAAGGGCAAAGAGCACTTTGTATTTTAAAAGCTTTTATATTGATCAGCACAAAAACTGAGGTGAAAGCTATAAAGAAAGACTAAGTTCAAGGTGGAGAAACTGGCACTCTATCCTAGCCTGAGACTCACTCAGGAGAGGGGAGAAGACTTAAAGTGAGCCCTCATTGCATGTGCATGTTAGTGAGCAACAGGTGGCCACACACACTAGTGCACTGGGATGATACCCTTAGTGACAGTGGCAAGCTCTCTTCTGTTTAGGTGCTCCTTTCAGTGCAAGTACTTTTACACAAGAGTCAATGAGCCTCTTAATACAGCGGTTGAGCTGCAGTATATTTTAGAATTGCTTTGCTATACCTGGGGCCTGTATTCTAAACATCATTTTAAGTTCTTCCCATTCCTCTGTTCCCTTTCCACATTTTAAAGTAGCTACACTGAAGTCAAATTGAGAGCAGATGTAGTTACTTTCTAACTTATACTAAAAAACTCACTCTCACCACCAGTGCATGTGGTTACCTCCTACAGTCATGACAAACAGGGGCATGAAGGGAAAACAGAATGAGGATGAGCAAGCCTTACACATCATTGAGTTCAGCTACTCTCCCAAGAAATTCTTCATAAGTTAAGGAGCCACTTTCTCGAACCAAGGTGACGTGTTTTGCTACTTTTTCTGGTAACTTGTTAATAACCAACTGCGTCTGATCCGAAATTTGCTGTCCCATGGTGAAATGATGTCCTTCAAAATTCAGAAAGGGTTTTGCTTCACATAATTTCTGTTAAATACAATGCAAAAAGTTATTTTACATAAATATAAAAAACACCAATATACTCTTTGTCCTAGTTTGGGTTACCATTGCTGAAACACCATGACCAAAAGCAACTTGGGAGCAAAGAGTTCATTTGGCTTACATTTCTTTATCACTCACTGTTCATCAGTGAAGAAAATCAGGACAGCCACTCACACAGGGCAGGAACCTGGAGGCAGGAGTTGAGGCAGAGGCTATGGAAGGATGCTGCTTACTGGCTTGTTCCTTGTGGCTTGCTCAGCCTGCTTTCTTATAGAACCCAGGATCACCAGCCCAGGGTGACCCCACTCACAATGGACTGGGCCCTCCCCCATTGACCACCAATTAGGAAGATGAGCTACTGGCTTGCCTACAGCCCTATCATATGGACATAATTTCTCAGATGGGGTTCCCCTTTCTCAGATGACTTTAGCTTGGGTAAAGTTGACATAAAAATATCCAGTACACCCATCCTTCAAAAAGCAAAGAAAAAGCTTAAACGTATCTTTAAGAAGCTGGGCAGTGGTGGTGCATGCCTTTAATCCCAGCACTTGGGAGGCAGAGGCAGGTGGATTTCTGAGTTCGAGGCCAGCCTGGTCTACAGAGTGAGTTCCAGGACAGCCAGGGCTACATAGAGAAACCCTGTCTCGAAAAAACCAAAACAAATAAATAAATAGATATCTTTTGCCAGGCAGTGGTGGCGCACTCCTTTAATCCCAGCACTCAGGAGGCAGAGGCAGGCAGATTTCTGAGTTCGAGGCCAGCCTGGTCTACAGAGTGAGTTTCAGGACAGCCAGGGCTATACAGAGAAACCCTGTCTCGAAAAAAAAAACAAAACAAACAAACAAAAACAGTAAAGAAAAACTACAAGCACCTGAAGGGGAGATTCAGTCAACTCAAATGAATCTGACATACAATGTATTTAACCATAGTCCTTAAAATAAAGATCTATGTTAATTTTTCAGAATCATACAGCTAAATGATTAAGATATTGGAAGAGTGATGGTTCTCTAACTACCAAAATAAAAGCCATTAAACACACACACACACCACACACAGAGACACACCACACACACACAGACACACACACACAACCACACACACAACCACACAACACATACACACACAACCACACACACACAGACACACCACACACACACAACCACACACACACACACCACACATATATACACAGAGACACATCACACACATACACACACAACCACACACACATACACACGCACACAGTGACACACCACATACACAAACACATACACACTCATACCACACACACACACACATATACATACACACACAGACACACCACACACACACAACCACATACACACACATATCTCACACACACAACCACACACACAACCACACAATATATACACACACAACCACACACACACAGACACACCACACATATATACAGAGACACATCACACACATACACACACAAACACACGCACACAGTGACACACCACACCGAGACACACCACACATACACACGCACACAGTGACACACCACACACACATGCACACTCATACCACACATATACACACAACCACACACACACATATACATACACACACAGACACACCACACATACAACCACACACACACAACCACACACAGGGGTGGGGGGTGTCAAGTGACTGCATTTTCCTAAGAACACTTCCAGGCTGTGTACTATATGTCATACTCCAAACTAAATGCTCTCCATATATGGCATCATTTATCAGTCACAGCATCCTGAAGGGTAGATGCATTTTTGTATCCTTATTCTATGAGCAAAGAAATGGTTAAGTCCATGGCATGAGTCAGATGTGAACTTTGAACTCCCACCTCAAGGAATTCCATTTCATTTACCATTACCATTTCATTTACTATTTTTTAAAAAATAATCCATCTTTTACTTTTATTCAAATTAATACCTTTACCACATAAAGCAAGCAGTAACAATTACATAAAGAATTTTAGCAAAAAAATCCCTTGCTTTATCACTTAATTAAAAATGACATTATAGCTTTAAATATAAATATTGGGCTGGCAAGGTGGCAAAGGCACTTGCTGCCAAGGCTGACAACTTGAGTTCTATCTCCAGGACTCACAAGATGGAAAGAGAGCCAACTCTTGAAAGTTGTCCTCTGACCTCCACAGATGCACTGTAGCATGCGCAGCCCTAGACACATACACACATACACACAAGACAAATAAACATTTAAAAATATGATTTCAAAGTATATGACCGTAAATATGTATCACTTTCAGTATTAAAATGTAATGTACTGTCTGAGCGTTATTTAAGTTACTTTAAATATAATAAAAGTATAATTACACTAAAAACAAAATTTCCCCATTACTATTTTGGATCTGAACATATATGGTAGCAATAAATACTGTATTAGAGGGACAACAAAAAAGAAGGAAATCAAGACTACTAAAATCTAGTCTCTGAAGGCAAAAGATTACATTTTAAGTATGTCCAAGTATAACAGATTCATACCAAGTATATCCAAAGAGGAACCATTAAGATTCCCAGCTTAGAGAAGATGTCCAGGGAATTCACCTTAGTGGTTTCTGGGTGGCACAAACTAGTGACATCTCTAAACACAATAGTGTTGAACTCCATTTTATTCTAAGCAAGGCCAGTTTCCAAACAAAAATCCCCAAATTCCCAAAACCTAAGAAAAACTATAAACTACAACTTATAAAGTGAAAAGTAGCGTATGACAAGAAAACCCTACCAAGAAAAGCAGTAACTCCATGCTTAATATAGATACTTAAATGACATGCTATCTTACTCTTCATGTTGATTCATATGTGTGGAAATATCATGAGTAAATGTCTACAGACCAGCTGGAAATGACTGTCATATGTGGCCTTTCTAAAAATTATGTTTATCTGGGTGGTGGTGTACACCCTTGATCCCAGCACCTGGGAGGCAGAGGCAGGTGACTGCTGTGAGTTCGAGGCCATCCTCGTCTACAGATCAAGTTCAGAACAGCCATGACTACAGAGAAACCCTGTCTTGAAAACTAAAAATAAAGAAATAAAAATATATTTAACAAGTACTGTGTGTACTGCTTATGTCTTAAGGACAAGATGGCGAGCAAACTTGAAAAGACAGAGTTCTTGGCACCACAGGACACCCAACACAGTCAGGGAAAGGGCAGTAGTCATATAAATAAGTCTACAACTACAAAACGAGCACTAACCCAAGCAAGCACCGGGTGCCTTGAAAGCCTGGAAGAGGGTGAAAGACACTGGCCTTAAGTTGGAAAAGAGATTCTGGGCAAACACTTGAGTCCAGAAAGATAGTCTAGGCTTGTAACAGAGTCAGGGCATGGTGGAAGGACGTTTTAGGCAGAGGTCTCTAAAAGCACCCGAGATAGGTAGACTGTAGTACCTTTGAGGGAAATAAAACACACTGGGGCTACTTAGAGAAGGGAGATAGTGACATCAAAACAAAACAAAAATAAAAAACAAAACCAAGATGGATATTTAAGATTTGTTTCAGATAACTATAAGACAAGATTAGGTATGCTTGCCCAATTTGGCTGACTGAAACTAGAATGAATGAACCATATCTATTGAATAAAGACTCAGAGACTTGCTAAGTCTATAAATACAGCAAGATATTAAATTTTGGCTGTGTTCTGAAAAACTGACTGCATAAAAGCACCAAGGCAAGAGGTGCTTTAAAGCAGCACAAAAACAGAAGTCCTGAGGCTTTAGATTAAAATAACATTATAATCAATAGGTCTAGCAAAAATGTCAAAATAACTCTAAACTTCTGCTTAAAGCAGATGTCTACAGCAAGGAGCTTCCCACTCTACCGTGTTAAACAGGAGGGTGGTTGTTTGTTTGATGATTTTCAGCTCAAGGCAGTCACACCTTTAATAGAGTAGAACATATTCAAGTCATGGGTCTAGAAACAGAAACAAGGCAACTTAGTGTGGCTGAGCACAACTAGGTAATGCCCCGAGCAGCACAACAGCCTGTTCAAATATTTGATGAGCTGTCACATGGAAGAGGAAGTGAGATTCTTACATGCATACAAAGAGCAGATTAGCCAATAAGTACAGAGGCAAAGTCCAGACTTACTGTAAGAATGCCCTGCCACACAGCGATGGGAAGGGCTGTTGTAACATATGTGAACTTTTCAATAACATAATATGAAAATGTTTAAAGATAGGAAGTTCATTCATCTAATGAGAGGCATAGAGAATTTTTCAGGTGAAAAGTCGAGGTATTAATGTCTAACTCAGCAATTCCCAGCCCCAAATGAACATCAGAAAGCACAGATAGTTCCATGATTGTAACGGTGTCAAAAACACAGTTATGAGGTAGCAAACATAATATTATGTTGGGGGGTGGTCATCATAACATAAGGAACTGTATTTAAGGGTCAGAGCCTTAGCAAAGTCGAGAACCACTGCTCTCAAAATGAAGCGGAACTTCCTCAAGCTTTGCTGTCTCCGCTTAATAAACAGTCAGACTCTCATCAGCCAGCCTGAAGCTTCCAATTCCATCTACCTAACAAAGTAAACTAAACTGCTGAAATGGTCTCAAGACTTAACTCACTACAACTGAATCAAAATTTGTAGGGAGGTAACAGTGCCCTCCAGCTGTTCCCGAGATTAACTTGAATGAACAGCAGTTAACTATACACGTTATATGGAGAAGTCTTCACAGGAAAAAAGAAGGATCTAAGTAGGACCCAGGGCACAGATACTCACTGGACAATACCAGTGACTTGTGAAGAGGACAAGACAATAGAGCTGGGGGTAGGGCTGTTAACGATGGGAAAGATCGAGGAATGAGTTACTCAGGAAAGTTTGCACTGTTTTCTCTTGGCTTTGAGACCTGATTGTAAGATGTCTTCCTTCCTCCTGGTAAAAGGCAGGTCCCTTTGTATGACTGCTTCATCTCCCTCCTTAAGGAAGAAAAAGGACAGTTCCAGTACACTTCTTTTATCTGCTGTCTTACCTTAAAAGACTTCTCATGCCCAAGCGTCTTATTTTAATACCCTACACGGCTCAACAAAACCCATCTGGAAAGAAGCCTTTGTTGTTTCTTGAATTAGAAAATGTCGCATTGTTGTTCCTGATACCCTAACTTTGAGTGTGAGGCAGCGTATTGTTTTCCGTAACCGCGTTTAATATCCAGAAACTGATTCAGTGACTCCATGCCTACCCGAGGGCACGGAACGAGGGTGTTCACACTGGCTAGGAGGGAAGACCCTACATTTAACCAACATTAACCAATTTCATCACTAGTGTAAAAATACGATGATTACTTAAGGGTAATATGGAGCCACCAGCATGAGTATCCACAAAGGCAATCTGCCAAAACTACCCTTCAATCACCTGCCTTTTCAGTGCTGCTCTTTGAAGATCTCTAATTGTTATCACAGTATGTACCATTCAATGAAGTCACGTTACTCACCCCCCCATGAGTTCTTCAGGACACACACCAGTGCTCTTGCTTCTGGGTAGTAGGTAAGTATATAGTATTTCTCTAGTCAATATAGAAATACTTTTTTATCATTCATCTAGTATTCTTTTATTAGCTCAGTCATCCACACTAACATGACATATAAGTTAAAATTATACTTATGGATAAAATTGTGAAAACGTATCCCTGACAAACTATATATACAATGGAAATCTTCACAAGTATCTCTCTCGAAATCACAGAACAGAAGTATTGCTTACAGACATAAGATGCAAACCACTGGCAATAAATTTCAGTAAAATACAAGTCTGTGGGTGAGATTCCTCAAAGAGCTATATGACCTCTTCTAGTAAGAAAGAGATGTGCTTCTCAACGGCAGCCTGAGGATTTTCTACGTAAGAGCTGATATTTTGAGACTCACAGGAACATCAAGGATTCCAAGAATATGCCACATTCTTCAGTGGGTGGCACATACAGCTAATCGCTTCTTTTCCTAACAAATGAGTTGTTGTAGCTCAAGTACTCCTTATAAGAATGCAACAACTGTATCACTAATAATTCACACACAAGGAAATGACCTAGAGGGAAACTGAGACCATCAAAGTGCAAGACGGCTGGGTGAGGGCTGGAGAGCTCGGCTTCCAGGACGCACCAGGCCCTCACTTCTATCCCTGAACCATGTGAAAAAAAAGCACAGTGGCACACTTGTGATCTTAGTGCTGGGCAGGCAGACACAGGAGGATCCCTGGGACTTGCTGGCCACTAGGTGTAGTCTATCCAGATACAAGGCTGACTTCTGGTGTCACACCAGATGACTAGCTGACAATGACTGTGGTATCAAAAGGCACCTTTGAAATTTGTTAGATTTTGTAACATCTTCAATCTTAGTAATAGATACTAAGTTCCACAACTGGGACTCCTAGGACACTACTTACCTTATTATTCACTATTTACACAAACTCTAAATTTACAAAGAGGCATTAGCTGTTGAAATTAACACAGATATCTATTGATTAGGCTGGTCAGAGTAGGTGTAGAATCTGGAAGGCCTGTTCTGGGCTCAAAGGTATTAAGGAGGAGAAATAACAACAAAAACAAACAGACTGAAAACCTATAAACAAATAAAGTACTGAGTAACTGCAGGAGTTCTGAGACCACCATGTGTTTAGTAAGTACACTTCTGACTTAGAAAAAAATATATTCTCTTTGCACCCGCTCTAGCTTTTTAGAAACAGAAATCAGAGAGACATCCGCCTGACCCAGGAAACCTCCATATACAAGCAGTGCAGAGAGAAAGCTACCTGCCCACTTGTGCTGAGGAGCCAGCAGGAGGTGGGCTCCAGACACAGGATCTGAAGAATAGCTGGAAGAGAGAACTGGTCTCCCAGGATTACTGGCATCTGAGCTTGAAGGAAAGACAAGCCACGGTCAGAGAGAGAAAGACCAGCTAACTCCAGAGATAACCAAATGGCGAAAGGCAAGGGCAAGAACACAAGGAATAGAAACTAAGACTACTTGGCTTCAGCTGAACCCAGCTTTCCCACCACAGCCAGCCCTGGATACCCCAACACAACAGAAAAGGAAGACTCAGACTTAAAATCACTTATCAAGAGGATGATAGAAGATTTTAAGAAGGAAATAAATAACTCCCTTAAAGAAATACAAGAGAACACAGGTAAACAACTGGAAGCCCTTAGAGAGGACACACAAAAATCCCTTGAAGAATTTCAGGAAAACATAATCAAACGGGCAGAAATACAGGAAAACACAATCAAACAAATGAACAAAACCATTCAGGAATTAAAAACAGAAATAGAAACAATAAAGAAATCACAAAGGGAGACAATCCTGGAGTTAGAGAACATAGGAAAGAAAGCAGGAGTCATAGATGCAAACATCACCAACAGAATACAAGAGATGGAAGAGAGAATCTCAGGTGCGGAAGATATCATAGAAAACATGGACACAACAGTCAAAGAAAACACAAAATCCAAAAAGCTCCTAACACAAAACATCCAGGATATCCAGGATACAATGAGAAGACAGAACCTGAGGATAATAGGTATAGAAGAGAGTGAAGACTCCCAACTTAAAGGACCAGTAAATATCTTCAACAGAATTATAGAAGAAAACTTCCCTAACCTAAAGAAAGAGATGAGCATAAGCATACAAGAAGCCTACAGAACTCCAAATAGACTGGACCAGAAAAGAAATTCCTCCCATCACATTATAGTCAAAACACCAAATACACAAAACAAGGAAAGAATATTAAAAGCAGTAAGGGAAAAGGGGCAAGTAACATATAAAGGCAGACCTATCAGAATTACACCAGACTTTTCACCAGAGACTATGAAAGCTAGAAGATCCTGGGCAGAGCTCATACAGACTCTAAAAGAACACAAATGCCAGCCCAGGCTGCTATACCCAGCAAAACTCTCAAAATCATAGATATAGATGGTGAAACCAAAATATTCTACGACAAATCCAAATTTGCACAGTATGTTTCCACAAACCCAGCCCTACAAAGAATAATACATGGGAAACGCCAACTCAAGGAAGGAAACGACGCTCAAGAAAAAGCAAGAAAGTAATCTTTCAACAAACTCAAAAGAAGATAGTCACACAAACATATAAACAACATCAAAAATAACAGGAAATAACAATCACTATTCTTTAATATCTCTTAACATCAATGGTCTCAACTCCCCAATAAAAAGACATAGACTGACAGACTGGATCCATAAACAGGACCCAGCATTTTGCTGCATGCAGGAAATGCACCTCCGTATTAAGGACAAACACTACGTCAGAGTAAAGGGCTGGAAAACAATTTTCCAAGCAAATGGCCCCAAGAAACAGGCTGGAGTAGCCATTCTAATATCAGATAAAATTGACTTTCAACCAAAATTCATCAAAAAAGATGAGGAAGGACACTTCTTACTCATCAAAGGGAAAATCTACCAAGAAGAACTCTCAATTCTGAACATCTATGCCCCGAATGCAAGAGCCTCCACTTTCATAAAAGAAATTCTACTAAAGCTCAAAGCACACATTGCACCTCACACAATAATAGTGGGAGACTTCAACACCCCACTATCAACAATGGACAGATCTTGGAAACATAAACTAAACAGAGACACAGTGAAACTAACAGATGCTATGAACCAAATGGGTTTAACAGATATCTATAGAACATTTCATCCTGCATCAAAAGAATATACCTTCTTCTCAGCACCTCATGGTACCTTCTCCAAAATTGATCATATAATTGGTCACAAAACAAACCTCAACAGATATAGGAAGATTGAAATAATCCCATAACTCCTATCAGATCACTACGGATTAAGGTTGGTCTTCAATGGCAAAAACAACAACAGAAAGCCCACATACACATGGAAGCTGAACAATGCTCTGCTGAATGATAACTTGGTCAAGGGAGAAAGAAAGAAGGAAATTAAAGACTTCCTAGAATTTAATGAAAATGAAAATACAACTTACCCAAACCTATGGGACACAATGAAAGCAGTGTTAAGAGGAAAACTCATAGCTCTGAATGCCTCCAAAAAGAAACTGGAGAGAGCATATACTAACAGCTTAACAGCACACCTAAAAGTTCTGGAACAAAAAGAAGCTAATACACCCAAGAGGAGTAGAAGGCAGGAAATAATTAGATTAAGAGCTGAAATCAACCAAGTGGAAACTAAAAGAACTATACAAAGAATCAACAAAACCAAGAGCTGGTTCTTTGAGAAAATCAACAAGATAGATAAACCCTTAGCCAGACTAACCAGAGGGCTCAGAGACAGTACCCAAATTAACAAAATTAGAAATGAAAACGGAGATATAACAACAGACTCTGAGGAAATTAAAAAAATCATCAGATCCTACTACAAAAGCCTATATGCAACAAAACTGGAAAATCTGGAGGAAATGGACAAGTTTCTAGACAGATACCAAATACCAAAGTTAAATCAGGATCAGATAAACCATCTAAACAGTCCCATAACCCCTAAAGAAATAGAAGCAGTCATTAACAGTCTCCCAACCAAAAAAAGCCCAGGACCAGATGGATTCAGTGCAGAATTCTAACAGGCCTTCAAAGAAGACCTAATACCAATACTCTTCAAGCTATTCCATAAAATAGAAACAGAAGGAACACTACCCAATTCATTCTATGAGGCCACAGTCACACTGATAGCAAAGCCCCACAAAGACCCAACAAAGAAAGAAAACTTCAGACCAATTTCCCTTAGGAATATCGATGCAAAAATACTCAATAAAATTCTTGCAAACCGAATCCAAGTACACATCACAATGATCATTCACCATGATCAAGTAGGCTTCATCCCAGGGATGCAGGGATGGTTCAATACTCGGAAATCCATCAATGTAATCTACTACATAAACAAACTCAAAGAACAAAACCACATGGTCATTTCGTTAGATGCTGAAAAAGCATTTGACAAAATTCAACATCTCTTCATGATAAAAGTCTTGGAAAGATCAGGAATTCAAGGAGCATACTTAAACTTAGTGAAAGCAATATACAGCAAACCAGTGGCCAACATGAAACTAAATGGAGAGAAACTAGAAGCAATCCCACTAAAATCAGGGACTAGACAAGGTTGCCCTCTCTCTCCCTACCTATTCAATATAGTACTTGAAGTTCTAGCTAGAGCAATCAGGCAACAAAAGGAAATCAAAGGGATACAAATTGGAAAGGAAGAAATCAAAATATCACTATTTGCAGATGATATGATGGTATACTTAAGTGACCCGAAAAACTGCACCAGAGATCTGCTACAGCTGATAAACAACTTCAGCAAAGTGGCTGGATACAAAATTAACTCAAGCAAATCAGGAGCCTTCCTATACTCGAAGGATAAACAGGCTGAGAAAGAAATTAGGGAAATGACACCCTTCACAATAGTCCCAAACAATATAAAATATCTTGGTGTGACTCTAACCAAACAAGTAAAAGATCTGTATGACAAGAACTTCAAATCTCAGAAGAAAGAAATTGAAGAAGACCTCAGAAGATGGAAAGATCTCCCATGCTCATGGATTGGCAGGATTAATATAGTAAAAATGGCCATCTTGCTGAAAGCAATCTACAGATTCAATGCTATCCCCATCAAAATCCTAACTCAATTCTTCATAGACTTAGAAAGAGCAATTCTCAAATTCATATGGAATAACAAAAAACCCAGGATAGCAAAAACTATCCTCAACAATAAAAGGTCTTCTGGGGGAATCAGCCTCTCTGACCTCAAGCTGTACTACAGGGCAGTAGTGATAAAAACTGCATGGTATTGGTACAATGACAGGAAGGTAGATCAATGGAATAGAATCGAAGACCCAGAAATGAATCCACACACATATGGTCACTTTGACAAAGGAGCTAAAACCATACAGTGGTAAAAAGCCAGCATCTTCAACAAATGGTGCTGGATCAACTGGCGGTCTACATGTAGAAGATTGTGAATTGATCCATTCCTATCTCCCTGCACAAAGCTCAAGTCCAAGTGGATCAAGGACCTTCACATAAAACCAGATACACTGAATCTAATAGAAAAGTAAGTGGGGAAGAATCTCGAACACTTGGGCACAGGGGAATTGTTCTTGAACAGAACACCAATGGCTTATGCTCTAAGGTCAAGAATTGACAGATTGGACCTCATAAAATTACAAAGCTTCTGTAAGGCAAAGGTCACTGTGAATAGTGCAAAACTGCAACTTACAGATTGGGAAAAGATCTTTACCAATCCTACATCTGATAGAGGGCTAATATCCAAAGTATACAAAGAACTCAAGAAGCTAGATGCCAGAGATCCAAATAACCCTATCAAAAAATGGGGAAGTGAGCTAAACAGAGAATTCTCAACTGAGGAAACTCGAATGGCTGAGAAGCACCTAAAGAAATGTTCAGCATCCTTAGTCATCAGGGAAATGCAAATCAAAACAACCCTGAGATTCCACCTCACACCAGTCAGAATGTCTAAGATCAAAAACTCAGGTGACAGCAGATGTTGGTGAGGATGTGGAGAAGGAGGAACACTCCTCCATTGCTGGTGGGAATGCAAGATAATACAACCTCTCTGGAAATCAGTTTGGCGGACCCTCAGAAAAATGAACATAATACTACCTGAAGACCCAGCTATTCCACTCCTGGGCATATACCCAGAAGATGCTCCAACATGTAATAAAGACACATGTTCCACTATGTTCATAGCAGCCATATTTATAATAGCCAGAAACTGGAAACAACCCAGATGTCCCTCCACAGAGGAATGGATACAGAAAATGTGGTACATTTACACAATGGAATACTACTCAGCTATTAAAAACAATGACTTCATGAAATTCGTAGACAAATGGATGGATCTTGAAAATATCATCCTGAGCGAGGTAACGCAGTCACAAAAGAATGAACATGGTATGTACTCACTGTTAAGAGGTTATTAGCCCAAAAGTTTGAAATACCCAAGAGTCACTTCGCAGCAACAGTAGGGCTGAGTGTGAGGTCCCAGATGGAGGGCTTGGAGAAAGGACTGAAGGAGCTGAAGGAGTGTGCAGCCTCAGGGAGGTAGCAACAGTGGCGACTGGCCTGACCTCCCCCCACCCCCATACTTCTGGAGACTGATCCACCAACTAAAGAATACACATGGAGAGACCCATGGTGCTGGCCACAAATGAGGCAGAGGAGGGTTTTGTTATCCGTCAGGGGGAGGAGAGGCCCTTGGGCCTGAGGGTGTTAGATCCCCCGGAATAGGAGAATGACAAGGAGGGAAGACAAGAGTGGGTGGGTGGGAGGGTGGGTTGGAGAATATCCCCATATTGGCAGGGGGGAAGGTGGAGGGAATGGGGAGGTTCCAAAGGGGAGATCTGAAACATTTGAAATGTAAATAAAATATGAAAATAAAAAAAAAGAGAAATCAACTTCCTCTAGTTAAGAGAATTTAGATATAGTCAAAGAATATACATCATATATGTCATATATATATATATATATTTCCCTTATGCCAAATGACAAAGACAACATATTCTTGAAAAACACAATCATATAAAGGAGGAAAATAGACAGACACTGAAACCAGCCAGCACTAAAGGGGTAAAACAAAATCCATGCAACTCCGGAGGGTTCTCAATTCAGAAATCATTACTTCTCAAAGACAGCCATCAGGACCACTGGCCGGGTGGCAGATCACAGCAGGTAAAATTCTGGAGGATGAACTTCATTCTATAGCAAGCATGGTAAAGGGGTGTGTGGAAAAGATAGTCTTAGTTTGAGAAATAAGGATTAAAAGCAACTGGGAATGTAACTGGAGCTACATGTATGCCAGGAGAAGGATATGAAATGCTGGGCATCAGGAAATGGGGTTGTGTCAGAATATGAAGGCACATTGCCATTTATTTAATAGGTAGGCTGGAGACAAATTCCAACAATAATAACCCCACATTTTATAATGAAACTGCACACAGAAGGCAACGTACCCTACAATTATGATTAGCAAGGAAACTTTTTTTTAAATGTCGGTTCTCAAGGTAGCAATTAGCTTGACAAGCAAAGGCCCAGGTGCATTGCCAGGGCGGGTTTAGTAGGAGGGTTGGCTGATACCACAGGCCCAGGTTTTCCCCTCAGAAGCCTTGCTCTGTGGCCACCCTCCCGCCCCGGCCCCCACCCCTCGGCCCCTCCTTGGCGCACCTACTCTGCTAACCAACAGCTAAACTGCTCATAGCGCCAGCGCCAAGATTCAAAATAGCTCGAGCTGGTCCCTGAAACCTCTCCTCAGCACCACCGCGAAGGTAGACCCAGAGCATCCACCCGTCCCTAGAATCGGTGGCCAAAGCCCGAAGCCGAGGCCCTGACTAGTGGGCCCTAGCTCCCCGGAAGCCCGGCTTCACACCCTGGTGCTGCCCGGGCCTCCACTCCCTGCTCCAGGACCATGGAACGGCTGGGAAGGGACACAGCGAGGGGGCGGCGCTGCAAGGCTCACCCTGTTCAAGGCATCGCTCTCCCCGCGCCAGGGACGCCGCCACGGCCGCTGCTTGGCTAAACCCGCTAGGCGGCAGCGGCGCGGCCGGCAAACCAGTCGCACCTCAGTGACGTAATGTCACGCCCTCGCGAGTTGCCTGGAGACGGAGCTCCACCCCCCTGCAGGCCTTGGGTTGCTTTTGTGGCTCAAGGCTGCTGACACACACATGCAGGCAAAATATTCATATACATAAAAATCAATAAAAATAATTTTGTAAAAGAGACAAAAAAATGAAGGGGCAAGTCACAGACTTCGGAAAAGCAAAATATATTTAACAAAGGACTTCTAATTAGAATATACAATTCTTAACCCTCCCCCCAATTTTTTTTTTTTTTTAAAATGGCCAAAGACTAGACAAGTCTTCTAGATTTGTGGATAGCAAATCAGCGCATGAAATGATGTCTTATATCGTTATGCAAATTCGAAGGAAAATGAATTATCAATATAATACCACAGTGGCTAAAATGAAAAGAACTCTATTAAATATTGACAAAGATGCTGAACAACTAGAATTATAGATTGTCTGTTGGGGAAGTAAAACGATACAATCATTGTGGAAAGAGATTGTGGCCATTCTTTAAAACTTGAGCACCAACATTCCAACCACACAACCCAGTCATCCTGCTTCTAGAATACATTCATGGGAAGACTAGTACACCAATGTCAGATACCTGATGTGGCTTAGATGAAAATGGTCCCCGTAGGCCTACAGGGAATGGCACTATTAGGAAGTGTGACCTTGTTGGAATAGATAAGGCTTTGCGGGAGAAAATATGTCACTGAAGGTGGGCTTTGAGGTTTCAGATGCTCAGGCCAGGCCCAGTGTCACTCTCTCTTCCTGCTGCCTGCTGATTCAGATCTCTCAGCTACCTCTCCAGCATCATGACTGCCTGTGCTGCCATGCTTTTCACCATGACTATTATGGTCTAAACTGCTGAACTCTAAGCCAGCCCCAATTAATTGTTTTCCTTTATAAGAGTTTCTGTGATCATGGTGTCTCTTCACAGCAATTGAAACCCTAAGACACATATCAACAGGTGAATGGAAAACAACAGAAGTAAAGCCATACAATGGAATACTCAGCAATAATAAAGAATGTATGATTGACACACTTAACAATGTGGATGAACTCGAAATACTTTGGCTGAAAGAAGATGAACCTTCCAAAGAATTCTAGAACAGCCCCCCTGCTCCCAGGAATCTTTAGTGACAAAATCAGATCAGTGGTTGCTTAGAAGATGGTGTCAGGTAGGAAACATTACAGTGTTAGAATGGGGACTAGAGGTGGCTAACTCAATGATAAAACACTTGCCTAAAATGCTTAAGCCTTGGCTCAGAATAAAACACCAGTCCTCAAAACCTTCAATGGGTAAGAAACATTTTAAGTCTGCAAAAGCATAATGAAGAATCTAGGAGGTAAACAAAATAAGATCATTATTTTATTAATAAGTGTTACTCTAAACACATGCCTTAGTCACTTTCTATTGCTGTGAAGAGACACCATGACCATGGCAGCTCTTATGAAGGAAAGTATTTAACTGGGGCTGGCTTACAGTTTTAGAGGCTTAGTCCATGGTCATCATGGCAGGGAGCATGAGGGCGTGCAGGACACTGAAGAAGTAGTTGGCAGCTACATCCTGACCCTCAGGCTGAGAGAGAACCACTGGGTCTGGAGTGGACTTTTGAAACCTCAAAGCTTCAAACTTCAAACCAGTGACACATTTCCTCTAACAAGGCCACACCTCCTAATCCTTCTAATCCTTTCAAATAGCACCACTCCCTGATGACTAAGCATTCAAATATAAGAGCCTGTGGGGGCCATCCTTATCCAAATAAACCACAAAGTATAAATGATGGACCATCCTCTGTCATAAGGTTATTTTGTAGCAGGACAAGAAAACGTTTTTCTTGCATATAACAAAAGTGTTGAAATGTTTATAGGAAAGTAGATAGATAGATCATAAGACTTATAAAAGAAGTCTCCAAGTTCATCTTCCTATATGAAAGACTGTTTGATTTTCAATAAACAATGTAATTCGTCATGTGTATTCAGAGCTTTATAGCTTAGGAATTTTCCACTCAGTGGTAATATGAGGATTGGATGTACTAGAGGTGAATGCAGTCCCATAGTGATGCTCAGAAGCATTTGCTTTTTGAAATGTATATTTTTTTCTAAGAAGGTATGTCCTAGGCCTCCTGTCTGTCTGTAAGGTCACTGAACATCTGTGTCAGGAATGTGGGAATACTGTGGAAGACTGTGAGTGGCAAACACTATCAACTTCCTGTATGTAATTGATGAAACTGCAAGGTTGACAGTGCTGACTAACAATCGTCTGCTCCAACATTCCTTATAGATGAGGAAGCAGAGATCCAGGGGTAGGATGTGATGCACCCAAGAACTATGGAGCAAGTGGGTGAAAGTGGGTTAGCTCCCAGAGTTCCCAGGCTACCACTCTGCGCTTTCCTTCACAGTATATAGTATCACCTTCAATTCTCAGGGTAGAACACAGAAAATCTAGTTATCCATGGTTGAGATAAAATCTCTGGCTGGTCAGTGGTGGTGTCTCCTTTTAATCCCAGCAGAGATGGGAGGGTATCTTAGTTGGAGACTAGAGTGGTCTACATAGTAAGTTCCAAGGGCAGCCAGGGCTACCTGGAAAAACCCTGTCTCAGGGGGAAAAAAACAAAAGCAAAAACGCCAAACTGTAAAATCTCTGTCATCTTCTAGGACGCTGCACTCCCAGTCCATCCTTTCTTTTGACTGCTTCTACACTCTGGTGTATGGGCACTATGGTCTGCCCTTAACCCTCAGATTTTATTCTCAAGTCATTTGGGAATGCATGCGTTCCAAGCTTTATTTTACATAGTGCCAACTCTTGTATTTCATTGGCAATCCAACCCTATATTGTCATATTTGCAGAGGGGAGCTCCTATAGGCATGAATGAACTGTAGCAACCACACCAGAAGCCAACAATTTTCACATCAAAGTGGCTTCAGGATCCAAGTGTCAGAGCTGATGCCAGCGATAACAACTGAAGAGAAGGCAGTGCCCAGAGGACTCTGTGGTGGTGGGAGAAGTGACATCAGTCTCTAGGAGTAAGGTGACATCTGAGAGGAAGCACTGTGGTATTTAGGATGGTGCCAGGGAAGCAGTGTGTACTCTGGTAAGGTCAGTGGGCAGTGCCAGGAGGATGTAGAAGCTGCGCTCAGTGGAGTCAGTGGAACTGGTAGATGAGATGGCCCCTAGAGGAAATGGTCACAGTTCTTAGTGGGAAATGGAAAAACCAGCAGAAATGGTTGGTGTGCTCTGTGGAAGGCACAGCAGTGAGCGGAGCAGAATTAGGCCCAGGACAATGGGAAAAACTCAGTACCACATGGATGAACCATGTTGGCTTGTGAACATGTTGAATAATATGCTTGTGGATGGCCTGGAGGATTGGTACATTGCTCCAGGAGTGCCATTCTGACTTTAGAAAAACCATAAGGGTTGCACATCTGCTTTAACAGATCCAGGGGAAAGAAGGCCATAGCAGTGCCTCTTGAACCATAGTTTTGGGAGAGGAAAATAAAGGAAGTCCAGCCATTACAACAAGGATAATTTCCTTTCTCCTGCCATGTTGTGTTAAATCAGCCAATTACCCACCCTCCAGTCCCAGGGTCTCTGAGGAAGCTATTGTGTTTGCATAGCTGGAGACTTAAGTAGGATTCATAATGAGAAGTATACAGTGGGAGTTAAAGATCCATTTATGAAACCTTATTAGTCAGTTCTGATGGACTCAGCAAGACTCTTCCTCCCCACAGAGCAAACCTCAGCTTAGCACTGAACTCTTGTCATTCTGAGTGAACATTGTTGTGTTTTGGTTTATCTGCATTGGAAACTCCCATGCAGGGCAAGAGTGTGGCAGGCAGGGTCTTACTTCCATCCAAGTTAGGATCAGGTGAACCTCTGGTCTCTGACTTGATCTCTCATGCCTACCAGTTCCATACACATAAATGCAACTCCTCCTCCCCCCAAAAAACAATCAAAATTTTGCCCATGATTGTTCTTGATTGCAGAGGTAAGTCCATGTCAACCCAGAGAGAAAAGGTCATGTAAATAGTCTTAATTTATCCTTTTGGTTAGTTCACAGCTGCATTCTGCACCAAGAGAAAACCATCAAGACAAGCTTAGGTCAGCAGGAACAATTGGTTGCATAGAAAATATTCTTAGTACTTAATATGGTCTTAAAGTTTCCACGCATTCACTCATTGAGCATTTACTGAGAGCCTATTTTATTTTCAAAGCAATGTATTTATTTTTAATCAATATGTATGCAGTTCTGTCTGCATGTATGTCTGAGCACCACCACATACATGTCCCATGCTCACAGAGATGAAACAACGGTGTTGGATCCCTGAAATTGGATTGATGATGGTTGTGAGTGCCATGTGGGTTCTGGGAATAGAACCTAGGTCTTTTTCAAGAGCAGTCAGTGCTCTTAACGCTGAGCCATCCCTCCAACCCTTTGAGAGCGTATAGAGTTTGTGGTATCTCTATGTATCTGCACAGATGTTAAGAATGAAAGGAAAGATAATGTATGCAATTATAACAATGCAAGGTGCCACACCCTAGCATGGCAACATAAACTGCACAAGCAAGCAAGAATCCATTGCTGTAGTAGGGAGCGATCATCTAAGGTGGCTCTCCAAGCTCCCCATTTCCTGGTATGCATACACTTGCATATGCCTCTCTTTCTATGTGTGAGCTGAACATGGACAATTGCCTCTGACTTATTTGTTATTGTTACCACTTCCAATATTAAGGCTAAAAGATGATGACTGCTCTCACTCTCACTCTCACTCTTGCTCTCTGGCTCCTCCCGTGCTGCCTTTCATATGAACTCTAAAACAGAGTGGGATGTAGGACCCAAAAGTAACAAGCTACAGAGTATGAACCTGAGTGTGTAGCCATGACTGTGACCAAATAGCAGGGAAGAGAGGAAAGATTTGTTCTGGTTCACAGTTTGAAGGTACAGCTGATCACAGCAGGAAGGCATGGTAGAGCCTGTGACAGCAGGAGCGTCAGGCTGCTGGCTCATGTCTCCATGGACCAGAAAGCAAAGAAAGGGTAGGAAGTATGTCTGGACTATAAACCTTAAATCCCTACCCCAGATCTATTTCCTCTATGTAAAGCCTAGCTCCCAGAGGCTCCACAACCTACTAGAGCAGCAGAAAGAGGGGGAGACCAAATGTTTAACCACACAAGCCTGTGAGAGATGTCACATTAAAACCATGACAATGACCAACTTCAATGAGATCCATTTGAAGCAAAGACAGCCCACAGGCTGATATGTGTATTTCTGAGTCCACTTTACTTTTGCTAAGTAAAGATTATGATGTATCTCTTAAATTTTGCACAAACAGTGTTTCTATGGAAATAAAGGAGCAAAGGAGTTTCTAAATGCTTTATTTGTTTGGGGCACAAATATTTTTTTCTCCTCTCGGGTTCTTCTTGCTGGAAGAAAAATGAGAGCTGGTAATGTGTTTGTGAAAGGCACACAAAGTGTCTCTGTTGGTACACTGAGGTAATAATATACTTTCAAACACATTAATAATAAATTAAGGTGTGATAGTTGCCATATTAGAGGAAACGAATGGATTAGTCTCAGCAACAAAAATTTCATTTGGAAGTAGATAAGCTAGGGCTATCAAAGCTGGAAAAAAATATTAGCTTCAGCCCACACTCCATACAAGTGTGTGTTGAGTAATCTAAGTTATGGAATATCATGCCATACATAGCACCTCACAGTTTGAATCCAAAAGTCTGAAAGCTAAACTTTTACCAAGTCTGAAACTGTTTGTGTGTCAACATGATTTCCCCAGGGGCGAAAATGCCACACCATGAAACTTTATCTCATGTGGAAAGTTATTTTTAAAAATCCGTCTGAATTTACTGCCAGGCTAAGTGTCTAAGGTATGCATGAAACATAAGTAAACTTTATATTTAGACTGAGTCCCTCTTATATATCATTATGTATGTACAAGTATTCCAGACTTCAAACATAATCTGAAATTTGTAATACTGTTGGTACCAAGCATTTCAGGTAAAGTGTTCTCAGCTTGTAGTGAATTGTCTGACTTTTTTTTTTTTGTACTTTTGTTTTCTCTATTTGTTTTTTTTTTTTTTTTTTACCGTTTAATATAGTTGGTTTCTCAGCAGTGGGTCCTGTAATTCAAGTAGAAATGGAAGTGCATATTTTTGTTTGTTTGTTTGTGTGTATATGGGGGTGGGTGGATTCTGGGGATTGGACTGGAGGCCTTGTTTGTACATGCCAGGCAAGTGTTTTGCAACTGAGCCAGCTCCTGGCCTCTCCTGTTTTTAGGTTTCTTATAAAAGTGTATTTGTCTCTAGAGAACATCAGCAACAGTAATGAGAAAAGAAAGTGTGTCTATGTTCTAGAAAGTGATGCAGATCAATTAACTGAGAGGCTTCCCGGCCCCAGCCTGTATTTACAGTCTCTGCCAACAAGGCTGCTATGGGTGCTCCCAGCTCCCATCTAGTGCTGTTTATTTTGGCTTTCCAGCAATTAGGTCTCAAGTCACCAGGTTCTCTGTGACCTTCTGTTGTTTTCCTTATTTTACATGTGCCTGCTTCCAAAGAACATGGCCAGGTAGTGTGTTTCCCTGTAGGAAGATTTTGAACTATGGGGCTGGCCATGTCTCAGGGACTCTGGCCTTCATCTGGGGTCAGGCAGCCTGGATGCCTGTCTCTGAGTGTGAGCTGAGGAGCTGTTTTAGGGCCTGGTACTTTGAAATCTCCCTCCACTCTCTGGTCTGTGGTGAGCCACAGATGGGCTAGGGAGGCCATGGAAAGGTTGGAGGTCAGAGGGTAGAGTCCGGGAAAGCCTGTAGTAAGGAGAGGGATCCTGGTGAACGCTGCAGTCTTTTTCTCATTAGGAACCGAGAGTAGCTTGCTTCTTTGGTTCCGGGGATGAAACTTGCCTCGGGTGTACCTTTTCCACTCTCCGGCATCTAAACTTCAGCTTCTAAGAATCGCACCATAGTTTTGGGTGGACTCTTGGACTCCTCTGGGTTTTTAACGGTTTTCTTTGATTCTTCATTAGCATTGACATCATCAGCCTTCTCTTCCTTTACAACCTTGGTTTCGATCATTTCCTTCTGTTGATTCTTGTTTGTGAAAGGGAAGGCCTTCACATACCTGTAGGAATACACATATATTACAAGGAGATACTTTAGGTGACACACATCACAACAAATAGGACTTTGTCTACCATGGGAGAGACTATCAACAGTCCCCTGAGTGCCTTTACTTCAAAGTGATGCTAATATAGGTATATTCAAATATATCACTCCCACATTTTTGGTGGATTCATTCATATTGGACAGTACCCATAGGCTGGATTTTGGGTGTCCTCATGACCCCCCCCCAAAAAAAAACCCAAGTCAAATACAGCCTAAGATTTCCCCTAAATGTTGACCTCTCCTTTTTCATTTATTGAGTTTGACGCCCACTGACCACTCTCTACTCTCTAGATGACATACATGTGCAAAGGTCAGGTGGTAGTGATGTCTAAAAGGGGTACCGTCTCCATTTTGACCAAATGCCAATAACAACCATGGAAGAGCACAAGCTAGTTGCACAGCAAAAGTGACAAGACCTCACCTTTTCACGTAGCAAACAGCCAGCACAGCTGCAGCACCAAAGAAGAGAAGAGCCAACACCAGCAGGGCTGTGGGGACACCTGGAGGGAAGACAGGGTCCGTTGGTCTTTCGCTTGCATGGGTGTGTCTGTGCATGCAATGATTCATTTTTACATAGGCTATAGATAAAAATAGTGCAGAATACCCTTCTTTGTGACTATTTTAATCTTACACACACATAATTTTATTTTTTGCCTTGTGTATGAGCGTGTGGGGGCAAGTTCTAAAGTGACATGGTCTAAATGTGGATGTCAGAGGACAACTTGTGGGAATAAATGCTCTGTTTCCATCATGTGGGTTCTGGGGATTGAACTTATGTTGTTGGGCTTTGGCAGCAAGTGTCTTTGCCCACCCAGCCACCTCACCAGCCCTCTATTTGCAATGTGTGTGTGTGTGGGGGGGAGTTATGTCTCCTTTGTCATTGCAGTGTGAAGAGTGGATTGCTTCTTGAAGCCCTTGAGATCACAGGTCCATGTGAGTAACTGGCATTTGGACTAAAGTCACATGTCATGAAGGTATGCACTTTTGTAAAAGTGAAAGTACAAGTTTTCAGCAGGAAGGCTCGTTTGTGCTCATGATGTGTCACCTGAGCCTTGATGCTCTTTACAGAGCTAGCTCTGAGTCTCTGGAAGCTGAGCTTTCATTTGTGCCTGGTGAGTGCTGAGTGCTCTGTCTGGGGACGAGCTGGGTGATGTGCATTGTATGTGGAATACAGTTGCTCGGGCCCATACAGACCCAGAAGACATTCACCTCCAAACCCAGCTGCTTCATTCTTGAATGCTGCTCCACTCTGAACAGATGCTTCTGTTTCTGTATCCATGGTGATGGGTTCCGTATAAACTTCCGTGATACAAATCATTTTTGTCTTCCGTGCCATGGAGGTCAAAGATGGAGGCCGGGTGGTAGCAGAAGCAGGTGTTGTAGAGTCTGGGGATGAAGCTGAGTAGTCATTGCTGCTGACGGAAAGCTCTGTTTCGGGTGGTTGAGTGTCAAACACGGGGTTGAATGTGGTAATGATCTCTGGAACACAGGAGTTAACCCAGGTGTCTGTCCGGAGAAAGACAAGGGAAAGGAGAAGTAAGCTTGGCAGCAGGACCTCACCAGGCCTCTCACTGCTGCCAGAACTCAGGTCTTGACAAGATTTAATCCCAGCACTTGGGAGGCAGAGGCAGGCGGATTTCTGAGTTCGAGGCCAGCCTGGTCTACAGAGTGAGTTCCAGGACAGCCAGGGATACACAGAGAAACCCTGTCTTGAAAAACCAAAAAAAAAAAAAAAAAAGAAAAAAAAATTTAAATCTAATCTCAGTTCCTTCCTTAGCATCCTGCAGCCCACTGAAAGTCAACGAGGCCCTCTGTGATCCCACTCTGACATCATGAGACTAGAAGGCCCCAAAGCTCGGGATTGCTCTCCAGGGCCTTGCCAGCCAGCCAGCCTCTCAGCTCTTGCTGCACTTTCTTAATCACTCTGGCTTTCTCTGTGATGCCTTTCCTACCCTTACAACTCCTGTCTGCTCTTAGCCAATTCTCCTCAGCTGTCAGGTTTATTACCGGCCTTTGCCAGACTTCTCTAGACTAGGTCTCTGGTTGCACATTCTTGTCCCTGACTGATCTTGTCATCTTGTTCTCATCATTTTGTCCCCCTCTGGATTGTCCGTGAACTGTGCCTACAGCAGGACACTAGTCTGATTTGATTATCATGGTCCTTCCTCTGTACCTGGCATATAGTATATGCTCAGTGAATCTTTGATAAAGAAGAAATGGAGAAAGATTAGAGAGAGAGAGAGAGAGAGAGAGAGAGAGAGAGAGA
>JADRCH010000134.1:2132098-2189653 GCA_019843965.1 Rhynchomys soricoides
AGAGAGAGAGAGAGAGAGAGAGAGAGAGAGAGAGAGAAAGGAAGGAATAACTGGGGGTGTACATAACATAACATAGCACTTTAGGACCAGATCTAAATTAGAATCTCTCTGTGCTCAGGGAGGGAGTGGGGAGGGAGGTATGGAATGTTTTCCAATCTGTTGGGGAGTTGCTAGGAAACATCTGTTGTCGTTTTCACTCTAGGCCGGCCATGGTACCAGGTGTTTAGCATTTATCAAGGCTTCATTTACACAGGAAGATGCTGAGGTTCATAGACATCAAACGCTCTTGCTCAACCACAGTTAGGAAATGACAGAGCTGCACAGTAGCTTACAATACAAATTTACATCTATTTTAAACCCCTGATTATTTATAGCAGTGGATGCCACTGGCCAGAATTGTAGATATGAAAGAAATAGTTTCATTAAGTTGATTTGCCTTTTAAAATTAAATGAGTCATCAGTTATGAGCATATGAAATACTGCCAATAAAATGTTTGACTCACTTGCTTCAAGTCAGTATTTTATTCTATTCGTGGTACTTTGAAAACAGCCTTGTTCCAATAAATATCATTGTTGATCTTTGTTGCCTTGAACCTTTAGTCCTGTTTCCCATTCTTTAGTATTTGCTAGGTTCTTCCCTCAGAGAATCAACATCTTAAAGAAAGGGAAGAAAACACAGAGAGCTCAATAGACACTGCTGGGCTTTAAAACACACAGGCACAAACAGTTCCTGCCTCTGGCGTGACTTAGGGTAGAATGTGGAAGGCCGATGGTACTTATTCAACAGATACTTACAGAGTACCATCTCCATGCCAGGCCTGTGCTCTAGATGCCAGAGACATAGTCCCTATTCTTAAGAGGCTTCTGAACCATTGGAAGAACAGAGATGATAAGAGAGAAATAAGCCACCGATCTTGGAATATTATAAATAGTGAAACAAAACTTAAACAGGGTATCGGTTAAACTGGTAAGGGTGGAGATGAAGGCTGCATCCTTGGCTAGGACGACGAGAGGAAGTCTCCTGGGGAGACAGTACTTAACCTGAGACCTAGTGGTCAAAGTGGCCAGTCACTAGAGATCTAGGACAGACACTGGAAGAAAACAAAAAGAGCAAGAGCAGGAACTCGACTGTGCTGAGCCGATTCGACGAACAAGAAACCCAGTGTGGCTGAAACAGAGCAGGGCTCATCTGTAGGGAGAGAACAGGATATCCTGGTCAGCTGGATGTGCATGATCCAAAAACAGAGAAGTGGGCAAGCATGGCCAGGTCAGGAAAATGAGCAGGAGCAGAGTGTGGCTCTAGAGAACAGTGTGAGTGTGACTGGCAGGAGAACAGCTGCAAGCAGGAGGCAAGGCTGGGAAGATAGATCTGGCCAGGATAGCAAGACTGCAAGTTAGCACGTCAAAGGGCTTGGAATTTACTCTGTAGGAGAGGACCTTTTTTACTGGGGTCCACAACCCTTTTAACCATATCCATGATTTTTTGTGTGCATTCTACTTTTATCTACAAAAGACATCACAGGCTACATACTACATTATGTGGGAAGTCGCCCAAGGCTGTGGAGCAAACAGGAGAGTAACAGTTACTGTGGAGGAGGGGGAGGGGAGGAGCCAGATTGCAGAGGAAGGGAGGATGTCCAGAAACAGAGAAGGAGAGTTCTTGCAAACTGCACAGAAATAAGAGAATATAGAAATGTCTGGTTCCTAAAACTTAGAAAGATTAGGAGGGGCACAAAAGTCCACCAATAGAAGGCAGGCGGAATAAATGACTATTCGGACAGCCACTTGAGCACATTAAAAACGTAACTATTAAGAATTAGAAACATCTCTGTGAGTTGATCCAAACTAGTTTCAAGGCTGTAAGTGGGAAAGCTATGCACAGAGTAGTGCATGGTATTCCAGCTTCTCTTCTGTGAGAAAAGCAAACCCTACCCCATGTGCCTTTCTTTATGTGCAAAACAGAGGCACAGGCAAGAAATGCATAAAGGTGGAAGGATTAGGAGCCGGGCCTCCCTGATTATTTTGAATAGCGGCATGTTGATGCTGTGTGTATTGGAGAAAACTGAAACAATAAAATTAACAAACCACACAGAGAACCGACCCTCTTCTATTCTTCTCAAATGGGATTCTAATCACAGTGGAGGCGGGGTCTGTCCAGTCTCTTCCACACCCTGGTCACCTGTCCTTGCAGGACTTTCTTCTGAAGTGGGGGAAGGAGGTGAAGCAATCCTCAGTTTTACTCAATAGATTTGTTTCCCAAAGGCACTCACTTTGCTATTTGGGAGCTGTGGTAGCACAGAAAGATGTGTTAGTCACCAAGAACTAAGGTTCTGCGTGTAGGGGAAGGTAGTTGAAGCGAAGCCAGAAAAAGTAAATTATTAACTTTGAGTTGGAGACGTCATTGGAAATGCACAGTTCACACACATGCATGTACACACGCATGTTCTCTCTTTCTCTCTCTCCTTCCTTCTCTTCTTGCTGAGACTCAGTGAGAATGCCACTAGTAATGTGAATAATTTGCATGCAGATCTTGGTTTCTGGTTAGCATTTTGCACCCAAAAGAACCAGAGGCCCATAGAGAAATGAACTGTTATCTCTCCACCAGGAACATAGAGGGTACAAAGTGAGCCTGGGCCTGTCTCACTGTTAAGGAAGCGGTAGTCATCTAAGACTCCCACATGCTAGGCTTGGAACATGCACAGGATGAAAGAATAATAAGTATAAAGTTTATTATAATGTGCTTGACACATTGAATACATCAAACGTCACACGCCTGTGGTAGCATATGGTGGAGGAAGTGTGTATCTACATGCATGCATGAGTGTATGTGTGTGAAAGACAGAGAGAGAGAGAGGGAGGGAGGCTAGCTAATAAACACAGAAAGGAGGACTGATTTAGAGAAATCAGTACTCTGCAGCCCCTATATAACACTATTTCCATCAAGGACCATAACAGTAGTTTGGGGTGAGGATATTTGCATGGTACTAAAATATCTTATGTAAGGTTACCTACTGACTACAAACAAGAAAACATATCCTTCTCACTTCATTTTAAATCTCTTAGTCACCATCGTGATCAAATAATCAAGGAAAAACCGTCAATAGGAACCATTGCCATTTAGTGCTGTTTGTTAGGCTGTGATCCCTACAACACACTACTCCCTACCTCATGCCTTGCATAGTGACCAGAAGTTGAAGAAGTTTCTAGACCTTCCAGGGTGTAGGAAGTAACACGGGCTGAGAGTACAACATAAACCAAAGCAGGAGGAATAGACGAGTCTGAGGCCCCTTCCTCTCTTCTGTTTAGTCAGAGAGATGGGCACCATAGCACGGTGCTGCCAGCATGTGGGGAAACAAGGCAGGACCAGCTTACAGGAATGGGGGTGATGAGGTAAGCAGGCACACAGATAACTAGCTCTTTAGCTAAGATGGGCTGGAGGGACAAGAAGGATGGAGACATCATCAGGGTGGAAGGAGAATCAGACTGCAAGTCTTGACTCTGCCAATAACTCCCTGCCCCCAAACATTCCCTCTGAACTGTTGGTGAGGGGAGGAAGCAGGATGGGCGTCTCTAAGATCACTTCTTATGTTAAAGCTCTCTGGTTCAGAGAATTGTTTGAATTCCTGGATCCAATTTTCCTGATGTTGGTTGGCGAACGTTATCTCTTAGCTCTTACAAATTAGTATTGAAATCTCTCTTGCATATATATGATAGTCATACATATAGGGCGACCACTAGCTAACCTTCAGGAAGTCAGACATACGCGTATATGTGACAAGAAGTGAGTCAAGTAGTACCTTCTTACCACACAGAGAACAACTAACAGGGTAGCAGTTAAACACTCTGAGAAATGGCATAGGAAAACCATTAGGTTAGGGCAACCAAGGCCTATGGGCAAGACCTAACGGCACCTGCAAATCAGTCCTGCACTCTAGGTTTCAACGACTGCCTTCAAAAGAGGAGATTGGTCCTTGTTCTCAAAATGTCAGGTGCAACATGTGAGTTATGTGGGACAGTGGAAAGAATGTGGTGTCAGTTAGACCCAAGCACAGCTCAAGTGCACCCTCCAGTGTTTGTGTGTTAGAATCCAACGTGGCAATGCCAAGATGTGATAGGACCTTTAAGGGGTGGAGCATAGCAGGAGGTCATGAAGGGTACTGAAGGAATCCCTGAGATCTTCTGGGACCCTACTTGGTGCTGGGATGCATTATACTCCTGCATCCTTCTGTGGCTTCCAATCTCAGCACATGTACCTCTTCTCTTACACATTCCTCCCTTTGTGGTGACATGAAATCCTCTCCAAGGTCAAGTTGCTGCTGTGCCATGACCTTGACTCTCCAGAAGTGCGAGCTATTCTTTCTTTCTTTATAAATTGCTCACAGCTGCAGGTATTTCATCACAGTCATGGAGAATGTCCAACACAGATACATAAGAGGAGTGGATTAAAGTTCCCATGGCTACATTTCCTTGTTTGTAGATGGGATGATAAGACTTCCTCAGTTCAAAGTTCAAAGTTCTACAAGATAGCTAACTTCTCAATTGCTTTGTCCTGAGGGATGCATCCATGCGTACAGACATCTGTTTATTTTCCACTTCCTGTTTGTCTTATAGGAAACCATGGCAGTGGAGGTAATAGCCAAGCCTCTGGAAACCCCTGTTCTTTTCCTACCATGCAGTCCTTGGTTTTTCCCCTAATATTCTCCTCTGAGGGGCATATTGCTCCCCACAGCCTGGTCTGGTAATACATAGATAACCCATGACTGCTTCTGCTGCTGCTCAGGGTTGCTCATCTCAGACAGGTCTCAGATCTTGAGACACCCAGAGAATGTGCCACATGAAGTGGTTTGGGGTCTGACTCACCAGATGAGTTGTGGCAATAGGCTCTGAACTTTTGGCTGGGGGAAGCATTCCAAATCAGGACACCTTTGCCATTCTTCCCACACTTTGGGTTTGAGAAAATCCGAGGGATGACAGAGAACTGTTCTCCAACCCATCCGTAGCTGTAGGAGGATACACATCAATTGAATGGATAGAAGTTAGAAGGCAAACATGTCTACCGCTACGTAGGAACCTGGCTTTAGTGAAGCTCTTTCTTACCTGCAAGTCTCAAAGCCTGATTTCTGAGCTGATGTCACCTGATCCTTGCTGGCCAGAGTCAGTCCCAGCATCTTACAGGCCTCCTTGGCTTCTGTGAAATTCATCTGTGGGTTTACATTTCTGCCCACAAGGGCGACGCCCATGATTCTGCATGTAGAAATGGAAAGGTCTGGAAAGAAATCATAAAGTCTTCAGTTTGCTTCTGGCCTTGTTCCCAGCTCTCGGGCTCTCCTTTCTCTCAGAGAATCATTGCCTTAACTCTGGTCTGTGAGGCTGGTATTGAACTTAGTTGTGATAATACAAGCCAAGAATATCCCTCAAGGACTGCCTGCTGGGTTAGATGCTTGTACTGCCTAATTGAGGCTGTAAATCTCCAGCTCTGGAGCCCATTGAGCACTCTGCACTAAGGAAGCTGCCAATCACACTAGGGCTTCAGTTATCAATCGGTCCCAGGCGTGGGGGGTCTAGGTGATTTAGATGCTTTTATTTTAAGTCTATGTAAGGAAGCCTCTGAAAGTTTAAGAAAGAACTCGGAGCTCTGGTTAACATCATAATCACTAGCAATACTCCAAAGTAACGTGTCCCTGTTTTGAAAGAGGCTGTCCATGTCCTTGCTAGAAGAGAACATGGTTCTCTGTTTCAGGTCCTTTCTGGCCATTGGAGGACAGGCTTACTCAGAAATTCCTGGAGGAGCTGGCAGGAAATCTTGTAGGGCAGGGAAACTAAATAAAGGAAGTTGAGTTTCAGCTCTCTGTAACTCTGAGAGCTTGAGTTTGTTACTTTATCTTTTTGAGCCCATTTCCTTATTTAGAATACAGAGAGTAATAATCTACTGGACAGAGAGTAGTGGGAGTTACCTGAGTTTTAACAGGACTTAACATCTGCCACATACTAGGTACTAATAGATAATAGTGTCATTTGGGCTTCAAAGCATTCTGATGTTATCCATCAAAGATAGATCTTCTTGGGAACATTGAGGTAATGGTACTTGTCAGAATATTTTTCTCAAAATCTAGTGGATTTGGGAGCTCTTTGGATACTTCTCTGGAACTTATAGACCTATATAAAATTACCATGTTATATTATATCCCTTATATTACCTTACTTTCATTTTTATAGATGAAAATCCATAAAAAGGCATTTTAGTCTTGTAAGCAGTGGGTAGGCAAGGCTCTGGTAGGGATGCCCAGCCTTTGGCCTATGGACCACACAAACTCTAAGATAGTCTAATGGTCCAAAATTGTAAGCTTACTTTAAAACTTGTGAAATTTTCTTGTGAGATCCTCTCATTCCTTCCCTTGCCCTCCCTCTCTCTCATGTGTTGAGCGTCATCTATGAAAGTTCATTTCAAAGTCCCAAACCTGTGCAGAACACTCCACGCCTCTCCTGATGTTAAGTGGCTGTTGGGATCTTGGGGGCAACTTAGGGTTTTCATCTGGGAAGTTACACCTTGTCAGGCTTTGTATTTGGAATTAAGTTAGGTAACTTGTACCTAGCAGAGCTTCAACCCATGGGAAACAGTCAAACATACAAATTTCATGCTTTTCCAATTTCATTTAGAGATTCTAATATCAAGCTGGGATCCAAGGTTACACTCCAGTCAAACCTTCCATAAGACTTTTTAGAAAATGTCACAGGTCATAGGAACAGTGTGTTCTTGGGAATCTGACAGGGCTGAGTCAATGCCACATGTTAGGATTCATTACCTGTGTAGCATTGGACAAAGCCCTGGGATGCACTGAGACTGGATTTTTTCCGCATAGGAAATGTTTTCTGACAGAAGAGTCAGTGAGACTCTACATATGCTCAATTCTGAATCTCTCTGTAGCAAGCCTTTTAAGAAGTTCCTGTATGCACCCACTCTTCACCTCAGCACCACTGAGGCCAGCTGGATGATGGCAACTTTCTGCTCTTTCCAAGAATTTAATCTCCTTAGGGAAAAAATTGCCATTACTGAGGATGAAGCAAATAGTGTGGTAGGGATCTAAGAGCTAGGGATGTGGCTCAGTTTGGAGTGCTTGCCTAGCATGCACAAAACCTGCAGTTCCTGCTTTGTCACAGCATAAGACTGAACATTACATACCTGTAATCTCTACATCTACTAGGTGAAGGTAAAAGGGATCAGGAACTCAATATCATTCTCAGCTACATAGTGAATTTGTGGTTAGCTTGGGCTACAAGAGATCCCCCAACAAACAAATAAACAAACAAAAACAAAACAAAAAAACCCTTCCAAAATAACTGGTATAATTGCCGAATTGTGGGGTGTGTGTGTGTGTGTGTGTGTGTGTGTGTGTGTGTGTAGCCTCCTGATGGCATTTCTAAGAGAACCAGGTTTATTTTAAAGTGACAATTCTGGTATTTGGGGGGGGGGCACAGCATAATCATCTACTCTAACCTCTCAGAAAAGTCAAATCTGGCAATATATAAATCTGAACATCTGATCCTGATATATCTCGTATTTCAGGGCATCTTCAGCAGAACAGTTTCTCTTTAATAAACTTGTTACTTCACTTGCCCAGGACAGTAATAAGTGGTTTGTGGCTTCAGTGTTTTTCCTACTATGCCAAATGAGATTTCCATGAATGCAGCTTACAAACACAGAAGCAACTGGAGTCCCTCCCTTCAGAGCTGCTGATGGTAAACATTTAAACCCGAATCTTCAGTTAGTTCCCTGCATATTAAATTTACTGCAGATTAAAACATCACATTCCACTAGTGGCAGAATATCCTTGCGATTAAAACAATTACACTAACAGAGTAGTATAAAGTGAGCAGGATGTAATAAAAGTTACCCAGTTTTCCTCAGACTTGATAACTGCCTTCAATGTTCATAAACTTGGCTTGCTTCTTTAATGAAATCCCTTAAAAACAAAAGACTTCCCATTGTTTTTAAAATCTCAAACTATTATCATTAAAAACTTCCTGTAACTCAAAATAAAATTCTAAGCAATGTAAAGGTGAATATGAGTCATTGGAGAGTCTACAATGCAGTCAAACCGCTCTGGCCAAGCAACAAGCCCCATTCGATCCGTCCACCTCACAAGTCTCCGCCATTCACAACGGTCCATGGTCAAGAGCAGGGGGAGCCTAGGATGCTTCCCAAGACCTTGTGTAGCCTCAGTTAAGAAACCTGGTAAGACACCTACCTTGCACTTGGATGGCACCTTGGACTGGGTGCCTAGTGGTCCAAATAGAGGCGAGGAGTAACACCAGGCTAAAGTGCTCGAGCATTGCGCAGATCCCTCTGGAACACTGTGGCTGGCCACCCGCAGTAAGGGAGACAGATGCTCAATCACCAAGCTGTATGGAGAGTTCTGGAAATATGTTGAGGATTTCCCTGCTTTCAAGCTTCTGATTTGTCAAAATCACTGGAGGAAATGAGTGACATCCCTTGAACGCCCAGGCTGTACTTTGTGGATGGCTTTCTGGAACATTTAGCTAATGCTGACTCAGAAAGCACACAAGTGAGGAAAGCAGATAGCACTGTGTCAGCTGCTGAAGATTTCCCCAGTTCCCATATTTCCCTGTGGGCTCAGTTCCCACACTCTCCATTGTGATGCATTGTGGAGCCCATTCATATACTCCCGTACCGTGACTGTCTCTGACTCTAAGAGATTGAAGATGGATTGTGTTTCTTTCCTTCTTACAGTCAGTACCCACCACTTCTCCAATGCATTGTCTTCTAATGTGCAAGGAGATAATAGTGAGGCTCAGGATAGTGAATGCTTGTTAAAACACCACTCCTTCCTTTGGAACATTTTACATACACTGGACAGATCAACATTGCTAGAAGATTCATTTTTCAGAGAGACGAAACTCATAAAAAGTCTTATCTAGGGCTGAAACAATGGCTTAACAGATAAGAGCATAAGCTGCCCTTCCGGAAGATCTGAGTTTGGATCCCAGAACCCACACTGGGCAGCTCATAACCACCTGTAATTCCAACCCCAGGGCATTTATATCATTTTCTAATTTCTGTAGACAACCACACTCATTGCACATACCAATTCATAAGCATGCATACATATTAATAAATCATTTTTAAAATTTATAGCTAAAAAACACAAGTAACAAACCATTTATTTTTAAAACTTAGACACTTTGCACCTTACAAAGGAGTTTTGATTTGTATAACAGTGATCACCACAGGCATTATTGTCTCATGGCTCCCGTAGTTCTTTTTGCTGGATGCTGGTGGGACTCAACTCAGACTCCAACGTCTTCAGCTGACATACATGAGAGACAGCCATACTGTGTGAAATCAGAATGCACACTGTATCTCCAAATGGGATTTTCAGTGGTTCTTCTTCAATAATTACAATTGGGGCTTTGGAGTCATGCCTGGAGCAAAGGCTTGTGAGTTTTCTTCAAAAGTAAGTGTCCTTTATGGGAGTGGTATTGTCTATTCAAAGATTCATTTTTATTTTTTTTAATTAATGTGTATGTGTGTGTGTGTGTGTGTGTGTGTGTGTGTGTGTGTGTGTCCATGTGTGGCTATGTGCACATGAGTGCAAATATCTAGGGAGGCCAAAAGGGTACCAGACCCTAAAGAGTTGGAGTTACACATAGTTATGAGCTGCCCAACATGGGTGCTGGGAACTGAGCTCAGGTTCTCTGCAAGAACAGAACTTAGTTTTGTCCAGACTGTTTAATTCAACACACGAATCACATGGATAGCTAGCTCTACTTAATTGCACTGGCAACAGATTTAGATATATGTGCAGAAAATGCCAATAATGAAACTCTATTCTTCACAAACACTGAGAGCTTCTAGGAAAGCAAGGAAATAGCCCCTGAATATCTCCAATATAAACTTGTTACTTGTTTGCACACAAGCCCTGGGCATGGCATGAGAACATGTGACTCTAGCACTGTAGTTGCAGAAAAAGAGGAGGGAACATGTCCTTTAAAAATCATCCTTAATGATTAGCATCATGATAGAAAGAATAAATCATCACAACAAGAAGGGAGAGGGGACAGCAGGAAGGCAAAAATTAACTGTAGAAGGCAAAGCATCTGAGAAATAACTTAGCAACGAGACGACAATGGCTTTTATAAAGAAAGGACAGACTGGAGCTTCTTGGATAAAGGGGGTCTGAATGATTGTACCAGGACTAAGCAGTGAGTCTCGACCCATGTGAGAGAATTTAGCCACTGTTAAATATGACTAGGAATAAATATTGCTTTCAAGATAGGCTCTTACTGTGTAGCTAAAGCTAGTCTAGGCCTTTTTATTTTAAAACATGACAAGTTTATACATGTAGATAATGTGTTTTGATAATAGTCACCCCATCACCTTCTCGTCTTAGCCCCTTCCTGCCCCTCCTCAACTCTTTCTTGCCAGCAAGCCTCCCTCCTATACTCGTGTCATTTTCCTATAGCCCACTGAGTTTAATTAAAATTGTTTACAGGGGCATGGAAGTAGAGCTGTTTGCTGTACCATGGACAACTTAGTAGTGGCTAATTTCTGAAGAAAAATTGATGACTTCTCCTCTGACAGCCATTAATTGCCAATAGCTTCTCATGAGCAATCTTCCCTGGCTGGGATGGAACGTGATGGAATCTTAGCCCACATGACCACAGCTGCTATGCTTCATCATGCCCCAAAGACAGGATCCCACACTGCTCTTTCTAACTACGGCTCTTATATTCTTTCTGCCCCCTCTTCTACCTGTATTCTTTGAGTCTTGAGGTGGGGGGAATGGGGTGAGGAATGGTATAAACATTCTGATTAGGTCTGAACACTCAGCAGCCACCTAGTCTTGGCATTCTGGGCAGCTAAGAGTCTATGTTTAAGAAGTCTACCACTGATTGGAAACTTGACTGGAACTTACTGTCTCTCTAACACTAATAATCCATGTATCCTGGAGCATATTTTAAGAGTGCTTAAATTCTCTGGGCCCCAGTTTTCATTGCCTGCCAAACGATGAGGTTACAGGAACTTAAAAATAACAGTACCTCTATGGTCCTAGATAAAGATTATTTCTAAGAAATATACAGGTGGACAAATATATTACTCACTGTAGTCTGACTGCTGTAACTAACAACCCCACAACTCAGTGGCTTGCTTGAAAAGTCTATGTGGTGTCCTGATGGCTGACAGGTGGTGAAGGTGGGAATCGTGGATGTGAATACTGAGGACTCCACAGCAGTTTTCTCAGAGAGAGAGGCTGCTTCAGCCTGTCTTCTAGTATCTCTTGAGTTTTCTTCCTGGATCTCCACAGTAACCAGCAACCATGTAGATAATGATGCTGAAGAACACTTTCAAGGCCAAGCCTGGGATATGTCACTCCTGTTTCTAGCTGAACAATCAGAACTTAGTCACATGTTCCCATCTAACCTGATTAAGAAGTTTTAATTCAGCTATGTACTCCAAGAAGAAAATGAGTTGGTGAACATGGAATGGGCTGTGCTTGAGTGTTCCTACCTGGTCACCCAATATTCAGCTCACTATTTCTTCTTCTAGCAGAAAACAATACATTTCTCAAGGGAGGCACTCAGGGTCCTAGGCTGCACAGAGTCCATGATCTCTGAGTTACCCCTCATCTTAGTTATTTTTCAATTTCAATGATAAGCCATGACCAAGGCAACTTATAAAAGAAACCATTTAATGGGAGTTTCAGATGGTGTGTCTATGACCATCATGGCAGGGAGCATGGTGCTAGAGTAGTAGCTGAGAGTCTGCATCCTGATCCATAGGCATGAGGCAGAGAGAGCTAACTGGAATGCCATGGGCCTTTTGAAACCTCAAAGCTTGCCCCTATTGATATACCTCCTTCAATGAGGCCACACCTTCTAATCCTTCCCAAACAGTTCCACCAAACTGGTGACCAAGTATTCAAATAGATGGGTCTATGGAGGCCGTTCTCATTCAGACCACTACATGCTCAATACTCCAATTAAGTATAGCTGTGGCAATTTGTAGTTTGGTGATCTATGAGTTTAAAAGGTTGTATACCACTCCCCATATGTACTGGTAAGGCAGGATCTGGATGATCTCAACGAAAGTTCCCACTCATCAAGGGGAAGCATAGAATCACAGCAATTTCCAGGCTTAAGTGGTCCAGTAATGCCATAATGAAGATCATTGCTGTGGATGGGATGCTGTTTGCATGTTATTCAAGGGTCCAATGTGGTTAAATGCTAGATCTCCTCGGTGGTACCATGTTAGGAAGAGGAGTCTAGTGGGGAGTTTTTCTTGTGCAGTTCCTTTGAGAGTTCTTGTGAGAGGGTTGTTATATACAGAGCAAGCTTAGCTTGGTTACCCCCTTCTCTCTGCTTTTAGCTTTCACACATGACTGCCAGCTCCAACACCCACTCCTGTCACTGCCATTTGCCCTTCACTAGGAGTTCCTTGTCAGAACCAAACTGACAAAGGCACCATGACCTTGAATCTTCAGCACTGGGAACCAAATGAACCTTTTCTTAAACTGAATGTGGTCATGCATGCCTGTAATCCCATCACTCATAGGGTAGAGCAGGAGGATCATGAGTTCAAGGTCAGCCTGCACTACAAAGTGAGACTGTGTCTCCCAACAAACAAACAAACAAACAAACAAACAAGGCCTAGGGGACCATTGAGGTGATTCAGTAGGTAAAAGTGCTTCTCACTGAGTCTTAAAACTGAGTTCAATCCCCAGGGCCTACAGGGCATAAGGAGAGAACTGACTCTCACAAGGCAAGAACTGGATACTCTATCTTAAGGCTAACAGTCCCATAAAATGTAACACATCAGCAAGAGTTGTATCTCACAGTCAGAAGCTACAGGAGCTGCAGGGTGGCCATTGCCAAATTGATCAACTCTAGACTCATCTAGGTCCTAGACTCTAAGAGATGAGCCTCTCGCATGCCTATAGTGAATTATCTAGATTAAGGTAACTGAGGTGGGAAGACTTGCCCGCTATGGATTGTGCCATTGTTTGGGATGGGATCCTGGACTGTATGAAAAGCAGAAAGTAGGCTGAGGACATTCATCTTCTGCTTCCTGACTACAGCTGAAGTGTGACCAGCTGCCTCTAGCTCCTGCTGCCAGAATTCCCCACCACAACAAACTGTGCCATTGAACTGTGAGCCAAAATAAACCCTTCCCCATTAGGTCGGGTTTGCCAGGGTATTTTAGCAACAGGAAAAGTAACAGACATCTCTGGAGTCACATTTTAGAAATGTTACATATTCTAGATTAGATCCTGATTGTGTTTTCTGGGAGAAATTCAAGTCTATAGTTCTCTGTGGATCTAATTCAGCCTTGGAGAAAGATTAGGGTTCAGCTCCACATAACAAAGAGGCTTTTGACTTCTGCCAATGGTTTGGAAATGTGCATTTATTTTCAAACTCAGCTACGTGACACTCTGCCACACCTACCTGTGTGAGGCTTAATAGCATTAGGGACTGACAGCTGGTGACATGTACGTCCAGTGTCTCCCTTGCCATACCCTCTTTCAGGCTGCACAAGAGACAGCTCATATGGCTTCATGGCTAGAACGTGAAGGTCCTTTTAGGAAGTGATGTCAGTGGTGATGCAAACACATCCTGGGCAATGGAAGGCTGGCAACCAGACTCTCAGGCTTAAGCAGAAAAGTCAGCTTTCAGGGGCACCTTGAGTGGGAACTTTTATTCCATTTCACAGTTACGTCTGGAAACACAAGGCTGGCTTCCATGTCACTGGCCATGTGTGGCAGCAGCTGTGTCTGCTCCAAGTTGTTCCTTGCTTTCCTGAAAGGGTAGACCAACAAAGTGTGTTTTCAGCCATGCCATTCCAAATATGGGTATTCTCTTTGGAGAGGTCCTTTTCCTCAACTGTTCTTACAGCTGGAGCAGTGTGGTTGCTGGTCTGTGCCTGAGGACTCCTGCAGGCTTTGGAGGCCAGTGGCGATGCTGGAACAGTTCACTCGTGTTCTCCTCAACTCTGTCTCACCCAGAACAGGGGTGGGACATTGCAGCCAAGTGGACAATGGGCTCACTCAGGCTGGATCTTCTTTTGCTATGGGGGTGGGCTGAGACTGGACACCTCCCATCACAGAGTCCTGCCTAACAGCTGCTCTCTCTTGATTCCCTGTACACCCTGGCTTTGTCTTGGAGGTGCTATGGAGTTAAATCTCCTTCAGCTGTATCTAATCCCTTAGAAGCCTCTAGGTAAGCTCTACCCCTACCAGCAAAATCCCTCTGCCTGACTCTGAACCTCATTACCTTTAATGGCACAACCTTGGATCTCTCTCTCTCTTCTCTCTCTCTCTCTCTCTCTCTCTCTCTCTCTCTCTCTCTCTCTCTCTGCCATTTTCTAGCCACTGTAAAGGCATTTCTTCAAAAGCGGTATTTTAAAGTGAGGCATGTCTCTCTGAAGGGACTGATTGCCTGGAGTCAGGTTCTTGAACTTGAAAATGGTGTTGCTATAGTCTGATTTCATTCTTGCTCTCTCCCAGAAAGATAAAAATAAGATGAGACCATGAATCAGTCATGGCAGCTTTCTCATGGGACTAGAAATCATCATGAACGTGATGGTACTAGGCCACCTCAAAACACCATGTGTTCTAGGCTTCTCTCCACCTTGATCATTTACTTGTTCTTTTAACCAACATTAAATGACTCTCTCCTAAAGGTTTGTCATGCTAGGTACCTAGACAAGAAATGGTAAGACATAGTTCTTGAGGGAAAAGATCCAGGGAGAAAATGTATAAATAACTTAGACAGTTCAATGGTTAAAATTTAACAAGTGCCAGAAGCACTAAGTAGGGTGCCACCCACTATGTTGGGTATGCAAGAGTGTGAGAAGAGGTCACAGAGGCTGTATAGAGGGGTAGTGCTTACGCTTGGTCCTCAAGAGTGGCGAGAAAGGAAGGAGAACAATGGCAGCAAAGATGCTTCTGAGTTAGAGGACAATGGGAGAAGCAATGTCATTTGGGAACCATGGCTGGATTGGAGCAGTTAAAGGGCCAGCTGGGGGAGCAGTATCAGACTGGAAGGCACCCAGCTGGTGAAGGCACCCCCAGGTGAAGGGTCAAGAGTACAGTCTCTGGAGCCAGACCACTATAGTTTAAATGACTTACTTACTAGCTATATAGGCTTAACAAGTTGAATCACTGTATGTATGCATATGCACATGCATGCACTAGTGTGTGTGTTTGTGTGTGTTTGTGTGTGTGTGTGTGTGTACACTCCTGTATCATTTATGCTTCTATTTCCCTATTTGAACATGGAGAGAGTGAAGTCTATTTCAGGTTTTGTTTTTCTTGAGGACTAATGAATTACTGCCTATATAACACAGATGGTTTTTGGATCACAATTCATTCTACATGAGCGATAGCAACAAAAACCATGAAACAGAAAAGCAACCACAAGAGAGGCCCCATCTCCAACTGAAGAGAGCTGATTGAAGGAAGTCACCGAGCAGCGTGGAGAGCCGCCATGCTGGAGGTGGACGCACTGCCTTCAGCTTGATGCTGAACAGGTCCTTGGAAGGACACATTGGGGTTGGAAATATCATGAAACCCGTAGTCCCAAGGTGCAAGGCAGAGTGAGAGTCTGGAGTGCAGGCACACCTTTTCTTACCCAAGAGGTGGGTTAACTGTGTAGGATCACCTTTAAATGGAACAAGCAGCCAAGGAACAGACTGTGCCAAACAGCAGCTCCAACCTGGCATATGAGGTGGAACGAAGACATGACTTCTCAGGGGATTCAAACGTTTTCCGAGTGTGTGGAGGGCTCACTGTGTTGGTGCCTGGTGACTACTACTTCATTCCTAGTGAAAACCAATTGGTTGGCATGACAGGGGTACCACTGAGCAGAGCACACTTCCGGAGAGTGGGTGTCTTTGTGCACAAGCATGTGTGTATTGTCCATATGTATACAGATTCATTATATATTAATTCACATCTTCCTGTTTCCTTTCTAGCATGGGACTAATTTTAGCATGTGTATTTTTATGAGAAAACTTTCTCACTCTCTGAAAAGAAATGGTGATTCCGAAAGGGAGAGAGAAGGCGTAAGGATGGTTGTGACACATAAGAAGGAAGTGGGACAATATGTTGTGACTGCAAGTCTGAGCCTTATGGTCAGTACTGGCTGCTAAGTACAATTCTTACTGACCATGAAACACAGGGAGGGAAAGGGGGAAAGTAGGCTTCTCATTTTTCCCTGAATGGGATTTTAGTTCTCCCAATCCATCTGAGCCAGGGGCAGGACTCTTCCTTTGAGCTAGAGTCCTTAATGAAGGTCACTTCTTTGTTAACCAGATACTTTCCCAGAGCATGATTTAATCTTTTGTTGATCTCTTCAAAGCATCAGGCTATTGTGAGTAGCTTCCATGAGTGACAGGAGAGAGCCTCCTTGTTCCCCAGTGGGATGGATGGCCACATGTGCAAACCGGGCCTGACACACTGTACTTAGGAGCAGGGTGTTGGGGTGAATGCACTAGAGCAGGGCATGGCTAAGGAGTCCCATGTCCTACTGCTCTGCTGGCAGCTCTTGCTGGAGTCCTGAGCTCCACCAGGAGTCCCGCTGGGAAGCAGAGCAGGTGGATCTCCCAGGGGGCCCATCAGACTGCTCTGTGCAGGAGTTATAGGAACTGTAGAACCCAAGCACAATACTCAAGACCAGCATCACTGCAGCCATCATCCAGATCACTTGCCAGTGTTGACACAATTTAGGATACATGACTTGTAGGAAGTGGACCAGTTCTTCAAGTTTGCTGTCAATAAAGTATAGATAGAGAGATTAGTATACTGGGCACATATCTAATGCCCAGACCCATAGTTCCCTGCCTGGGGATACCTTCTATACTGTCTAAAGCAGTGGTACTTAAGTTCAACTATATAGAGTACCACCTGGTAGATCATATTCAAAATATCCCAAGCCTTCTGAATGAGAATCCCACAGTTAACGTCTAAGAATCCCTGGGTGATTTTGGTGCCACTGGTCCATACTGTGGGAGGCTCATGCAGATGTTTGTCAATCTCTTTATCTCCATCCTTTTCTTCTCCTACCCTCTCCAAACCCTGTTCTCTCCATTTCTTCCTCTTTGTCTGTCTCTCCCTTGCATCTCTCTCCTCAATTACCACATTCCCCTTGCTTATTTTCCAACTTTCTCCCAGCCAGCCCTCTCTCTTTTCAGCTTAGTAAAAAGACATTGATCAGAGTTCCATCCTAAAGCTTTCTGGAGACATCCTCCACACTTTAAGCAAGCTATATTTTTCTCCTGTGTCTAAGTCCAATCCTATGATTTGCAAAGCAAGATTATTGAGGGTTACCAAACCAAAAAGGTGAGGAGAGTGACTGAGGGCTTCCTGTAGACCTCGAGTCACAACACAGATGCTGACGTGCTCGGGTCAGCTGCCTGGCAAGCTTGAAGCTTGAACAAAGAGCTGATAGGAAGTAGAAGGTTTGCCATGGCTCAAAATATTCAGCAAATGCTCTTCCAAGAAAGGGGCCAGGTCCTTGGAATGCTTGCCTTGGATGCCAGGGCCACAGGGGACAGTAGTTGGTCCCTTGTCCGTGTGGGGACCCCATCAAGACATTCTAGCTGTAAACATCATTATATGAACTTGAAGTGGACCAATTTTAGCTGTACAAGCCATTACATGACAGCTTAGTATATTTGCTTCTGAGAAAAATCATTGGCTACTTATGCAACTATTCGAAAGGGAGAGACTAGAATTACAAGCTTTCTTCTTTCTAGCCCTATTTATCTTTGCATCTTAGTGGGATACAGCTGGAATCCAAAATGGAGTCATTTTTCAAGCTCTATTTTTGTGGTCCACAACAGGCTGCTGGTGTGTTGAGAAGCCCACTCTAAATCCATGCTTAAAGATTTAATTTTTTTAATTATGTGTGGGGAGGACAGTATACACACTAGAGTGCAGGAGCTGGAGGCATCAGATTCCCTGGAACTGGATTTACAGGAGGTTGTAAATTCAGATCCTCTACAAGAGCATGGTGTGCTCCTAACTGCCAAGATGTCTTTCTAGCCCCTAAATCAGTCCTCAGTCTACAAAAGAGCAGGTCAAGATCTGGGTGCATGATCTTTAACTGGTCACCCAGTTTTTAGCCCATAAGAGAAACTGGAAATAAAATTAGGTCAGAAATAGAAATCCTTTGGGTCAATTTTTTGATGACTAAAGCTTCTGTTTCCTGCGCATTACTGGCAAAGTAAAGGCACCTGCTTAACTTCCATTTCAACTCCATACAAGTCTAAATCAGTGGTGAGAAAAAACAAACAAACAAGCCAGTTTTATGCTACATATTGTGAATCTCATTTGTATTCCATAATAATGCAACAGACTGCTTTAAGAAGATGTTGGTTTACTTCTCCCAAAGTTCCTCAAGTGATCAACATTTATAACAGATTACTTTACTACGTATAAGAAAGAAAGAAGAAACTTAAACACAGAGACTTGTAGTTTGAGTTGAAGCCTTTAAACAAGGGGCTAGTTGCTAGGCTTACTTAGTTCGGTGATTTTTATTTATTTCTATATTTTAAAAATTTATTTAATTTGTGTATGAATGTTTTGCCTGCACATATGTATGCGCACTATATGCATGTCTGGTTCCCATGAAGGTCAAAAGAAGGCACCAGTTACTCTGGACATGGAGTTAAGACAGTTATGAGCCATGATGTGTATGCTGGGAACTAAATTTGGGTCCTCCGCAAGAGCAGCAAGTAGGCCATCTCTCCAACCCTGATTTTACTTAAAGTGTATAGAAACTCCTCTCTGTGTGTGCGTGTGTGAAAGATATATATAGAGAGAGAGGGGGAGGGAGGGAGGGAGGAAGAGGGGGAAAGAGAGAGAGAGAGAGAATACACCTATGGATGCACATGAAGGCAGGAGAGGACCTAGGAGGTTTCTCTCTATTCTCCCCTATCCCTTTGAGGAAGGGTCTCTCCTTGAACCTGGAGTTCATTCATGTTTGCTTAGGTTTCTAGAAGTCAGCAAGCTGCAGTGGTCTTCCTGTCTCTGCCACTGCTGGAGCTGGAGTTACAAGGTGTGCACAGGATACCTGGCTTGCTATGTGAGTGCTGGGGTCCAAACTCCAGTCCTCATGATTGTGTAACAAGTGCTCTTAACAACTGAGACATTTTTCAGCCCACATGGAACTCTTGGTAACTTCTGCTTGCTAGTGAAGTGCCAACATCTCACAGAGGTCTCACACTCAAGTGAAGGCTCCTGCAGGCAACTCTGGCTCTAAGGGATTCCACAATGGACTGAGAATCATTTGGCATTAAGCATGACAGCTCTTGGGACCAGTCTGGCTTGGGTTATGGGTGAGAGAGGGACTTTATGACAGTGGGTGTGCAGTTTATGTGATAAACATGAAGATGGGCTGAGTCTGACAAAGCAAAGCTGTACTTCTATGCTGAAGGCTAAGGCCCTTTGGAGGGCCTTGCTCTGGTCTTATATCAGTCATCTGAGGACATTATCTCCTCAAAACTTTAAAAAAAAAATTCTAATCAGGCATGAAGGATGAGAGTCTGAATGAGGCCTCTACAGGTCCAGGTGCTGCAAATGGCCATTGTCCAGTGTTGCTTACAAGCTGGGCAGAAAGGGACCCAGGAAAAGACTGGCTTCCCTGAGCTTTCATGAGACAGGAGGAGGCTGCTATTTGCCCACAATTGAGTTAGCTACATAAGGCCTGTGCTTTGTAAGCTAGACTGTTTATTGTACCTGCTCTGTTTATCTCTCTTTTGTTCTGTGTGTGGAAGTGCTGGAGATTCTAGCCTGTCTTGGATAAATTCAAGGTGCCAATGGAAGGGCTGTGTCCAGGCTTGGGCTTGACAAAGGCAGCCTGATGGTCTGCAAAATAAATACAGATGACCCCCAAGAAAGAGGAGGACCCTGATGCAGTTGCTTGGAGTCAGGATTGTGCTTCCATGGTTCAACTTGAGGCTCTTTCACTAGAGAAGGTGGTGTAGCTGGCACAGGCATGTTCACCATGAGGAAGCATTTTTCTTGGCCCTGTGCAAAAGCTCTTCCTTTGACCATAGGGTTGACCAGGGCAGGCTGAGCCCCCTCCTGCTGGTTGTATCTTCCACCACTGGGCTCTGTCAATGGCATCTACGGGCTTTGAAATACAGTTATCATCTTTCCAGTCTTTACTTACTACCTTATTCATTACATGCAAGTAGGTTTTGGAGCTTGCCAGCAGGAGGTTCAGATCACAGGCACTGTGTCTGAGGTCAGGGGCAGATGATCCTACAGCTAATGGTTTTGTCTGGAGAAGTTCTGGACAGAGCCAAGGGGGTCTAAAAGAAGATCTCAGTGAAGTGTTCCAAGATTTCTGTAACTATATTTGGAAAAAAAAACAAAGCAAAACTAAGGTCTTCATGTACTAATAGAGACAGTTGGACAGAATATATGAAATTGGGGCTTTTCTAAAAAATCTAGGGTGTTGATATGGTCCTTAGAGCAGTGTATGCTTCTTCTTAGGGATAGTTTATTCTGTCCTTAAACACATTCCTGTGTGGGATAGTCCTGGCTTGGGTAGGGTTATGACTTCATTACATGGAACACCCTGCAACTAGACAAGGCTATTTCTGTTGCTCTTGGGGATGTATCTCATGGAAGAGCACTTGCTACAGTGTGTGAGGTCTGGGTTCAGTCACTGATGGCAGTTTTGTCTTCTTTTGTTTTTAATATACTGTTCTGCATGGTACAATGAGACCTACACCTACAGAGAAGCAGGAACACAGACTTTACCTCTCTGTGTTCCATCTCTGTTTCCGATGGTTAGAAGGAGATATCTTGAAACAGAAAATATTTCATTTCTAACCTAAAGTGAAGATACCATGCAAATGGCCAAGTGTTTGGTTGACATAGCAGTGTCCTGGTAGAGACTGAACTTTGTCACTGACCTAAATTTGTTCCCGCCTCACTGCTCCCTCTGCTTCCCTTCACTGTTCTTACTTTTGTCCACACCCTTTCTAGGAATTCAGGCCAGCTCCTTTGATCTAGACTCATATGGTGGAGGCTGTGGAGTGGGCTGACCAGAGCTTGGCTGGGAGTCCACTGAGAGTCTCTTTCCCTTTCTCAGCTCCTAGGAACTATGAATGGCTCTCTGCCTTGTCCATGACTGCCTCTGACCCCTCAGCTTCTGCAAATATGCCACTGATAACTTGCTTTTCTCTACTTTCTATAGTTATTGCCTTCTTGAGATCTGCTAGCCAAGAATTTGAGTTCTGTTGGCCAATAATTTGGGCCCTAGACCTAGTGCCATGCAGGGCTGGAGTTTCCATCCATTTGTGCAGTTAAATGACTTGCAACCCATTTGGGATCCAAGTGTAGGCTTCCAACCTGCTTCTCTGGTCCTTCTCGGCCTCCTCGGTTTCTTCTACCTCTTCTGGTTCTTCAGGACTCTCTGTCTTCTGTTCTTCTTCCTCCTCCTCCTCCTCTTTCAGGTCTTGAAGTTCTTCAGTCTTCTTTACCCCTTCCTGGTATCTGGAGGGCAAAAAGGAATGATTGAGTCTGAGAGGGCCAGACACAAGACATTCTTGCCTGAGTCCCTGGGTGAGGGGACTCAAGAACCCCAGTCATTGCACAATTCCTGTGGCTCCATACAACAGGAAAAAGCTGGGAAGCACTGCTGAACTGCAACACGACTTATGTCAGTAACATTTCCCCTCACTCCTCAGCCATCCTTCCTGTTTATGTGACAGTGTGACAAACTGACTAGGAAAAAATGTGGGACAGGGTCTACTGCTGGTGTTATTCTATAAAACATTCCCCAGAGATAAGATTGTATTTTCCCTGTGGAACCTAGGAGTTTAAACTTTTAGGGGGCCCCTCATCTCAGGATATTGGGGTTTTTCTCAGACATGCCGGGGCTTGACATAGGGAGGTACCCAGAAAATATTAGCAGAACCAATGGAGGGATTTTGCTCTCTTATTTTCAGGGAGAACTTCTCTTAAAGGCCCTTGTGATTCTTGAGATCACATATTCCATGAATACAATATGCTCACTTGTCTGGCAGTCAGGTGTCTAACTTCATTAGTTTGAGTGTAACACCTCCACCCATGGCTGAGTGACTGCACACAGATGTCATGGGGCTCTGTGCCTCAAACGTTCATGGGGCACCATGCTAGGTTAAAGGTGAGTTTCTACCTTGAGTCCTGGGCTTTTGACCCTGCTCAGTGCTCTCTCCCAGTGCCTGATAGCTGGCCCTGGTTGCTAATACAGCTCATTTACAGATAGGCAAGAGTGGAAGTGGTGGAACAAGGACAGGAAGGAGGAGCCCCAATTTATACAGAAGACCAGGGCAATTCTAGGAAGCTCAGTAGAAGGTGTCCTTGGACACTGTTGGCAATTATATGACAGATCTGCACATGTGTCAGGAAGCCTCAGGTAGCACCAAGAAAAACTTAGCCTAGGCCCTTGATGTTTAGACATTTCTAGGCAGCAGCAGCAGGCCTGAAAGAGAGGAGTCTAGTCAAGTCTAGCCATTGTCTAAGCACATCCTGTGTAGGCGCTCTTCACTCAAGGAGAGGCTTTTGGCCCATTGACTGCTTCCCCAAAACTCCTCAGAAGCAAGCCAGGGTGTGGGAAGCTCTCTTCTGAGACCTGCCAGGTGCCCTCGGGGTGGAGAGGTCTGACTCACCCTTTGGTGTAGGCTTCTTCCTCTGCTCTGGCCTTGGCCTCCTGGCTTCTCTGCTCCAGGCAGCTTGGGAGTGGCACAGGGGCACACACTTCACAGTTAGCCTCTGCATTTGTCTTTCCACTGTGAGAGGAGGGAAGTGCAGGGCATCATTGCAGGAAGAGATTGCACATCTGCAGACAGAACCATATCTTTGGCCTGGTTCCTGATTCAAAGAGGAAATTCAGGCTCTTTCACTGGTGTTTGGGTTTTAAAGCATCTACCTTGAGATGAGATTTCATAAAGACACAGGTCATGAATCTTCCTCAGACTACTGAGGAGGCAGACACTACATCGGCTTCTTTAGCCTGGTGTCCCCAAATCCAACTTTATGCCTATTTAAGGAGGTGCCGTGAGTGGACAGGCAAGTGTCACAGGTGACTGAGCACTGCTATAAGGAGACAGACGGAAGCATCATAGGCTGCCCTGTGTCTTGTGACTTTCACTTATCCCTTCAGCTGTGCATTGAGCATGAAAGCTTTACAGGTACAAGGCCATATAGAGTGTAAGAAGGAAGAAAGAAACCTCGGGTTTTTTTTAAAATGTAGAGGTATGCAAAAAGAAAAGGTAATGATATCAATTATGAATTATAATATTTATGAAAGAAACTATTCAGTGACAGAAAATGACAAAGAGAAGATGGTCACAAAAGACCTCTCTGAGGTGCTGAAATTGAAGCCTCAGCCTCAGAGATGAGATATGTATGCAGAGATTATCTGAGGCAAGAGATGGAGGATAAATAGACTGAGATGCAAGGGATGCTGGGAGACCCAAGTTCCTGAGAACAATCAATATGGCAGGAGCTGAGTTTGGAACACAATAAATTGTCATGCATATGAGATGTCCAAGAACAGATGTTGGGTGGACAGTTGGAGATGCCCAAGTGAGGCAGAGATGAGTTCTTGGCTAGAGATCGTCACTTGCTGTTATAGGAACATAAAGAACAGATGGTGGCTTGAGGAGGGAGGAGCAGGATAAGACAGAAATAGCAGCTAGAGAGGTGGCTGCAAGCCAGAAAGGGGGGGGGGTCAGGGAAAGAGGGCTCACTGTGCTTCACTGTGTCTTCTGAAACTCTGTGTCCCTGGGGGGTGTGATATGCACGGCTCACACGGAGTCTTGAGGTAATGGATGAATGGGTTTAATAAAGAAAGAGAAGAAAGAAATTCACAGCCACAGTTTGAGTAGGGAGGGGAGCAGGGAGTCGATAGCTGGGCTGCTCGGCTGAATAAGTGGCTCTACAGTGCAAGCAAATTTAAACATACAGAGAAAGGGCCCAGCAGAGGGAATGAGAGAAGGTGGCCAAAGGGACACTGCCTTAACTAAAGCAATAGAGACCTTAGAAAAGTAAGAGAAACCTCTCCTTAATTGGGACAAAGAATAGAAGTGAAGGACAGTGGGGTGGAGACCTGACAAAACATGAGCTGCCTCCAACCTGGTGACAAAGCTGACATGTTTGTAAGAGCAAAGCCAGGTCTTCAGAGCATGAGAGGACAGGGATCTGAGAGGGCCGAGAAACAGCAGGAAGTACAAGCATCATGTAGAATAGTAAGGAAGAAGCACACTAGCCAGTCACCTCAGGATGGTTGGGCATGCTTGGAACTGTCTAAGGAATGGATGGGACGAAAAGTTCAAAGGAAGAAGCCTAAGAGGCACACCTTCCCTACAGACACACTCTGCAGCCATCTTGGTGCCCCTGGAGGAGCCCAGAAACAAGGCAGACCCTGCAAGCTGAGCCTTCCAGCAGGGAGCTAAAGGGTCACCACTGCCTTTCCTTAGGCAGGACCCAAGCCTCCAGGGCGTTTCCTGCTCTTGGCCTCAGCTTCCTATCTCTTAGCTTTCTTTCAGACCTTGAAAACATATGTTTCATTAGGCTGGAAACCAAAACCCATCATGAACAAGGAAGATAATGCTCTAAAAATACCAGCTATTTATAACATTTCTCCTCCTGCAAATGGTACTCTCTGCTCCCTTTCCTGAGACCTTTGCCTGATGTGCAGTTTCTTATCTGACCACTGACCGGAGCAAGTGAAGAAAAACACTTAGAGTCTAGGGCAGGGACGGGCACTATCTCTGAAGTATATTTATTTATATGTTAGAAGTGAACTTCGGCCCTCACACTTTTAGCTTCTTTTCTCTATAGTTGCCCACGTTACAGTCCTTAAAGCTAGACAGGTATGAAGAGAACTTGCCAGAGACAGACCTAGATTAAACCCAGGCTCAGAGACCCTAACTAACCAGCCTGAGGTTGTGCAAGCTTGTAACCCCCCTTGCCTTGCAGGAATGAGGATATTCTAATAAAAAAGATGCCTGTAGCTTCCCCTTGGCCATCAGAGTATTGAAACAATGTTCCCCAAGAAAGTGAAATCTCAGGAATCTCATGCCAGCAGAAGAAAAGATTAGAAGCCTAGGCCAGCCAGAGAGGAAATTTGTCTCCCAGAAAAAGACATGCAACATATCAGGTCACCCACTGGAGCTGAGACTGGTGGGCCAATGATGGGAGGAAGCACACTGTGACCAGAACTGTTGAGTTATGTGGACCCTTGGCCCTCTACTTAAACCCAACCCTTCTGTCAGGACTCTGAACATATATTGGGTTGAGAGTCACTGGATCTCTTTGTTTTAATTCCCAATATAACCATATTGAATAAATCCTTTTCTGCTTTCTACTATTAATTTGGCCCTTTTAACTGCTGACTGATTGAGGTTAGGTGCTTGAGTCTGACTTGTTAGGGCTGCCAGAGCACAGACTATGACCTTATCTCTAGTAACAATTAGTGTGTAGGAAGGCTCAAATTTCCCCCTGCTGAAGGTTGATGCTGACCCATGCTTCAACTGTACTAGCCACTGTCCTTGTGAAGAATTCCTTCCTGACAGATAAGAAACAATCCCATACTTGCCTACACTCACATTACTGATGTTGAATGAGCTATTCACTTTGCTCCACTACCTTCCTGTCAAGATAAGCTTTCTTCCTTGGGCCCTCTGTCAGTTCTCTTCTGAGGCTCTGCCTACTATGTAAGGCCCAAGGCATCTGCTGAATGAAGCTATTCACACATTCCTATAGCCAGTAATGCTCATTCCTCCACAGACTGCTTCAAGTAACAGAGGCTGGGAGAGCCTTGGTTTCACACCAAGCAGGAAGCTGGAATTGGAGGTGGGACAAATATAGTCACATGCAAATGTTATTTTCTGATTTTTAGACCAAGTTTGGAGTTCCTTAAGTGTCTTCTCCGACTACCTGGAAGTTTCTCCTTGTGTATCTTTATGACTTGGGTCAAATCTTCCTTCACTATGGGACCTTTGTTGATGTTCTACTGTCTTCCAAGCCAACTGGTTAAAGGGGATCTGTCACCACACTTCCAGAACAAAGGGAGAATCTTTTCACACCTGCCCATCCCCTCCCTGGCATCTTGACCAATGGAGAGGGCTAAGCTGAAAGGTGCCTGGTGCAGACTAGAGAGTTCTTTGTTACTCCAACCCCTCAATGATGTGCCTGATCCTTGCATATGAAGTTAGTAAGAAGATAGATCCTATCTGTAAGTGAGGACTTCCTGAGAACCTAGAACTTGGCTTGGGCTAGGAGAATCCACACTGAGCTCTATAAATGGGAGCCGAGCACAATCTGTGCCCTCCCAGGGATCACTGGGTGGACTTTAGCGTTCATCCTCACTCTGGGATCTTGTGCCTTGTTTCTGGGGTGTTCATTAAACTGTGGCTGTGTTTATCATTGTGCTCAGCTCTCAGTCACCTGAGATCTGTTTGTTCAAAGTAAATCGTGAGCCAAGCCGGTTGTCAGTTTATTGGTGAGCAGTATTCAAGACTTTCCAAAGGGCAGGTCTTGCCTCTTGGGCTCAGAGATGCTGCTAAATCATCTCAGCTCAGAGGCATCCTTTGATAAACCCAAGCCAGAGGACCTGAGTCATGGGACCATCCTTACACCCTCACACCCAGTCCCAGATTCTTGAGTAATAATTATCCTGGGGTATAATTTTCTCCAGAATATAAACAATAAGGAGATAGATTGTTTGCTGTACAGATTTACTGACCTTATTGCTTCAAAAGCACAGAAGACATCGAGTTTAAAGATAATTGCTAACACAGCACAGTGACATGCTAGCATCGTGGCCTGTTCATGAAACTAATCTGCTAACACTCCCACATCCCAGCTTTGCTGTCCCTTGGTGAGTGGTCCTGCACACACCCTCTCATCTCCTGCTCTGTCCTATGTTCCACGCCCACCTACTCACTGGTTCTCCCCAAAGACTTCTCTTTTCCATCCTTTGCTCTGCAGTCACAATGAATGTCTTCTGGTTTTCTCTTAGGGGGTTAAGAGCATGAGCCATGGCATCTTTTAGCTGTGTAAGGTCAGGGAATGTATCTCTGGGCATTGCCTTCCTCATCGATAAGACAGAGGTATTAATGTATCCACCTCATGAGATCCTTGGCAGGGTTAACAAGAAATGGACAGCAATTAGGATAAAAGGTGCCTGGCCTACAGAGACTGAGTTATAACTAATAACATGAATTGTCATCACCACCACCGTTGCCATCATCTTTCTTTGAATTCACTGCTACCTCGAAATGCTGTTCATCTCCTAGTCACCTAGTTGGTGATAAAAACCTTTAGGCTTAACTTTAAAAGCAGATTCCTATGGGGAAATATTTTCTGAGCTCTGCCCCTTCTTACACCCACACAGGGTCAGGGGCACATTTTCTCATGTGTCACTCCCTTGGCAACCACACTTCCTTATGACAATATTCATCACCGTGGAATAATAGGTTGCTTCCTGTCTGACTTTCCTACTAGACTGGTACTCCTTGAGAACATTCCACGAGGCTGACCTGGGAGCACTTGTAAAAGAATGAAAGAATAAAAAGCCACAGATAATCAGTTCCTCCTATGTGCATCTTTAAGGGTAACTAAATGCCTCTCTCTAGCCATCTGTTTAAATACATACACCTCTAGACATTTGATGAGTTGAAGAGCGGTTGGTTATGAGATGGCCTGCAAGAGCAAGACTCAACGCTCTAAGCTCACATGAAATAGACAGTACTGCCAGCTCCTCTGTACTGCGGACTGGCCATAGGCTACTTGATCATCCTATCTCTTGCATAGCCAGTTCTCTCCCTTATATGGAATACTTAAGAAATGGGGACTCATTTAACATGAAGCTCAATGCAACTATGAATGTCTGATAAATTATAACACATTTTCTCTTCAACATGACTAGGCAAACTGGAATAAGAAAAGATGCTTGCAAACTGTTTCATGATTGGCCACTTGGGGATCTATGATGCTTCCAGTTCTATGCATTTGGAGAAAAAAATCAAGTAAGCATCTTTTATAAGTCCATAGGGAGGAGCTGCTATTATTTGGACTCTCTGGAGTCTCTTCCATTAGACCTCCCTTCTCTCTTTGCAGCCACCTTTATTTGGGTATATTTCCAGTAGCAGAATGCACGGAGTATACATGGCCAATGGTGATTCTGAGTTAGCCTAAGAGAGAGCTACAAACTCCCTTGAGGGAACTTCCAGCTTGACTCTGAGTCTCACTTGGGCCTTCTAGCTTCTGATTCCAAACCTGTGAATGGCACCACCATCCCTGTCCTCACTCAGTTACTCTGCAGGTTTGGGTCTGTCCTGCAGATTCTCCTACCAAGGACATCTCGAGTTTTTAATAATCCCCATTGCCTTGGACATCAGCGCTCAGCTGGCCTGAACATTAGTTCTGAATGAGAGACTATCAAGGAAAGCAGGGACCTAGATCTTCTGCTTTGGCTAGGTCTGTAGGCATAGAGCTAGGAAGAGGCCCTCAATGGAAGTGCTCTAAAGTGGACTTGTGAGCCCAAAGTGAAGGCTGACAGAATTTCAGAGTATAAAATGATCATTTCTCGGTAGGTTCAGAAGCCACGAATTAGGCATCATGGCTCTATGTGGTAAGATTTGTAACCTTAGATACTTTTGTTTAGTGACTCATTTGTCATCTCTTGACAGTTTTCCTGGAATGATCAAGAAGCAAGAGGAAAGAAGAGGATACACTCCATGATATAAAGAAAGGATATAAATGCTGGCAGATGACAAAAGGTGTAAATACAGGGGAAATGTTGACAGTAACCAGAGGGGGAACTTGGCAGTCACACATACTGAGAGTGAGGAACACAGGCCGAGTCTTTGAGGCAGAGAGTTTGGGAGCTTCTCTGAACTGACAGAGACCAGCATTCACATTCCCAGCCAGCCAGACAACACAAAGCCTCCTACCAGCAACAGAAAATGAAAGCCACATCAAGGTAAAGAAGGAATAAGGTCTACACTCCACTGACTGAGGAAAGACACCAAGAGAGCCCTGAGAGGTGGGAGCTGTAATCCAGGTGTTTCCCAAGAAGCAAATGAAAAAGCTCAAAGCGTAAGCTGTGAGCTCTCCCCATCACAGAGGAATAGCCGTGATGCTCTGGCTTAGCAGGAGACGGCCTGCACATTGCATGGAGGCCTGGGGAAACCAGGCCCAGGAAGATAATGTATCTTCCTTCCCACTACTTGGTAGAAAGAAGATTTTTAAAAATGGAATTTACCCTTCCCAAAATTATTGTGCTTTGGGAATCCTCACCCCCTCTACAATAGTTTAAACCCATATAATGATTCTATTCCCAAGTGGAAGAAATGTATTCATCTTCCTCTACCTATGGCCTTGTCTAGGATTCCAGGAACTAGCAACCATTTGCTACAAGCCTGATGATAGCATCACCATGAAGTGGCCAGAATCAAGGTAACCACAGAGAGCTAGAACCCTGCCACACTAGAGTAGCATACCCTGGACTTGCTATCTAAGCCCTGTTGAATTGGTATGTGTGTGTACAAGGAACCCCAACTAATGAGGAGGCTTTCTACCTCTCAGGGGCTCTTAGGCAGCTATAGTATCTCCCTGATCCAAGAGTTTTACACATGAGATTTGAAACCTTTGTGGGTCTCAGAGAACTATTCACTTCCCCCTAGAACTTAAGTTTCTTTCTATTTCATTTTTGGCTTGAGAATGAGAGGTAAGAAAGCAAGTCAGAGCTTTTCTTTAAGGATCCCCAATATTAAGTGGAAAACAGAGAAACTTACTTTTCCAAAAGTGCAGGCAGCGCTGGGGAGACAGAGATGCTGCTTTTCCCATTGGGTGATTCAGACTGGATGGAAACAGGACTGAGGATGAGTGAAGCAGCCAGGCCTCGGGGGGGGGGGGGGGGGGGGAGGGGCTGTGACTCTCCCTTCTCTTTCCTTTTTTCTTCCTCCAAGCTTTCCAGTCTGCCTTCTGAGGCTCCATTCTAGCAGGGAGCCGGCAGTGTTCCTCTGTCCCATTTCCTGAGGACCAGAAGGCCTCCTACCCAGTGTGGGTTTAGAATTCCTTGGGGTGGACTCTCAAGCATCATTGCTCGCACAGGTACTGTTCCAAGTACAAACCTCAGGAGGTGCCTAATGTAACAACGTGCTCAAACTGGTAAACGTTTCTGTGAAGTTACCCAGGATCCCATACTGGTCTGCTGCAGTGGATGTGGTCAAAGCATAGGCTTTCTACTCTGTACCCATGCTAAAATCACTCACAGTGGGGTAAACAGTACTGATCCATTCCAGAATTCTGGGGTGGGTCCTGTGATCAGGGTGGTTTCAATGCAGCCTTTGTGAGTTTAAAGTGTAGTTCTCATTGTCAACCACTCATGTAAAGGTATACATTCAGAAACCACATTTATCTATGAAAAGATCTGTTGCTAACTAGCCTTTTCTAGACTCTTCAAAGAATTTATTTTAGTTTAAAAAATGTTTATGTGTATTAATGTTTTCCCGGATGTACGTCTATACACCATAAACTTGCATTGTACCTGGAAGCCATATTAGGGGGCTGGATCCCCTGGGACTGGAGATACAGATGGTTGTGAGCTGCCATGTGAGTGCTGGGGATTGAACCTGGGTCCTTTGGAAGAATAGGTGCTCTTAACTGCTGAGCCATTTCTCCAGGACCTTCAGGTTTCTTTGTATTAGTGATTTGAGAGTTTAAGTTCATTTCACAGACAAAATACTTACAAGGTAAAAGAAATTTAACGGTAATTGCTAGCTATGGTTACGTGGAGCTTTCAAGCTTGACTTGACCAGTTTTTTTCACACTGAACCTCTTTCTGTACAGCTGTGCTAGAATGCACAATGATTAGAGAAATCACTGGAGGAAGATGTTTAAAAGTTTTAGAGATAAGTCACTAGATTCACAAAGACTTTAGGTGTAGAAAATATTTTCTTATATATTGAAAATGTCTTCATCTAGAATGAAATGGACATTTTTCTCTGCCTTTCTTTTTATACCCTGTAGAAATATTTAAAAATAAAGAAAAAAATTAAATGATTTCTTTTTATCATTGTCCAGAAATAACCATTATTGTGATGACTAATTTTTAATTATCAACTTGCCACAGCCTAGAGTCATCTGGGAAGACAGCCTCAATTGAGGAATTGTCTAGATCAGCTTGGCTTGTGGTCATGCCTGTGGGGAGATTGCTAATTAATGTAAGAAGGCCCAGCCCACTGTGGGTGTGGAAAGACCCAGCTCTGGTCTGTGGTTGGGATGGCTGAGTTCCTGCCTTGATGTGTCTTTAATGATGGATGATAGCCTGAACCTGTAGGACAAATAAACCCTTTCCCCCTACTTTATTTTTGTGAGGATATTTTATTACAACAGAAATGAACCTAGAACAATTATTAAATTTCAAATTATTTCTTTCATGATTTTCTATTTTTTTTTTTTTCGAGACAGGGTTTCTCTGTATAGCCCTGGCTGTCCTGGAACTCACTCTGCAGACCAGGCTGGCCTTGAACTCAGAAATCCGCCAGCCTCCCGAGTGCTGGGATTAAAGGCATGTGCCACCACTGCCCAGCCATGATTTTCTATTTTTAAAAGTACATTTTTAAAAGTACAAAACAGAATTATATTACATATATTCCAATACATGTTTATTTTTTATAGAAGCTGCTATTTCTTCTCAATAAATTGTGGGTGACAATTCTACAGAAATACTTTATGATGGCATTTACAGTTTGCTGCCAATCTCCTGTTGATAAGCAGTGTTACTTTCGGGGTTTCATTGTTGGAAACAGTGGTGTAGTGATTTAGGACAGGATGAGATCCAGTTCAACATCTCTAGCTCTGCAAGCAGAGTTTTGCTTCAGCTATATTGGACACAACCCTCTGTATCCCGCAACGGTGCTATAAAAAAAGCACACCCTCCTTAAAGAATTATGGTTTTGTTCAAAGAGGTAGTTGCTTATGAGGTACACTTCCTGATGCATCTGTGCTTTGCTTGAGAGCAGAGAGGTCTCTTCTGAGAACAGTGGGAGGGGCTACCCTGGGCTACTTTGTGTACCTCTCTCTATATTGTATGCTGGAAATTTCCTGTCCCTGCTGACTCTGTCTCCATCTACAACCCCTCCATAGTGGTCATGTGAGGGAAAGGTAGAAAGGGCATACAGCACCATACTCACCAAAGCTGGTAGGGAGGGCATGGGTGAAGAGCTGGGGGCTTGGCCAGGTAGGTTCAGGGCATTAAACTTGGGAACCACAGCAACGCTGACCCTCCGGCGGGGCATGTTCTGTGGGAAGAGAATTGATTCAGGCCTTGTGTCTTGAGAAGAACAACAGCCATGGTTCTGAGGGTATTAGGAAAGCTTGCTAATAGGTAATTTGGTTTGGGGGTGGTGATGATATTAGGAATCAGTGTGGGAAGAGTGAACCAAAGTTGACCTAAATTTTCTGTTGGTCATGAGTGATCTCTCAACACATCCCCATTTTACATTTTGAGACTCCATTTTCTGTGTAGCATCCTAGATAGTGTGTAAAAACTGTCTATGGCAAAACTGAAGCTTATGCATCATTTCACATCCTGTTAATGAAGACTACACGTGAGTAAGAAAAATGGGGGGGTCAGAGCCGTGTGAGCAGTGTGAAATCTGAATAGCCTATTGGTACCCATAGGTACCAAGAGTGAATGACCACTTGGGTGACCATAAAAACTTCTAACATGTTTCTTCTGGGAGCCCTGGAGTTCCTCAGCCATGCATACCTTTCCCATCGTGAGGGACATAGATCGCGCCGTGCGAGGAACCCCGTCTTCTATAGTAGGAAACAACAGAAGAAAATTGGCGTAAGTTTCACGTTGGGGACCAACAGGACACAGACAGGCAGAAATTAAGCCAAGCTATGCATGGGTCATAAATGGCCTTGCAGGAATGGCTCAGAGATCTGGGCACTGGGGATCCTTCATTGTCTGATGCTTCACCCTCCACAAAAATCACCTGCAGCAAAGGGACCGTCTTGACTAAACATTTATTCTAACTCCAGCAGACACTACAAGAAGCCCCCATTTTGGTTTCTGGGCTTCATTTGAGGTGTCTCTGGGATCACCCAGGATGGTGTGTGAACAGGACTCTGCAAGCTTGAAGCATTCCAGCTCATTCCACGTTCACTCAAAGGAGGGCTGGGTGGTGACACTATAAACAAGGAAGAGGTGATGTTAAGAGTGAAATTCAGTAACAGTTGTTCTAGTGTGCTAGAACACCATGACGCGGGATAAAGGAAGCCTCCACTTTAAGAACTTTTTCTTCTCTCGCTAACCTTAAGTAGAGGGCTAGTCACCATTTATACATCACCCTGAACACCCCCAGTTATGTGTTATTCATCCAATCAGCTTACTGGATGCTTATTTGGCTCCACCCACATGCTTATGAACATCCTTGACCACCATCCTATCTTGCATCCCGCCGGTCTGAGATCTAATCTTTCTGCAACTCAAGTACATTCTTTAACTGTCCTCTCACCAGGGGCCGTGAAAAGACCCCTTTCTTAGAGGTATCCCCAGCCCAAGCCTTATATGACCACCCTTTATTTCCTGAAATCAGTTCTTTGAGGGGTCAGGCCACTGCTATTGTTGCTCTTGAGAATTGTCATCTATTTACAAATGTTCTTCTCATTACTTTTAAGATCTTCACTTTTCCTTTCCTGCCTGTGTGTCTGTGATGTACGCACCTGAACATGTGTGTGAATATGTGTGTGTTCATGCTCAAACAGGCCAGAGGTCAACACTGGGCATTTTTTTTCTATCTCTGTCTACCTTATTTTTTGAGACAAGGCTTCTTACTGAAGCTGGATCTTGCTCCTTCAGCTAGACTGGTTGGCCAGAGAGGTCCTGGGATTTGCCTGCCTCCAATTTCTCAGAGCTGGAGTTACAAGTGCAAACCACCATGCTTGAGTTTTGTGTGGGTGCTGGGGATCCAAGCTCTGGCACCCATGTTTGCATAGCCAGGGTTTGCACCCACCAGGCCATCTCTTCACTCTGTATTTTATCTTTTCTGACGTTTGCATTTTGTGTGGATTGTAGTTTTTGCCTGATAGACTTCACTATGCTGAATCCAGTGATTTGTGTCTTTCTTCGGCTTTGGAAGATGCTAGGTTATCTCTTTGAGGATTTTCTGTGCCTAATTTCCCCCTTGTGGACCACATGGCAAATGGATTGTAGGCTCTCCCCCATACCCCATGTCTCAAAAAAATCTCCTTTCATGTTTTAATCACTGTATACATTCACTGCATTCTGGGTAACTCTCTCAAATCTTCCAGACAAGATGAACAGGTTAATATTCTGGAAGGGTGGTGCTCATCAAATCAGGAGGAAGAAAACCAGGGTCATGTGCACACTAGTTCTTATGGGATTCAGGCCAGATGTGACTCGGCTCATCCACAAAGCCTTCCACAATGCCTGATCTATCTTCTAGGGAAGGTTTTCTCAACCTGTGGGTCAAGACCCCTTGGGGATCAACCAACACTTTCAAGGGGTTGCATATAAGATATCCTACGTATAGGATATTTACATTATGATTCATAACAGTAGCAAAATTACAGTTGTAAAATAGCAATGAAAATAATTTTATAATTGGGTGGTCTCATCACAACATGAGGAACTCTTTTAAAGGATGCAGCGGTAGTAAGGTTGAGAACCGCTGCTCTAGGGGTGGTGAATCTGACAGGGGAGAGGAATTCAGAATACTGAGAAACCTCCTCTACCGTGGCTACCACACCTACCACGTCTCCCTCGCTCCTGACTTCTTGTTTGGTGGAGTTCTGGTTCTGTCGTAACTACTAGTTGATCCTGTGTTTTCCATCTGCCTTTCCATGTCTCTGCTGATTTTAAAATTCTGATTACTTGACTATCTGATGTTCACAGATGTAATTTTATATTTGGTGGGTCTAATGAGTTGTGTTCACAGTGGACTGTTCCATTGTGTATTTTGTGCTGTGAACTCGTCTTTGCCCAGACCTATGGAGGATTCTGTGTGTGCTGGTGCAGGGTGTGCCTCTCCGCAGTGGCTTACTGTGCCCCTGGAGACCTCCTCCTGCTGTTCTTTCCAATTCTCCCCCGATTACACCACTGCGGCTGTCACACATGTACTTTCTCTATGAGGAAGGAGAGGGTATTTTGTTTCCTCCCAGGGTACAGGGTGAAACGGGCAAGCTTCCATATTTGCTTCTCTGCTGGCTGGTGAGGGAGGCTTTCTATTATTCCTTGCAGAGATTGAATCTCAAGGCACAGTCCCTAGAAGGCCTTAGTTTTGCACATGGAGATCATTGTCTACTCTGGCACCAAGGCCCAAAGGTTGCTCTCAGATAGTACTGAAGGCAAGCAGTCCCAGATAAGCAGGGCGGCTCTGGTTCCAGCAAGTTGCAGGGTCCGTGTGGTTTCAGTTCTCTTCTTGGTTCTGGCTGTTTCCATTCCCTTCTTGCGGGCTCAGCTGTTCTTTTAGATGCCTTGTTTTATTTTGTCCAGCAGGAAGTTTAAGCATTTCGAATAAAGGATTTTTAAGTTTTCTGGTTACTCTAAAAAGCAGAACCAGAAAAACTTTTCTATATGTGAAGAGTTCAAGTACATTTCCAATCTTGCAGCTGGGATAATCAGAGAATTTACAAAATAGAAGTATAAATGTTTAACAAATGCATGGAAGTGCATCAAACTGTGAAGCAAAACTGTGAGAGAAAACAATTTATGTCTATAAAATTATAAATATATTTCAGAAGAAAGAACAAGTTTGACGGTCAGTGTAGGACAAATCTCAACCGTTAACCCACTGAATGACTACGCCAACGAATTACTTGAAAATAATTTATACATAAATATTTATTTTCCCTAATCTAGTAATGTTTTAATTGTTAGATTTTGAGCTAGCAAACCAAAGAGTATGTTTTATTATAACGCTTTCACACACGTGTCACTGTACTAGCTCATATCCGCCCACCTCACCGCCCTCCCTGTCCCTCGCCCACTGGTCCCCTTTCCCTCTACAAAGAGTCCCCCTCTTTCAGCTAGTATTTATATTTCTAGAAGTTTGTTCAAGAGAAATAATCCAAGATGCAGATAATCAGCATGTTGCATGTACCATAAATGCGGTCTTTATGAGCAACTTATTTTTTTAATCAGGGATATTTTATTTCACTACAGTCTTCGAAGTCTCAGCCATAGACAGACGGCCAGAAGTCATGTAAAGGCTTTTTTAAAAAATATGCTGTTCGGGCCTGGAGAGATGGCTTAGTGGTTAAGAGCACTGGCTGCTCTTCCAGAGGACCAAGGTTCAATCCCCAGCACCCACATGGTGGCTCATAACTGTCTGTAACTCCAGTTCCAGGGGATTTGACACGAATGCACATGAAAACAAAATGCTGTTAGAGAATGGTCATGGCACATCACAGAGACACACTTGCTGACCTAGATTCACCAAAGCTCATCTCTTGGTCACGGCACATCACACAGACACAACCACTGACCTAGATTCACCAGTGCTTGTTCTCTGCAGCAGCCACAGTAGAGGAAGAGCTTGGAAAAACCAAAGTGGGACCAAACATCTCCAGCCATTATTCTTTGGAAGACTTGGCTCTGGAAGTCCTTTGTTCTTGCTGGAACTTTCCCAGCCCCCAGACTGGATTGTGGGGCTCTACAGAACCCATCTCACCCCACAAGTCTGCTTGCTGCGTTTCTCTGTGGGTGGGTGTGGTGTATAAACATGTCTGTGTGGCTATGTGCATGTAAAGCCAGAGTGTCTCCCTTTATTGCTCTCTGCCGTGTTTGCTGAGACAGGGCCCCTCACTGAACCTGGAGTTCACCATTCTCTAGACTAGCTAGTCAGCAAGCTTTGGGGACCTACCTATCTCCTCCCCCCCAGTACTGCAGGAACAGATCTGTGTGGCTGCATCTGGGTTTGCACACGGGAGCTAGGGATCTGAACTCAGGTCCTCATGCTTACATGGTGAGCACTTTACCCATTGAGCCATCTCCCCAGCCCAAGAAGTCTGCTTCTTTTTGTAGCAGCACTAGGACTGGGGCTATGTCATGTGGGGCATACCAAAAGTGCTCAAAAACCATCATAAAATGAATGAATTTGGGGTTTTGTTTTAGACAGGTTCTTGTTCTATCGCTCAGGCTGGCCTCAAAGTCACAGTAATCCTGTCTTTGCCTTCCAGGTACTAGGGTTATAAGATTCCACTGTAATGACAATCACTTCATCCTCAAAATTCTGGCACATTGGTTTGCAGGAGACATGAGCCTTGTACAGAAATAATTACCCAAACCAACATGCTAGGATTTTCTTGGAATCTACTCCCCATTTGTAGCCAAGAGCAGTTTGCTAGGGGCCCAGATGCCTGTGACTGGGGAACCTGGCTGCCGAGATCTGAAGCAGACAGCCCTGAGCATATGTACATGGCCTTTGGACTCTGGCAAGTCTCACTGATATTCCCCAGGAAGCTTGTGGAAGCTCCTGTTTATAAAGGTTTTCAGTCTGTTATACTTTCCCTCCTCCTGTTCTTGGTAACGCGGATGTTTGCATTCCACAGGAGTTCCTGATGTGACAAGCTGTTTGCTCCAGCTAGCACCTTCCTGGACCAGACTCAGCCCTGGTAGCACCCAGGGAGAGATTCCGGTTCAATGCTCTGTCATTTTCCTCCTGGACTGAGCAAGAGTCTCTGAGCTCATCTTTCCCTACTTCAGCCTTAATACTCTGCAAATGCACTGTGCTTGCTGAAGTCAGAGAGCACAAACATAAAATACGGATATGTCCTGTGACGTGCTTCGCACTGACTCCCTGTTCCTATAGGACAAAGGCATAGTTGCTACTGTGGCATGGAAGGTGGCCTTGATCTGCCAAGGCTTACGTTCAGCCTCTCAACATCACCCCAGCACTGCAACCTGTGTCACACAGGTTGTTTCCTACTGCTTGTCCCATCTTTACACACACTGCTTCCTCCACCTGGAAACTGGCTTCCTCCTTCTCTTCCTCCTCCTCCTCCTCTTCCTCCTCCTTCTCTTCTTCTTCTTCCTCCTCTTCCTCCTCCTCTTCCTCCTCTTTAAAACCTGCAGAGATGACCTCCCTGGAAGTAGCTATCCTTGACTCCCTTGTGCAGACCCAGGTGGGTCCTTCTGTCTTCTTACACCAATTTGCATAGAACTCCTAAAACATTAGGAAAAGAATCACGGAAGCGTGTGTCTTACTCATGCATCTGCTGTTTGACACAGGAATAGCTCACTTAGCGTAGGCCTTTGTTCTGCCCCATGGATCAGACTCCAACCCCGCCCCAGACTGTTGCAATATTTTCACAAATACAGGATGTTTTCTGGTTCTGCTCTTTTGGGTGACTGGAAAAATTAAATATCGTAATGCTTGACTGTAATGATTAAACAGTTTTGCCGAGCACAATGAAATAAGCATTCTCATAAGTGTGAGACCAGCTTGGACTAGAGATGCCGATTTGCTCCAGTTATGTAAGTGATGTACTACACACAGAGTGACACTTCAGTGGTCATGCTTACCTGATGAAAAGCCTTGGGTCCTTCATGCTTTCTAGAATAAGGCCCAATTTCTTAGCATGTGATGTTCAAAGGGGGAATCCCAAGGGGCGTGGAGTCAGTCACAGAGTGTGCTTGGCATCTGCCACTTTGGTTTAATTGTAGGAGTTGGGAAACCCTTGGTACCTTTTGTTTCTGATTCCAGGACCCCATCCTCACTGAAGCAGCTTCTGTAAAGGCCCTGTGAGTGGCTCTGGGCAGAGGTGAAGGGCTTTCAACCAGCCAGATACAGCCTCTGAAGCTGTCCTGATCCCTGAGGCCCAAGCTGAACGACATGAGGGACCTGACCTCACAACGAGAACAGAAGCCTGGTTCTTACCAGAGGGCCCACAGCTGCGACTGGAATTCTGATTTGCGAGTTTCTTAAATTCCATGAGCTCAGCATGGTCCTTCTCATATGTTCTCTTTAGATTCTCCACATACTGCATCATCACTTCCGTGGCCTTTGACATGCGTTTTTCCTGTAGGGAATGAGGGCACAGGTGCATGGGGACAGCTGAAGAAAGGCACTAGTTACACTGCTCTGAGCTCAGCCAGAATAGAAAGGCCACAGGGAGCCATCAGACAGGATCAGATCTGTTCTGCAAGCTTGTTGCCTGTGGCATTGGGCTGGGAGTTGGCTTGTCCAGGGAGGAGAGTGTAGATGGGGCTGGCTTTCTGGACATGGCCTGAAGCCACCGATGTGGGGTGTAGGCATATAGACATGGGCAGGATAGACAAAGGTCCAAGGCCAGAGGACTTCAAGGCATCCGGAGGCAGAGGCAGTTCCTCACAGGACTTATATGTCAAAGATTTATCCTCCAGACAGGAATCCTTTAGAAGGAAAGTGGGCACCATCCCATATTATGCTGGGACACTAAGCATATCCAAGGGCTTCTGCAAGTCAGCATAGCACTTTTATATGAACTCCCGCTTCATATAAAAGATCAACAAGCATTCGGGTTTGCTAGGAAGAAGCACTCTAGGGCTGGGTCATGAAGGAATCTTGACTTACTGTACAGAAAAAGGGGGATTACTAATCGTGTAAAGTGGGGGGATGCTCAAGTCATAAATAGAGACAGGACAGATATGAATGAGACTTGTGGAGTGAGAGCTACAGGGAGCAAGTGTCTAAGCTGGTCCAGAGGAAGCAGGGAAGAGAGCAAGAGCTGAGACACAGAAGATGGAGGGGGAGCACAAGCTATAGTGAGGAACTACAAGGCAGGGTGGGGGACCACAAGGCAAAGTGGGAGACCATATTACAAAGGATAAAAGCCAGGTATGGCAGTGCATGTCTGTATCTTAGTACACAGGTAGTTGAGGCAGGAGGATCATGAATTGAGGCTAGACTACTACATAATTAAATTCTTCCAGAAAATAAATAAGTAGGGGCTGGAGAGATAGCTCAGTGGCTAAGAGCACTAGTTGCTCTTCCAGGGCACTCGGGGTTAGTTCCTAGCACCCACATGGTAGTTCTGGCACCAGGTATGCCTGTGGTGCATAGATATACATGCAGGCAAAATGCCCATACATATATAAAAATACATAAAAATTTAAAAACAAACAAGCACAAATAAAGAAGAGTAAAGGCATAATCAATAACATGGAAAACTAGAAATACATTTGGAAGGGTCCACAGGAGGACCTCGCTTAGGCCCTGTCTCTCCCAGAGGGATTCTCCTATAAATGTCCCCACCACCATGTGGGACTGAAACCCGCCTCTTCTGGGGCATCCTTCTGGTGGTGGTGTTCCCCGCTGGGCTCCTTCCTAGGCTACAATGCTGAGTCAGCCACCCTTCCTCCAGAAAAGCACAAGGGTAAGTCAGGCTGGTGGCTTGGCGGCCTTTCGTTTCCGAGGCAGTGCTTATGGATGTTCGCTCAGCACATCCACTCACACAAGCAGTGTGGCAGGAATGGGTACAACAGTGTTGCATATCATTTACGTGCTTTCCATGAATTTTGTCAGTTCTCCATGGCAGAGACCATAAGCAGCTCTGGTTGACAGCCCAGCACGATCAGCTGTGGAGAGTTCTGTGAAGAGCCGCCCTGTGACTGAGAGACAGCCTGGGGGGGAAGTCCAGCAGTGGGCATGGCAATGGAGGCTCCACGTGCTTTAAGTGGCCAAGGTGGGGAGTCTGACCTGGGCCAGTACCCAGCTCTGCCTCTCACTCATTAATGCTAGAACAACTTCAGTATCCCTGACCCAGAATGCGTACTGAAAATGTTTGGGATTTTGTCAGTTTGAGAATATTGCATATACACAATCTTGGGAATAGGACCCAAGTCTAATTATGTTCCACATATACCTTATTGTACACGTGGCCCAGCGATAAGTTTATACATTTTTAGTGGATTTTTGCTGTGTCTTGTCACAGAAAATTAGTTGTTTTCTACTGTCGACATAACGGAGGCACTCAAAACATTTGGAATATTTGGGATTTTCCACCACTTAGAAGCTATATCTTTCTGAGAATATTCAACTTCACCGGGGGCAGAGATGGGGAAGAGGGGCACTTTACAGGGTTTCTGAGTGTACTAGATGAAACAGCACTTTTTCCTGAAGCATGCTTTGCCCAACGCTGGTTCTGTAGAAGCTGAGTATGTATTCTGTGAGAACACTGGAGAGGGAGAGCCGCCCCAGTCACATACAGTTACAAAACACACAGGAAAAGCTCAACAGACTTCAGTAGGGAATTCTCTAACTTAACTACTGTAGATCGGCTCTAAGAGAGGAAGGCGGTACACAGTCTACCTCAAATGTCAATGCCCACAGAAAACAATTCCTGAAGAAATAATTCAAAGGTTTAGTTGGCTCCAAATATATTGGCATATCTCAACAACCTATATAGAATGCCTGGCCTAAGTCAGTCATCAAGAGGTGGTACCTCTCTGTTATAGTTTGTATATGCTTGGCCCAGGGAGTGGCACTATTAGAAGGTATGGCTTTGTTGGAGTAGGTGTGTCACTGAGTGTGGGCTTTAAGACCATCCTAGCTGCCTGGAAGCCAGTATTCTGCTAGCAGCCCTCAGATGAAGATATAGAACTCTCAGCTCCTCCTGCACCATGCCTGCCTGGATACCACCATGTTCCTGCCTTGATGATAATGGACTGAACCTCCAAAGTTGTAAGCCAGCCCCAATTAAATGTTGTCCTTATAAGAGTTGCCTTGGTCATGGTGTCTGTTCACAGCAGTAAAACCCTGACTAAGACCCTCTCCTTGCCCCTGTTTGTGTCATGGTGCTAATTATTACAAGTGGAACCGAGCAAGACCAAGGGCTGTGGGGCTCACCTGGCGCACAGCACCCACCACTTCAGCCCGGCTGGAGAGGCGGGCAGCCAGGCGATGCAAGACTGTGATGTCTTCCAGAAGCTTCTGATAGGTCTCCCGGTGTTCGCAGTGGTACCAGATGGATGCTGAGGACTGAGGGACAATAGGAACATCACCCAGAGTCCTCAAACTGAAGGCCTAACCCCAATGTGCAGGTGGGGGGGGTGGGCCCTGGAGAAGTGACTAGGTCACTAGGGTGGGGCTCTTACCAATGGGATTGCTGCGCATACACCAGGGACCCCAGAATTTTCTCTTTCTACTGTGTCAGGCTATAATGAAAGGTTGTCAGTCTCATTATAGCCTCAGTGTGGACCTGACCATGCTGGAACCCCGAGCTTGGCCTTCTAGTCCACCAGAGCTAAGAGAAACAACCAGCCTGTTAATTTATTATAGTAGCTTGAGCTGACTAAGAAAGCATACCAACCCTGGATTCATTTTCATGAGACAAGCCCAGGCCACAGTGTCTTCCAGATACAGGAGAATCCCAGTGGAGACACACTGCATCTGGCTGGCCTGAAAGGAGTCATGTCTGAGTCAACCATCCCTCTTCCTAAGGAGCTGCCTGGGTGCCTTAGCCCAAGCCCTCAGGACCTGTGCCTCAGCTCCTCCCGGCCCTTTGAGGAAGACTCTATCAGGACCTTGGATCCCTCCTCATTTCTGGAGACTACTTTGCTAGTGAAAGAAGTGTGTTTGGGTCCAGCCCTTAGAGACTGTGGCGTCTCAATTACCGTAATGGAGGCTTTGAAGTTTTCCAGTTCCTTCTCGGTGTTCTCTTCCGTCAGGTTGCGTTCCCTTTCAGCCTGGTTAATTCTAGATTCCAAGGTGTAGCTGTCATTTCTAAAGGCCAAGGACAGTTGTACAAACACGTTCTGTTGGGAACAAGAATGTGGTAGAGGTGCTGGGAGGAGTCACTGCTGCCAGCAAGGCAGCAGGTGGGATTCTTGCTCAAGTCCTTTACTGGAGTTCTTGGAACTAGTCACCGTCACCAAGGCCCCCATGTGCAGATGAACTTCCCTTGATGGTGAAACACACCAAATTGGACAAATGGCAACCCTTGAGGACCAGGCAAGGTCTTACCAGGACCAGAGGCCAAATGTAACCATGAGACAATAGCATTCTGCCTTTCCCTGAATCGAGTGCCCACATTTGAGTTGAGATAGGCTTAGGCCAGGGCTGTGTAAGCAGTTCAGACTTACACTGGGACCTACTGTAGGGGTTTTAGGGAGGTCTTCATCAAACCTCTGTATCTGAAGAAGTGCTAGCTCAGCAGCAGGCTTGGGGATTTAAAGCAAACTTCTCTTTCTAACCTTGTTATCTCAAATTCCTATGTCACCTTTAAGTAACTTCCTGGAGATTAGACAAGATCAGGTATGGATCCGTTATGATAAATGTCCAGGAATAAATATTCCAGCCCAAAATGAAGCATGCCATACAGGAATGATTTTTTGTTTAATTTTAAAAAGTTTTTGTGTATGCAGATGTTTTGCCTGTGTGTATGCCTGCACACCAGAAGTGCAGAGGCCAGAAAAGGGAGTTGGATCTTTTGGAACCAGAGCCACCATGTTGGTTCTGGGAATTGAGCCCAGGTCCTCTGGAAGAGCAGCCAGTGCTCCAGCCCTGCAAGAATGAACTTTTTAAAAGTACAGGCAATCAGATGTTACCAGCCACCATAACACATAACTACTGGGGAGGAAAACAGACAAGTGGACTCCACACAAGGAATAAGGAGGGATGGAGGGAAATGTCTTCAATTCCAATTGCTTCATCTGCCCTGCCAGAAGCAAGTGGGAACAGCTTTCTTTCTTTGTCTTTCTTCCTTTGGTGTGTGTGTGTGTGTGTGTGTGTGTGTGTGTGACAACAGTTTTCATGTAGAGGTCAGAGAACAGCATCCAGGAATTGGTTCTGTCCATTGTGGGGTTATGATGCTGTCAGGCTTGTATAGGACTTTTACTCACTAAGCTGTCTCCTCAGTTCATATTCTGTGGTACCTGACCCCACCTGGCTTCTGAAGTCTATCTAACATGGCCAATGGCAGTTATCTCCAGACAAGGACTGCCTCCTAGGCAACAGTGGTGGCTCTACTGAAAACAACCCCTTATTGACCATCATGATTGTGAATTGTAAACCTTGCTACATTTAACCCCACAACAACTCTCTGGAGTGAGGACCTTAAACCTATTTTACAGGTGAAGAGACCAAGACAAGAGACATCATTAACTTGTTCAAGGTGACACGTGAATAGCAGATTGACGACTTGACCTTAGAATATCTGATTCCCAAGTCCGTTTTACTTCTGCCATGCTGATGGCTGTTAGCACACATCTGAGGACAGGATCTGATGTTAACTGAGCTGGCATGATCAATCTCCATAAATGCTAGAGTGAGCTTTGACTCAGCCCAGTGATGAGGCTTCTCTCGCCTACCCAGCTTCTTTCTATGAGCAATTCTCTATGCTTAGCTCTCTATACCTGACACGAAGGGTCCTGAGGCCAATTGAAATGTTTGTATCTAACTCAATCTTGATAACTCTTGAGTCTGGGAGCTTGGGTGAGGTGTTTTATTGCCCAGCTTCTCTTCTGCTTTAAGTCCTGCTCTACCTACTTTCCAGAGCTACTAGGAGATCAGCTGGATGGGGGAGGGGCTGTGAATGTGCTGCAGTGGTAATATCTGCTTCAGGGTCATTGTGTTACCTGGTGGGGGGTAGGGAAGAGTTGTCTCAGGTTGTCTGTCTTCCTTTGCTCATATGTTCCACTTCTCCAACCCTCTCTGACTCAGCTCTGCTATATTTCTTGTCCATCTGTCCCTTCACCAGAATGAAAATTCTCAGCTCACCCATCACCCAGCAATGGGACAAGGAGGTCAAATTAGGGAGGCAGCGTCAAGAGCTTTCACACTGTCGGCCGAGCTAGCCTTCTTGCCCAACTCTGAGGAAGCAAGTACCTTTGTTCTCCACGCCAAACTCGGAAGCTTCAAACATGGCCACATTTTAAAATCTTGAAATAAACTTGGTATGTCTGTAAAGTCTCCTGGCTAACTTTATACTGGAAACTCGTCCATCAAGAGACATCAACAGTCTTTGAAGATGGCAGCTCCGGTAACCTTCTCACCTCTGACCAGATTTGTCAAAATGAATGGAGGCAAACTTGGGAAACTCAGCAGTGGCTGGGAACAAATATCCAGAACATCCCACAGTTACTTTCTTCACTCTTGTGTTAAAACATTAAGGCCACAGGCAAGAGGAAGGAATGTGTGGATGAATGTCATCAGAGACAGTCAGTACATGTCACAGAACTGGTGAGTCACTTACCTCGACTTCCTTTTCAGTGAGTGGAGGGGCACTGTGAAGAAGAAAAAAGTACAAGTGAACTCAATCCATAAAGCAGAAGGTGACTTCGAATGACCAGCAGGCCACGCATTTCTAGGAGTGAGCAGAGCTGGTGAGATAAAAAGATACTTTTTTTGTCCTCTCTGTCATCTGTGACCACTGACCTTTATAGAGGGGGGACCTTTATATTAGACGTTGGGGTCAGTACCCAAGTACAGCCACTACTATCCCTTTAAGTTCCAGCTTGCTTATATCTAAAATCAGAATAATATCGTCTATATTGTATAAGCCCTATAGGTATGTATATATATATGTATGTATATATATATATATATGTGTGTGTGTGTGTGTGTGTGTGTGTACCATGTGTGTAAATACAGTCAGCCTTTCTCAGCCACATGTTCTCTATTCCTTTAACCAACTATATATTGAAAACTTTAAAACAAACTGTCTATACAGAATTTATTCAGACTTCTTTTGGCCATATTCTCTAAGCAACACAGAATAGCACCTACTTACATAGGAATTACACTATCCTGTGTATTATAAACCGTGTAGAGACTATTAAAAGTGTCGGAGGGTTACAGAGACTATATGTAAGCACTGTGCCATTTTATACAAGGTCTTGGGCATTTGGATTTTGGCTTTGGTGTGGTGTGCATATGTGTGTGTCCTGGAAACAATGCTCATTGCAGATTAGCTGCATATGACACCTTGGCTATTATTACTGTTCACGCATAGGCTGTGAGAAATCAGAAAACACGCATGCATTTGTCATTTTTAAAACTATGTGTTTGAGGTAAACTCTAGCTTTTGAGGGCTTCCCTAGCTCTATAAGGACTGATCCTTCCTTCCTAGACTCCAAGGACTGTGACAAACATCTATTCTGTCCAGAAACTGCAAGGTAAGAAAAGGGTAGGTAGAGCTCACTGCAGCAAGAACCTCCATACCCTGGAATCAGGGTGGCAAGTGAGTACCAGCTGACATAGAGGTGACTTTCTGAGAGGTTCCTGAGCAGTTCCCACAGCCTGTCCCAGTCAACAGATTCCTTATCTGCACAGCCACTCCATGAGGCTGCCTGTGCAGCTCTTAGTAACTAAAGTTGGCCCATTAGAAGCCCAGATAACGTAAATACCACGCAGGCATTTTCCTGTGCTGGGTGGGGAGGCCAGGAGGAATCATAGGACTTGGCAAGCAAGCATACCATCAATAAATTTCTCAGGAAACACAATTTTCCTCCCTTGTTCGGGTACGGAGAGACCCTGGGAGCAAGGTAGAGGGGTCAGCCATCTCTGTGAAGGGCTGGTTCTCACCCTTGACAAAGGACAGCCAGAGCCTTCCTGTCAGGATGAGACAGCAAGACCCTGTGGTCATCAAGCCATCAGAAAACAGAGCCTGGGGACAAACAATGACAAAGATCTCTCATGCTTACAATTCTTGTCACAGGCCCTGTCCTCTCAGGGTCAACATGCTCTCTAGCTGTAATGTAGAGCAGGCACATACTGTCTGTGCGGTTTATCAAAGCGCTTAGAATGTGCTTCTGACACCTAGGTTCATTTGGCTATTAAATGAAAATTACATATTTCCATAAATAAGCTTATTTTTCTACTTTGGTGATTCACTTTCTACTTTGAGCTACAGAACACACACACAAACAGTAAGGAACAGGGTGGTGTGCTGTAGGTCAAGCGGTGACATGGCACAGTCAGTTCTTAAGACAGAGCTCTAGTAGACCGGCCTAGGCAGCAAGGAGACAGAGCCATGGGCCTCCAAGACAACTCAGAGTGATGGAGTATCTTTTCAGGTGCCCTATGTGCACTCTCTTTGAAATCTAAATTTTATCGAATCACGGGAATTCTTTATAGAACCATGCGCTTACCAGGTAAGTGATCCCTGAATACTTCCTCCCATCCTGTGAGCTGCTTTCCACTTTCTGGGCAGCACTGATGTCACAGGCTTTTTATTAGGATTATAGTGATGATGATGACTTACTTTTCACCTGTTCTTTTTAAGCCTTCTGCTTGTGCTTTCCTGCCTTATCTGGAGCTGTGGGTTAACCAAGGCTCATAGCTCAGGAGGGTTGTTTACCTCTTGTGCTTTCCTCTGAGCATCCTATGGTATTATCCCTGACATTTAGGTCTGTGGTCCATTTTGAGCTGGTGTTTGTGTGTTATGATAGCTTCACTGTTTACTATATTTTATGTTTCTGAGTACTCTATTTGCATGCATGCATGGATGACAGAAGAGGGCATCAGATCCCGTCACAGATGACTCTGAGCCACCATGTAGGTGCTGGGAATTGAACTCAGCACCTCGGAAAGAGCAACCAGTGCTCTTATCCTCTGAGCCATCTCTCCAACCCCTAGCTTTCTCTTTTGCATATGACTCTCCAATTGTCCCCGACATTTATTAAAGCTACTTCTTTTTGTTTGGAAAGCTATTCACCAAAGTCTTTGCATGTGTGACTTCTTCTTGTCACTGTGATCCGGATTCCTGACTACCCTGTCATGCAGGTCTTTGACTCACTCCCCAGTGTCTCACTTGGGTTGTTCTCTGGACTGCCCTATTTCATGGTGCTCCTAGAAACTCCGTCATCTCAAACCCTCACTCTACCTTTTAATCCAGCTAGCAAGGATGTGTCCGGTGCTGACACTGTCCCAAGCCCTGCCCACAGATAGTTTCATTTAGTACATTCTGCCAATGGCAGAGCACTTACGACTCTTGTACAGGCAATGAAGTCAACTCAGAAAGGAAAGGAACTTTCTTCCTGTAAGTAGAAGTCTGAGGGGCTTTCTGCTCAGTTCTTCACATGATTTTGGATGTTGTGCATCTTTCCATATACTGTCTGTCCCACAGGTAAGTGGTTTATCTGGATTGAAATGTGTGTCCCCTGGCAAGTGGTTTGAAATGTGTGTCTCTTGGTCCAAAGCCCACCACTCTCATCTCTGGAGACCCTCGTGTCCTCGAAGGTTCTTGCCTGTGAATTCCATATACTCTTGGAGTTGGAAATACCAACATGGCCCATCCTGTGCTTTGTGTTTTGGGTGCATCAGCCCTGCCTGGACCACTGGACTGGATCCCTTTCAGGATGAAAACCAAGACTGATATTCCACTGTGTTTCACCTATGCTCTAACATGGGGGCCCCAGAAAGATCTTCAAAAGCTCCTGTCCTGATTTACCTTCCAGTGAGTGACTTGTGAACCCTAAGTTTGCGCAGCAATATGTCAGAAATATTGGGCATCACATCCAGACCACTCTTTGACTCTTCTTCCTCAGCAGCTGGGGTAAGTTCAGATGAGACCCCTGGAAAATAAGAATTTTCCTTATAGAATGTCTGTTTGAAATCATACTTAATACTATTGGCAGCCGGCTTCAGGTCCCAGGAAAGCTGTCAACACTTGTAAGCACTTTGTTTGCACCAGAGACCTTATTAATTGTCTTCTATAGTACTTTACCTTCACAGGGACACGAAGAGCTGCTTCTTAACCATCCCTTATTACACATGCATAATATAAGGCTCAGTAAAGTTGGTAGCTTGCTGAAGATTACAGGGATAGCAAATAGCACAGCCCAACAGCAAACCAACATCTATCTGCCCCCAGTTGTTTCTTCCCATAACTCTCCAGTGTCAAGTAGAATGGTGTGTCAGCATTTAGATGTTGTTTTCTGGCAACTGGAAGCTGATTGACTCTTTGTTTATGGTGTTTGAGGAAAACCTCTCTATTTGGCAGGCTCTTAAAGGGATCTCTTGACTGATAATTCTTTCCCAAATAAATTCAAAAGCACCATCTTTTAGCTCCTACCTAGAAATCAGAGTCAGGTTTGCCACTAGATAGTAACAGAAGCGGGTATTTTCCAGGATAAAGCTAAGGTCGTGATCTCTGTCACAGCTCTCAGAAATACGGATGTCTGCTAGTCAACAGAGCCAACAAACAGCATGTGTTGCCTCCTGAAATGATGCTGGATTGTAACCGGGAAACAGAAAGAGCAAACCATAAATCTTTCTTCTGCTTGGGCAGCTCACTCTGCAAACCAGCTCTTTCCTGGATCTGTCGACAATTTCCTAGTTGTTCTTTGAGGAATCCTATGGTTCATGGTCTCTAGTCCCCATTCCATGCTTATACATACTCTGCCTTGTTGCTGTTTGAGAGACCCAGATGTACTCTAGCAAGGTTAACTCAGAACACTGGCCAATGCCCTGGGCGCTGACCTTCACATTCACACAAGATAGACTTGCTGTGCCTTACTATGTTCTCACAGCATATTTAGGGTGAAGTAAAAACCTCAGACATCTTTCATTTGAGCCATCTCAGGATCCCTGTCCTGTCCAGTGAGTGTGCTGAGTGTGCTGCATTTACATACAGCTGTCTACCCAAGCTGCCATGGCTTCTGACCTAGCAGTGTTTTAATTTGCTTGTCTGTTTTCCAGAATTGCAGGCCAGGCTTGAGGTCAGGACAGAAGGCAGAATTGTACCAACCATCTGGCTGGAATTAAAACTAAGATTCCTATCACCGAGGGAGACCAAGCAGTGAGGGGAGGGAGCACAGTTGGTTTCACAGTAAATCCGTTTTTAACAGTTTGAGCCTGTTCAATAACAGGACCATATTACAGATTCCTTGATAGTTCAGTTGTTCAAATGGAGGCTACAGGGCCATCTGTCATGCACAGGACAGCTGGCAGTACATCTCTAGGTGTAACATTACACTAGTTGTTCCTGGAGCTACCTGTCAACTCTTGGGCTTTTTGCTGGCATGTGTCTCTCTCACTGACAGCTCCATGTGTTGCCTGTGGCCTTTCTCTGTACCTGTGCACCTCCGCCATACGTAGCAGAGAGCCAGTTAGGCAGGGAGCTCCCAAGGGTGCTGTATGTATGTCTGAAACATCAAATCTAACGCCAAATGAAGGACATACTAGGGGCTTCTGCCTTAAAAATTCCTCCAAATTGAGGGGAAATGACGGGAAGGAGGAGGAATGGAAAAAGAAAGGAGAGAAGACACTCATTTAGGGCTACCAGCTCTTATAAAATAGCAGTGCTGCATGTAACTGCATACCAGAACCAAATACCCTTTCCCCGGAAGCAACTAAATTAACAGTCAAAAAGCATGATATCAACTCTATATGTGCCAACAATGTTTAAATACAAAAAAAGGAAGCATTGAAAATAATAATAATGGCTAACGACAAATTTCCTAGAAATAAATGGGGTGGCCCCACCTTTGATTCCCCCTTTTTTCCTACCTCAAAGAACAAGGGTTTTGTTGGGTTTGTTTGCTTTGAGTCTGAGTGCCACTACATCGTCCAAGCCAGCTTTAACTTGCATTGATCCTTTTGCCTCAGCCTCTTGCATGCTGAGATTACAAACATGCATCTCAACACCTGGGTCAAGGGTGGATTCTGGGGCTGGAGAGCTGGCTCAGTGGTTAAGAGTGCTTGTTGTTCTTGCAAAGGAGCTGGGTTTGATTCTCAGCACCCACGTGGGGGCTCACCACCTCCTCAAGCATCAGGTGTGCATGTAGTATACAGACATACATGCAGACAAAACACTCATACAGACAAAAAACTTAAAAAATAAATTTTGCCAGGAGGTGGTGGTACATGCCTTTAATTCCAGCACTTGGAAAGGATCTCTGAGTTCGAGGCCAGCCTGGTCTAAAATATGAGTTCCAGAGCCGGGCAGTGGTGGTGCATGCCTTTAATCCCAGCACTTGGGAGGCAGAGACAGGCAGATTTCTGGGTTTGAGGCCAGCCTGGTCTACAGAGTGAGTTCCAGGACAGCCAGGGCTACACAGAGAAACCCTGTCTTTAAAAAATGGATTCTGGAAAAAGAAGCTTCTAAGAGTACAAGAGCACAGAACAAGACAGAGTAGACAGGATGAGTAAGTAGGCAGCCTACAGAGGAACCTCAGAAAGAACGTTTCTCTAGAAAGTCCTACACTCTACCATACCAACATTGCCAAGAAGAGAAAGAGAAAGCGCTGCCCGTATTGGCATTTAGCTTTCCCTGCCAAGAAGGAGGAAAGAAGAAAGGAGAAAGGGTGTATCTGGTATTGTATCAGAATCACTTGAATAATATGTAGGGGCTTACCAGAAAGGAAGATTTAAAACAACTAAACAAACAAAGCAAGCTCTTCAGATGGCGTGAGCAGCAGGAAACATTATGGAAAGCTCCAACTGAAGCTCCACACGAACCACTCTAGAAAATAGCACAGTGGCTAAAGTCCTTGATTTCATCTACCCTTTTCTTCCTTTGCCTGGCTGAAGAGTGGATGGCTCCCGGGAAGGGGTGGGTCAAGTCTAGACAATAAACATCTGGACAGACTCTCACTACAATTCCATCCTAAACTGGTGTTCCAAACCTCACTAATCCCCAGCTGGGGGAACAGAAATATCTCAATTTGGCATAGTAAACTCCAGTTTTGGACTCTGAACAAAGCTATAGAAAAGAAGCAGAAAGCCTACTGCTACCAGGTTTGCCTGAACTTCCTCTTTTCTCCCACTCAAGCAACCAAGAAGCTCCATGAGCACTCAGTCCACAGTGCTGAGCAAAGAGGGCAAAGAGATCTCAGATGCGGCAGGAGGGATTGAATGAAAACTGACCCTCCTCCCCCGACACACAAGGAAGGAGGCGATCCTGGTGGAAATGTCCAGATCACACACAGAAGAAATGGAAACCAATGACATGGCAGCTAGACAAAAATACTAGAGTGAAAAGAGGAAGGAAAGACGGAAGGTAGAAAGGAAGGAAGAATGGAAACACACAGGAGGCAGATGTCAGGATGGACATATAGATGCAAGGAACACAGAGGGAAAAAGAAAAACTGCATTTCTGTGCAAAATATATACTGTGACTGCTTAATTCTAGGGGAAATTAGAATTTGAAAAAAATAGAATAAGAAATCAGGACAAGATAAGAAGATCACTTATAATGAACAAGGATTCTATTTAAGGAAACAAATTAATGACCAAGAGTAGAATGAATAAGAGATTGAAAAAAAAAAAAAAGAGAACTAGTCAGTGTGTTAAAAAATGAGGACATATAGCATACACAGTTTTACATGAATTACTAAGGAGGGCAAGATACATTAAATGATCATAAAGAATGCAAAGAGGAAAAGAAAGATTGAAAAAGGTAGGTCCTAAGTTGAGCCCTGTTGACCCTTTCATTGAACAAATAATATATTCAAAGACATAATGAAGAAAAATTGTCCTCAGTGGAGGGAAGAGATGAACTCGGAGGTTGATGGCACATATGATGCTTTTCTTTTCTTTTATAGGCATATCTATAAAGAAATGCTACTGTTTTTATTCCTAACAGAAAAAAAATACACATTCAGGAAAACAGCTGGCCTTGGGCTTCTCTACAACACTGAATGCAATGGGATAACGTTTCATAGAAAGGAGTTAGCCAAGAATTTTATAGTTATGTGGGCTAATGCAAAATAAGATGTTTTCAAATATGCTAGAACTCAGGACACAGAATACTTCTGGTGCTTCCCAGGAAAACTACTAGATAATGAAACATAAATAAAACATAAATCAAAATAAAATGCTTAAGGATGGTTTGCCACAAGGAGGGGACTAGCAGGAAGCGTGAAACCCTTTTATTCGAGTGCCCAGTTGGACAATTGTAAAAGCTGGTTATAGAGTAGAATGGAACTGTCACAACCTCAACAACACACAGAGGAGAATTCAGCATTTAGACAGGCAGAGGCAAGAAAGCTGGAAGCAATCTCTGGCACAGAAAATATGTAATGAGATATTCTGCTTTTTCTGTTTTCTTGATACTCTAGCCTTAGGGTCTTCAATCTTGGAAAGACTGAGTCTCCTGGGCTAGCTCATTGCAGGAGACAGGAGGAAAGCTCTCCCTTGAGCACGCCTTTGACATCTAAACCAACCCAATCAACCTAGAGCCTGGATTTCCACCGTCCCCTTTGTCCATCTCTCACATACCAGCAACACCCACCCTTGTTCCACATCATCAAATATCCAATTCGACACGTCTCTCCTTTCCAGGGCTTGCTAAAATTACTCAAATATCTGACTCTAAGCTTACGCGGGGTACCTACTCTGCTCAGCTCACTTCTTGTCATGAAAACCCCAGTAAAGATCCTTCCTACCCACCTTCTACCTCCTAGCTGGTGCTCTTCTATTTGGCCCAGAGGGTATACTGTGGCCCCTGTGTTAGGGAATCTGTGAAAATAAACTCTCATGACTGTTATTTCTGGGTTTATGTGTCTTGCCATACGTGATTGATGTTATGCTGGGTAAAGAATTTAGAACAATTACTCCAAACCAAAGCATTAATGCCAGAAAAAATCCACAATGCTAGACCCTTAATACATTTCCTAACACACTGTCAAAACTGATTTCTCCGCTGTGGAGGAAGTAATAACAGAGATTCAGCAAGTCCTACAGTTTCACTTCACTTCAAGTCAAACTCAATTAAATTGTAGTGTATTTTATCTTGAAGGTACCCCTCAAGATATCAAGTATAATCTCTCTCCTTCCTCCTACCCCTCTGTATTTGTGGAAAGGGGACATTTTAGGACAACAAGAAGGATTTTTACTTTCCCCCAAGGCCACAGTCACTCATTAGAATACATTTCTTTGCGTCAGTCTTCTCAGGAAGGCATCTTCCCTGTGTGAGACATGAGGCTGTGGCCCAACCTTGAGCTGTGCGGAAGGACCATCCACCTTCTTTGGAATCCTGGTCCAGACATCCAACCACCTAGTAGACATCACCAACTAGATACAGAGAATAAAAATTGTGCCAACACCACCATTCACGGGACATCAGCCACACAGTACATGCTCTTTCTTATTGGCTGTCTACAGTTGTTCTGTTAAGTCAAGGCTGCTAAGCTGTGGAAACTGAAGACCAGTTAGGGTTTATAGATCCCCCCTCCCCCCAGAGCCAAGCTCATCCATAGTAGAGGCAGGATATAAAAAAATGAGTCTGTCAAACTGTTGCATCTTAGCTGTATCCCTGGGCACTCAATATGTTCCATTCCAGATACTTGGTCTTCTCAAGGGAGTTCTTCCTACTGAGATCTGAGACCTGGTACTATCACCATTACCCACACTGCCATGCATGCAGATTCCTGGTGGTTTTCTGGTGCCTTGCTCACTGTGTCCCACTATCATCACCTCCAAATGGCTTTCAAACTATCTTTCCACAATCCTGTCATCCTTTGTCCCTCGCCAGACCATTTCCATATTGTTTTACATGGTCTTTTACAAAGGGATGTCTCCAATGACAGTATTTGGAATGAGGCATTTTCTCAATGGCAGGGTCTGGGCCTTTATAAATTCTATCTCTCATTTCAGGCCAGCTGTTGTAATCTCTTCAGAAAACTTAGGCTGGGGTGTAGACTCCCTTTCCTGTAGGCTTCTTTGGCTCACCAATTGTCTTAACTCATTATTTGGCCCTTGAGGCCTTCACCCTCCCTGACCCAAGTCTACTGCTTCAGCCTCAGGGTCACATAGCCCATCTCCCTGAGATACATATTACACAGTGGATCCAGCTGAGATTCTGTTTCTGAAGCATGCCACGCACCAGAGATGTGCTTTTTGTTCCTTCTGCTCGCCTTGCCTGGTGTGTCTTTCTCTTCCAGAGCAAAACTGCACTTCCAGCCTTTGTTGACACACCCCCACTAAGCTAGCTGCTTCTTCCTCCTTGTTCCCAAGGACCTCTGTTCAGTTGACGTTGAGTTATGATGTAATACAGTGACTCTACCTGCCCTTGGGTGTCCTCTCACAGAGGGTGCAGTGAGTCCATTCATTCATGAATTATTTCTCCAATTATTGAGTACTTACTATGTCCCAGGCAAGGGGGCTGGAGCCAAGGATGGATGCTAACTAAGCAAAACTTTCACCCAACTGTCCCTTTCAGAAATTAGTGTTTAAGAGGACAGAGATTGATCAGAGGAAAATCTAAAATGGGAGTTTAGTGGGTAAAGAAGAAGAGAAGAGAAAACCCTCCATGTAGAAGGGAATGTGGGACATGGAGGACAAAGAGCTGCAGAAGGAAAGGCAAATGTTGACAGCTGGGAGAGGGGGGTTCTGGGTGATGCTCAGGAGGAGGTGAGCGGGGCAGGCCACAGAGCCTCGAAGGTCCTCCAAGGTTCCAGTGCTCATCCTGAGAGCCAAACTAGGCCTCTGAGTGAAAAGTGTACTGCAGAGACTCTGGGTGCTGTGTGAATGTGGGCCAAAGGTTCCACTGGGAGACAGATGAGCTGCTAATGGCTATGGGGACAAGGCCATCTCCTTGATGGTATGGTCTGAGCCCTGCCACCTTAGTCCCTGTCACATTCCCAGAAAACAACTTGGGGAGTGGCCCATATCAGCCTCACATCTTTGTCTTGAAACAAGGATCAAAGACAGTATGCAGAATGATCCCTGGGAAGGGAACAGGTTGAATTGTTGGGAAGGTCAGATTTACTGGGGAGACTGAGAGCTAAGGTTCTAGAGATTCCAGAACACCCTGATAGGGGCCTTTCCTGTCTCCCCAAGCAACAGCCAACAAGATTAGAGTTTTCTCATGAAATCATCATCAGAGATTAGTTTTTTCCTGTGAGCTCTGTTGAATTTAGAGCAACCTTCCTAATGCGGTGATCCTTTAATACAGTTCCTCATGCTGTGGAGACCCCCAAAACAATGTTATTTTTGTTGCTACTTTGTAACTGTAATTTTGCTACTGTTACGAATTGTGATGTAAATATTTTTGAAGATAGAGGTTTGCTAAAAGGGCGGTGAGCCAGGGGTGGAGAACCACTGGTTTAGAGCCTGGACATATTCTTTGAGTCAGAGCTCAGAGGGCTCCCAGGTCTTTTGTTCTGGGTACATGGGGGCCTGTGGATGACAGCAGCCCAATGCTGTCCAGTCATGCTTGGTTGACAAGATAGAGTTCCACAGTTCAGCAACTGTCATCAAAAGAATGGCAGGATCTAACTGAACTTAAGACTAGGGTCACAGAAAACATTACATCGGATTAATGAGAACTACAGGTGCCATAATTATCCCCATTGTAGAGCTGGGTAAACTGAGGTGCCAATACCAAGAAACTTGCCCAAAGCTCAGCAGCCAGTAAATGATCCACTCCCTAGACCTGAGAAAATATAGGATAAGTGTTCATTTATTGAAACCCTGGGTTCATTTTGTTGTTCTTTTAAATGTTTTGTGCATGTGTGTATATGTGTGCTGCTTATGAGTATAAGTACACACACACACACACACTCACACACACACACTCACACACACACACACACTCACACACACACACTCACACACACACACTCACACTCACACACACTCACACACACACTCACACTCACACACACTCACACTCACACACTCACACACACTCACACTCACACACTCACACTCACACACACTCACACACTCTCACACACACTCACACACATACACACTCACACACTCACACTCACACACACTCACACACACTCTTACACACACTCTCACACACTCACACTCACACACTCACTCACACTCACACACTCACTCACACTCACACACTCTCACACACTCACTCACACGCACTCACACACACTCACACACACACACACACTCTCACACACACCATAGTGCACATGTGGAAGTCAAATGACAACCTCAGGGACCAGTCCTTGCCTTCCACTTTACCTGAGACCCTGTGTCATGTCGGCCACTGTGTATGCCAGGCCATCTGGCCCTTGTCTTCACACCCATTTAACCACAGAAGCACTGTGATTACAGATGTGTGCGGCAGCGCTTGGCTTTCTGTGAGTTCTGGGAGCCACCGTCTTCATGTTTGCACTTCACCCACTGAGCCAGTCCTCCAGCATAATTTCTTTTTAAAATTGGGAGCTTATAGGAGTCAAATTCACTTACCTGCTCATAAAACTTGGTGACTGTCTACCAATATAGACAGTAAGACTTTGCTACAGGCTAGGTATATCTCGATTTCCATAACTTTTTTATGGAAAAGTTTGACTATCTACAAACACACACACACACACACACGCACACACAAATATCTTTTAGTCCACCCACCCATTTTTACCTATAGGACAGCATTCCTTAGAAAATAAGCATTTTTATAACATGTGAGAGAGAGTTCATCGTACCATTATTTATAGTAGAGAGAAATGTGGGAAAATAAATATATATCAGCTTAATTTTTATTAAAAAAAAAAATAAAGCCCCATAGGTATTAAACGGGAAACTGTCTAGGTGTCTTGTTAAATTGAAAAGGTGATAGGACAGGGACCTAGCTGACCACTACAATCTATCACAATAGGACA